>JARHVA010002866.1:1025000-1625000 GCA_037957365.1 Torreya grandis
TTGTTCATGATACTAAAGATCAACCCTATTTTTTTACCTCATAATGTTCCATTGTAAATACCCCCTTCGACTACACATTATCCATTAAATAACCCTCTAATGTTAGGAAAATGTCTATAATTCCATTTTTTTCTTTGTGACATATTTTAAACCATTTTTTATTTCTACTTATCATATGTAGGTTAAAAATGTGATATCCAGTTGTATCACTTTTAGTGGTGA
Organism: Torreya grandis; assembly: GCA_037957365.1. Taxonomy (NCBI): domain Eukaryota; kingdom Viridiplantae; phylum Streptophyta; class Pinopsida; order Cupressales; family Taxaceae; genus Torreya; species Torreya grandis. The sequence goes on from JARHVA010002866.1 coordinate 1,025,223, forward strand.
ATATTAATAGGTGTAAAATATTAACTCTTTGACACACTTTTATATAATAATTTATCTACACCATAAGGCCCAATACCAAGTGTGCAGGGGATAATCAAGTTTGGTTATATAGAGTGAATGTGTAGAGATGTATTCAGATAGAAAAATCAAACACACATTTAATGGAGCATAAGTCTTACTTGCAGTAAATGTAACTTATATTCATAAATGAAAGAATAGGGAGAATAAAGTACATTATCTATAGTGATTGTATTTAGATTAGATGCATAAAGCAAGCTATCTATGTTAAGACTATGTAAATGACATCGATCTAGATGTGTTGTTGTGATTTTTACCAAATGTGTATGCTAAATATTTAACATACATGATTACAAGAGAAATATTCACTATTGTATAATTATCAATGAGTATGTTGATAGGCACAATGATCTCCTATAAGATGTGGTATTTGGAAATGGTCTAAATGATTAATGTCTATGCTATCTTCAATTATCTCCCATCTTGGGATCCTCCATTGGTAGTTAATGGCTAGTTGGGCCACATTTTAAATCATGTAGTTAGGACATGCCAACACATGGTTATGTTGAGGTGGGCCCCATAGGAACACATGAGTCTGTGAGAAAATGCCCATGAAGTGTGCAAGACTAAAAGCTAAGGAGTGTGTAGTGGTGTGCAAAGGTTGTGATTTGAGGTGATTGTTGCATGAAAGTCTATGATCAAGTTTAGGACTTATGTGTAAGGTTGTCTATAAAATTTGGGCAAAGGATTACACATGATTATGTGAGACTTACAATCTCTACACAAAAGAACAAATAAGGATTGTGTTCAACTGTGTAGTAGCTGTGCATAGATCACTCACCCTTTCTTAAAGAGCAATGATCTTTATTACATTAGTGTGAATTTAGTTTAACTACACTTAAAGTTAATGATAAATGTACTACTTAGCTTTATCAATGTATTTTCCAACCTTGATCACTTAGAAAAGTTGATGTGTGCCATGGTGGATGTGTGTGTCTATCACTTTGATGCTCTGGTCCTTTATTATGGGGTGCAGGTGTTTATGATCTAAATTAGAAGGATGTTGTGTCACTATTGGATTAAGAAGTTATAGAGTATAAGTCTTGAGGAGTTCCACATTTAAGATTAGATGCATGCCCAAGTATGAAGACAAATCAAGAATAAATGCATTCTCACCAACTACATGTAGAATGGTGTAAGAACCATAGACCAAAGGCTTGATATTTTGGTGTGGACCATTGAAGCATAACTTCTAAAGGTCTAGCCAAAATTTATCACCAACTCAAAATGTATGAGGTGTGAGATGTGTGTCATGGCACTCCTTGTACTTTACTTGAGTATGAGAGAGGATCTATTAAAACCACTATTAAATAGATTGGATGTGTCACATAAACTTCTCAACTTGTCCACTTCCCATTCCTGTGTGTGTGACTTAGTGCTGGCTGGTGTGTAGTAGATGTCTAGAGATGTTGAATGTTGAAATCCAAGACATGTCTATAATGGATTGTGACTCATAGAGCTATGAAGGCTTATGTTGTAGGCATGTTGAATGTATAAGAGATTGTCATCCCAAGTGAAAGTATATACACAATTTTATATTCACATAAGATGAATAAGTGTGCAATTGAACACTTCAATTTGCCCATTTGTCTATGGATGAAAATTTATCGACTGATCCAGCTACATACCCATCAAGTCTCACATGCTTACCAAAATTAACTTATAAAGTGTGGATCTCAATCGGAGGTGATGGATGTGGGAAGCCCAAAATGAACCCAAACATGGTTGAAGAGGGTTTGTATAATGCCAGTTATGTCAATGTATTTATTATAAATGACCATGATATCCATCATATAAAATCTATCCATTACATAAACATATCATCATGTTGGCATATCATTATAGGCAATCTAATCATGAAGTCTATATTGATAGATTCCCATGGCTTGGATGGAACTAGTAGAGGTGTGTAAAGTCCTAAATTCCTATTCATGGGGTTGGTGATAAAATAAGGAATGAAAGACTTGATGTGGTATTTCATGTTTATGAACATGTGTGGCCAATATAAGTATGAATATAATGATAATAGAGTCTTTATCATGCCAAAGTGTTGCTGATGTCTTGGTATAATGCACCTCTCAAATGAGACATTGGAAAGGTGTACCATTAGGAACATAAATATGTTCAATCTTGTAGAAAATCTAGTCAGACAAGTATAACTCTTGAACTTATTTACCTTACACTAGGCTGGTGTAAGTTGTTGTGAAGTCTTGGTTATCTCAATAGAGGGATACCTAGTCTGTAAAGTTGTAGTTGTGCATGTCTACAACTGTGATGTATGCCTAAACTAGTGATTGGCTAAGGCAATTTGCTGCCTGTTTATCCTTCTATTTCTTGTGCTTGATCATGAGATGAAATTGTTATAGGTAAGTCATCTTTTTCATGTGCCACTCATTCTCTAGCTTGTTCTGTGTCTGTAGGAACTAAAGTGGCTTGTGATCTAAATGAACAACTGTCTCCTTCCCTAGAACATGTAGTGTCACCATTGCTCGATTGATTTCACAATAACATACAATTATTTCTCATAAGTGGATTACCTTTATACCATGTCATTAAATGTTTTTGAATGGTATGTGACTAGATGTCCATATTTCATGAGTATTGCACCAAGTGCGTAATTAGACACATCACTGTGAATTTCAAAGGAGTGTATAAGTCATGCATTGTGAGAACATACATTGCATTGAGACATTGCTTAAGTACCTTAAAATCATGTTATTACACATGAGTCTAATTGATCTTGGATTTTACATGTGTTATCTAGTTAAAAGCCTAAAATTTGTATGAGAAACCATGAATGAACCTGTGGTAGAAGTTATCATGTCCAAGAAAACTCCTCAATTCTATGAGATTGTGTGTAGGCCAATCTTGGATCACTTTGATCTTATTTAGGTCTACACAGATGCTTATGTGATCAATGATGTAGCCCAAGTAGGATCTATGCAGTACCAAATGTATACTTTATTAAGTTGGCTTGTAACTTGTGTTAACACAAGGTGTCAAAGATGTGTGAGATGTGATCAAAATGATCCTCCTAAGTCTTGTTTAATATGAGAATGTCATCCAAGTAGATGATAATGAAGAAGTTGAGAAAAATTCTAAGTAGATCATCCATCAAGCACATGAATGTGGCTGACGCATTGGTGAGGCCGAAAGCCATGGACAACCATTCATATAATCCTTCCCATCTTGAATGTTATTATCTAGACATCTTTAGGATGGATTAGAACCTGATGGTAAGCTAACTTCAAATTGATCCTAGTGAAGTATTGAGTGCCTCAGAGCTGGTCTAGGAGGTTTTTAATGCATGGTAGTCATTATTGATTCTTCACTATTATTTTGTTGAGTGTATGATAGTCTATCCAAAGTCACCAGGACCCATCCTTTTTGGATACAAGGACTATTAAAATCCTACAAGGTGAAGAGCTTATGCCTAAACTTTCCCTAATCAAGGATCTCTTCTATATAGCACCATATTTTTTCATTCTCTCAAACTTATCTATGATATACGGGCTATTTTTAAGAAGAGATATATGAAGCAAATCAATGTAGTGATTTACTACACATTGTGTTGAAGGCCTTCTAGTTTTGTGAAGAATTCATTGTGCTACTCTAGCAACTTGCTGAGCTAGTGATATTATAACATTATGTGAGTGTGTGCTTCCAGAGTGTGTTTTATCATCTACACAAGTGTGTAAGGGTGAACCCTAAGAAACATTAATTTTTATGCATGCAAGATAAGTTTGTGACATTATTTGGTAGAAACCAAGGTGACTTTGGTCATGGGCATTAACTTGAAAAGGTGGTAAAAATAATCTTTGGCATGAATAGTCCAACATTGTGGCTCAGCTTGATACATATCTTTGCATTCATATAGATGTGGTTTCCCCAACAAAATGTCATAGGCTTCTAGAGGTGTGATGTCACAAGTGATATTATCCTCTATAGGCTTGAATTTATACTAGAAAGTACATTATCACTGGACCTATATATCTTTCCCTATTAAAACCACCCTATAGTATATGGCTTAGGGTGCATAATAGTAATAAGACCAAGGTGTTGAGTTGTTGATTGCATAATGATGTTGTTCTAACTACCATTTTTGATGATTATGTGGAGAGGCTAACCATTCACCCATAACATGGTGTGGAAGAGATGTTCACACTCTTCAAAGATGTTGATCACAATGGTGTTGGTGCTTAGACAAGAGGTATACAGATCAATGTTATCCATTAGTGTGGGTATTGATGTAAGTTATGTAAGCAAGTAATACTATACACAAAATGTTGAGTTATAGTGGGTGGATGAGAGATGGTGATGACACCACTTATCACTTGACTTATTCTTTCCTTTTTCTAAAGTAGAAGGTGCAAGATCCTTTGAATGTTGTGTATTCTTTTGAGGCTGATGCATTTTTGATAAGTGTTGCTTTTATACATAAGAGGCTATGATGTGGAGTTGTGTGATGGCTAGGCCTTTCACATTATGTTGAATGAGGAGGTGGAATTTTGCTTCATCCTTACCTTAGATTTGATCTTGGTTGCATTATGTATATTTGTCAAAGGATCTTGCACAAGAGGCATACAGATCAATGTTATCCATTAGTGTGGGTATTGATGTAAGTTATGTAAGCAAGTATTACTATACACAAAATGTGTTAGGTTATGGAGCTAAAAGCTTCACTGTATGCAAACATGGAGGAGGTTGCTGAGTTCTAGGGATACCGGCATCGGTAGAGCAACTGACGTCGGTCATGGGTGAACAGAAGGGCAACTGACATCGATAGGAGTCAGCCGACGTCGGTCACCTCTAGGCAGACATGGCCGACGTCGGTCACCTATGCAGTTCCAGAACTGCTCGTTGCATGAACAGTTAGTTTGTTGAACTGATTGTTTGCATGTAAAGACTATTTTTGGTCTTGGAGCTGCGTGTCTAATTATTGTAAATTAGAAGTCTAAGTTATTGTTTAGTATGGGATCTATTTATAGACTCATTGGCATGTATTGTAATTAAGGATTAAGGCAAGGAAGAGATCCTTCCAATTGTAAGAACAGGTTGATCTGCAGGTGGCAGCAAGATCTGGGAGAAGTTCTACATGGTAAGTAAGATCATTTGAGTTGCAGGTTGTAAGTTCATGAGAGATTTGCTTGAAGTACTTTGAGTAGTTGTGTACTAGCAGGGTTATTACTGACTGGTTGGAGGTGAACACCAACTCTATGTTTGAGTTGTGTGTTGGGACCATTTTTGGTAGGAGAGTGAACTCTTGAGGGAAAGAGATTTGTACATCTGAGAGGTGTGGAAGATTGTGGAATCTTCATTGTATTTCCTTCTAGCATGAGTATTAATACAAGATTGTGTATTGTCTCTCATATTTTGTGCTATTTATGAATTCTAGTTACTTGTTAATTCTGGTATAATTCTGTGTTTAGTTGCTTATACAAGGTAATCATATATACTCTTATTGAGGAGTAGGATCCTGATAAGTGGTATTAGAGCTCAGGTTGACTAACAGGTGTTTCAGATCTGGTTAGTGTTTGTTGATTACAGGTCACTTACAGGGGTTTTTGTTTGAGTGGGAGAAGCAATGGCAAAAGAAAGTAAACTGTGAATGGAGAAGTTTAATGGCAAGAACTATCAATTATGGAGGATGCAGATAGAAGATTATCTGTATCAAAAAGATTTATACTTACCATTGGGTGGGGTTGCATGCAAGCCCATGGATATGAAGGATGAAGAATAGGAGGTTCTTGATCGGAAGGCTCTGAGATCTATAAGGTTGAGTCTTGCATCGTCTGTGATTTCCAACTTATCACAGGCTAAGACAACGGTAGTGTTGATGGAATCTTTGGCAAATTTATATGAAAAACCCTCAGCTTTGAATAAGGTATTTCTTATGAAGTAATTATTTAATTTGAAAATGTTGGAAGGTGGATTTGTACATAGTCATCTTAGTGATTTCCATGGTTTGGTAAACCAGTTAAATTCAGTCAATATTGTTTTTGATGATGAAATTAAGGCTCTCTTAATCTTATGCTCATTACCTGAAAGTTGGGAGAGTTTGGTAATGGCAGTTAGTAATATTGCATCTGCTTCAAAGATCTTAAAAGTGGATGATGTTGTGAGTGTAATCTTGAATGAAGAAATTCACAAGAAAAGCACAGGTGAATCACTAGGGAATGCTTTGAGTGTTGAAAGCAGGGGAAGGCAAAGAGAGAAGATCGAGCATGGGAGATCAAGGTCAAAGATAGGCAGGAGATCCAAGTCCAGGTATGGCAGAATAACCTACTAAAAATGTGGAAATCAAGGGCATGTAAAGAGATATTATTGGTTGGTTGAAGATCAGTAAGAAGGAACTAAAGAAGCAGATGTTGCAGGTATTGTTGCACATGATGCTCTGATATGTTCCTTGGATAAAGTAGAATCTTGGGTTTTAGATTCTGTTGCCTCTTTCCATGTATCCCCAAATAGGGAATTTTTTCATGAATATGTCCAGGGAGACTTTGGAGAAATTTATTTAGGGGATGGTAAGCCTTGTCAAATGGTTGGCAAAGGGAAAGTGAAGCTGAAATTGCAGACGGGCAACACATGGGTGTTGAAGGAGGTCATGCATGTTCCAGTCCTGAAGCAGAATTTGATTTCTATTGGAAAGTTGGGTGATGAGGGTTGCATAGTAACTCTCACAATAGACTCTTAGAAAGTTTCCAAGGGTGCACTTGTTGTAGCAAGAGGTAATAAAGTAGGTACGCTTTATCTATCTACTTGTATTACTGATTCTCCTTCTGGTTTATCTACTTCAGCTGTAGATTCGAAGATGTAGCTTAATAAGCTTGGTCACATGAATATGAAGGGGATGCATGTTTTTGAGTCAAAGGGTATGCTTTCAGATTTGAAAAGCATGGATCAAGATTTCTGTAAGCAAAGAAAGAAAGTGACGTTTCTTGAGAAATTTGATGTTAGTGAGAAGAATATGAAAGCCTTGGTTTTCAAGGAGAAGATGATGGACAGAGATTAGCATAAGGGGCTGAAGAATCCTGAGTAGAGCAAGGTTGATATGGACAAGGGTTTGATCCAAAAGGAGCTCACGGGTAGAAGTCATCACTCACAAGTAAAACATAGAGACCGACGTCGGTTAGAAAACTGGCATCGGCATCCAAACAAGGACCGACGTCAGCTATGTGTAGCTTAATGTAGGTGACTCTGGACAAATAAACATCGGCATTAGTCAGGGGGAACTGACATTGGTGATGAGGCAATCTCATGGAACTGACGTCAGTCGGGTGCAAATTGAGATGTGACTGGCATCGGTTATTGAGATGGATTTTGGGCAGACAACAAGCTGTCAAAGAGTCTTAAGCGCCCATATGGAGGACTTAAAGGGTAAGTAAGCCTCAAATTCATCATTTCCCTTCTTTACACTACTTGTTGCTCACTGATGGTCAAGAACCAGGAAGTTATTAAAGAAGCAGAGCAGGTAGATCCAGGAAATAATGGGAGCTTGGCATGGATGAAGGATGTGATTCCTTGGAGAAGAACCGAATGGGATTTTTTTGGTGGAGTTGCCAGCTGGAAGAAAGCACTGAGAGACGAATGGATGTTCAGGATAAAGAAGAGCGGGAATGGACACGTGAGACGGAAGGCCAGGTATATGGTCTTGAGTAAGCTATAAGACAATGGAGGTTTGACCATTGTGTTTCTCTTTACCAGGTTGGATAATATTAGCTACATTATCCTGTTACTGTATTGTGTGCTTGTTGTAGGGTTACACATACAGGGAGTTACTAAACTAAAGGTAAATTTAGTTCAGAGGTGTGTCATGAGGAATCTGGGAGCAACAAGATTCTTTGGCATGAGTGTGTTCTAGGGACATGGAAGGTCATAGGTTGATTTTGTCTCTAGATGATTGTGTGAAATCGGTTAGCATGCTGATGGTTGGACAGTTCTATGAATAGTGTCATGATTCACATAATGAGGTTAAGTGCATAGTATGTACTAAACCTAAGATTTTCCAAGTAGTGGGAGTTGTCAGCAAGTTTGGAGCCAATTCGAGAAAGAAGCACTGGAGGGCAGTTCAGTGGATTCTCAGATATCTGAGAGGGACCAACAGCAGGTGCACATGCTATGCAGAGTCAAGTTCTTTTCTACATGGGTTTGTAGATGCAAATGTGGCAAGTGATTTTGATGACAGGAGGTGCACCATAGGATTTGTGGTGGTTGGTCTTCAAGAGTGATCTTGAAGAGGGATACAAAGCCAAGAAACAAACTAGATGATGTAAAGGTACAAGTGTAGCTATTTATCTCCAAGTGGGGGATTGTTAGGTTGTGGAGCTAAAAGCTTCACTGTATGCAAATATGGAGGAGGTTGCTGAGTTCTAGGGATATCGACATCAATAGCGCAATCGATGTCGATCATGGGTGAACAGAAGGGAAACCGACATCGGTAGGAGTCAGCCGACGTCGATCACCTCCAGGCAGATAGGGACTGATGTCGGTCGCCTGTGCGGTTCCAGAACTGCTCATTGCACGAACAGTTAGTTTGTTGAACTGATTGTTTGCATGTAAAGACTATTTTTGGTCTCAGAGCTACGTGTTTAATTATTTTAAATTAGAAGTCTAAGTTATTGTTTAGTATGGGATCTATTTATAGACTCATTGGCATGTATTGTAATTAAGGATTAAGGCAAGGAAGAGATCCTTCCAATTGTAAGAATAGGTTGATCTGCAGGTGGCAACAAGATCTGGGAGAAGTTCTACATGGTAAGTAAGATCATTTGAGTTGTAGGTTGTTGCAAGTTCATGGGAGATCTGCTTGAAGTACTTTGAGTACTTGTGTACTGGCAGGGTTATTACTGACTGGTTGGAGGTGAACACCAACTCTGTGTTTGAGTTGTGTGTTGGGACTATTTTTGGTAGGAGAGTGAACTCTTGAGGGAAATAGATTTGTACATTTGAGAGGTGTGGAAGATTGTGGCATCTTCATTTTATTTCCTTCTGGCATGAGTATTAATACAAGATTGTGTATTGTCTCTCATATTTTGTGCTATTTGTGAATTCTAGTTACTTGTTAATTCTGGTATAATTCCATGTTTAGTTGCTTATACAAGGTAATCATATGTATTCTTATTGAGGAGTAGGATCCTGACACCAAGGTGTTGAGTTGTTGATTGCATAATGATGTTGTTCTAACTACCATTGTTGATGATTATGTGGAGAGGCTCACCATTCACCCATAACATGGTGTGGAAGAGATGTTCACACTCTTCAAAGATGTTGATCACAATGGTGTTGGTGCTTAGACAAGAGGCATACAGATCAATGTTATCCATTAGTGTGGGTATTGATGTAAGTTATGTAAGCAAGTATTACTATACACAAAATGTTGAGTTATAGTGGGTGGATGAGAGATGGTGATGACACCACTTATCACTTGACTTATTCTTTCCTTTTTCTAAGACCAAGGTGTTGAGTTTTTGATTGCATAATGATGTTGTTCTAACTACCATTATTGATGATTATGTGGAGAGGCTAACCATTCACCCATAACATGGTGTGGAAGAGATGTTCACACTCTTCAAAGATGTTGATCACAATGGTGTTGGTGCTTAGACAAGAGGCATATAGATCAATGTTATCCATTAGTGTGGGTATTGATGTAAGTTATGTAAGCAAGTATTACTATACACAAAATGTTGAGTTATAGTGGGTGGATGAGAGATGGTGATGACACCACTTATCACTTGACTTATTCTTTCCTTTTTTTGAGCCTCAGAGCTGGTCTAGGAGGTTTTTAATGCATGGTAGTCATTATTGATTCTTCACTATTATTTTTTTGAGTGTATGATAGTCTATCCAAAGTCACCAGGTCCCATCCTTTTTGGATACAAGGACTATTAAAATCCTACAAGGTGAAGAGCTTAGGCCTAAACTTTCCCTAATAAAGGATCTCTTCTATCTAGCACCATATTTTTTCATTCTCTCAAACTTATCTATGATATAAGGGTTATTTTTAAGAAGAGATATATGAAGCAAATCAATGTAGTGATTTACTACACATTGTGTTGAAGGCCTTCTAGTTTTGTGAAGAATTCACTGTGCTGCTCTAGCAACTTGCTGAGCTAGTGATATTATAACATTATGCGAGCGTGTGCTGCCAGAGTGTGTTTTATCATCTACACAAGTGTGTAAGGGTGAACCCTAAGAAACATTAATTTTTATGCATGCAAGATAAGTTTGTGACATTATTTGGTAGAGACCAAGGTGACTTTGGTCATGGGCATTAACTTGAAAAGGTGGTAAAAATAATTTTTGGCATGAATAGTCCAACATTGTGGCTCAGCTTGATACATATCTTTGCATTCATATAGATGTGATTTCCCTAACAAAATGTCATAGGCTTCTAGAGGTGTGATGTCACAAGTGATATTATCCTCTATAGGCTTGAATTTATACTAGAAAGTACATTATTACTGGACCTATATATCTTTCCCTATTAAAACCACCCTAGAGTATATGGCTTAGGGTGCATAATAGTGATAAGACCAAGGTGTTGAGTTGTTGATTGCATAATGATGTGGTTCTAACTACCATTGTTGATGATTATGTGGAGAGGCTAACCATTCACCCATAACATGGTGTGGAAGAGATGTTCACACTCTTCAAAGATGTTGATCATAATGGTGTTGGTGCTTAGACAAGAGGCATATAGATCAATGTTATCCATTAGTGTGGGTATTGATGTAAGTTATGTAAGAAAGTATTACTATACACAAAATGTTGAGTTATAGTGGGTGGATGAGAGATGGTGATGACACCACTTATCACTTGACTTATTCTTTCCTTTTTCTAAAGTAGAAGGTGCAAGATCCTTTGAATGTTGTGTATTCTTTTGAGGCTGATCCATTTTTGATAAGTGTTGCTTTTATACATAAGAGGCTATGATGTGGATTTGTGTGATGGCTATGCCTTTCACATTATGTTGAATGAGGAGGTGGAATGTTGCTTCATCCTTACCTTAGATTTGATCTTGGTTGCATTATGATATTCTTGTCCCAAAGTGTCAAAGGTCAAGAACTGAAACTTTGCATAGATATAAGGTGAGAGTTTGCTAATGTATTCATCTCCCTATGTTGTTTACTCAAGTTCTCTTGTAGGTGCACAGAGTAGTCATGGAATGTGTTGGCGTAGTCTCCTACTAACTAATCCTTATGATAGCTTAGTTAGTAAAACTTGATGTATTCATATTTAAAGTGTCAGAGAAGATAATATTACTCCTTCAGTGCATCAAAAAAATATTCCATGATTCGATTAGACTGCACTCTTGTGCACGCTATGCATTGAAGGTATCTCACCAGTGAATAACTAGAATGAACATATTCAGTACTGTAAAGGTGATCTTATTATCATTAATGAAGTAGTTAACTAAGTACACCTTGAGTTATCAAATATAGGCATCTACTACTTTGGTATTGATCATGCCTTCAAACTAAGGGATGTCAAGATTAACTTATACTTTGAAGGGGGTTTGTTGTTGAAACCATTGTGGAGTGTACTACTGAGATGGATTGGAAGGTGTTGGGTTGATCTGCATCATCAATTCATGGGGGTGACCAAAATTTTTGATGTGTTATGCCTCTAGTGCATTGAGGATGAGCCTTCAAACTTCTAGGGTTAGCTCTAGTTGGCTATGGGTGTTAACCATATTTATTTTGCCATAACATCCTTATAAAATCTTTAAAATAGAATTGACTATTAAATATTCTCTCTCTAATTTTTATTTTATGGTATAGGGGTTGAAAGGAATAGAGTGAAGCTCTTATACCAATGATTTTCACCATACTGCCCAAGACCAGGTGTGTGGGGGACAACTGAGTTTAGTTGTGTAGAGGGAATATAAAGAGATGCATTCAGATAGAAAAATCAAACACACATTCTATGGATAAGAATTCTTACTTGTAGGAACTGCAAATTTTATTCATAAATAAAAGAATAGGGAAAATAAAGTACAATGTATATAGTGCATGTATATAGAGTAGATGCACAAAATAAGATATTTGTGTTATGATTATATAAATGGCATTAATCTATCCGTGTTATTATTTTTTTGGTTAGATGCATATGTTACATATTTAACATGCATGATTACAAGAGCATTATTAACTATTGTACAACTAACAAGGTGGATGTTGATAAGCACACCAATTTCCTCATATGTGGTAGTTGGCAATAGTCTGAATGATTAATGTCCAAGTTTTCTTTAACAACCTTTGATTTTGAGATCCTTTTTCAGTGGATAATGACTATTTGGGCCACATTTTGAATTACATGGTTAGATCAAGTTGACATGTGGTTGTGCCGAGGTAGGGCTTGAATGAGCAATCGAGTATGTGATTAGATGCCTATGAAATGTGTAAGACTATAGGATGTGGAGTGCATAGTGCTATGCACAGGCTATGATGTGACTCCATTTCATAAAATTCTATGAGCAAATGTGGGATTTGTGCATAATGTTGTCATCAAACTTTAGGAAAAGGAGTGCATGTGATTGCATGATAGGTGTGAGATCTGAATAGAAGAATAAATGAAGAGTGTGTTCGACTGCATAGTAGCTATGCATAGATCAAGAACATAAATTAAAATATAAACTTTAATTTATTGATAAGATGAAGAAAATAAAACCATATAACTCTTACCACATACTAATTCAAATAGTAGAGATACCACTATAAAAAGTAAAATGTTAGAAGCCAATATGGCCATTGAGAAGTAAGTATTTCATAAGGGTTTATAGATATAATATTAAAGATATGTTTCAAAATATATAAAACACTTGATCACATGAATAATTATTTATTTTATTTAAAAAATAATAAAATTAAAATAAAACATGGAAACTATTGATGCCTAAATATGTATCACAAGGTGCTCATAGTGTTTAAGAAACATTTCTCATTTTAGAATTCAAAGAATTTAAAGAATTCAGAGCATGAGTTGTAGTTTGTGATAATCCTATTACCTATAGTGGAATAGAAGTAGAACAAATGAATATTTCATAATATTTATATTAATTGGTGGTTGGGAGCCACTATGGCCTATAAATATTTGCAAATAAGAAGGTGATTTATGCTCATTAAAGTGAATTATGCTCAATTCTAAGTCTAAATATAAACTAAGATGGACATATACAATGAATCTTTAATCTAAAGTGAATTTAAAAAAAAAAAAAGCAAAAGGAAGGGTAGGGTAGAGAGAGAATATGTTACTACTGATCTTCATTCTAGACATCATGACAAAGTCCAAATATTATCTATGCATTTACTTAAACCCAAGGTATGATACAAAATAGATTTAAGCTCCAATATTACCACATATCAGGGAAACTTATAAGGAATGTGAAAATAATACAAATAAGAACCAAGCTTACTTTAAAGATTTACCCCTATAAGTAGATAGTTGATGTACATATACAAATGTTGAGCAAATGCAATGAATTAAACTAGAGAACCTTCAGTTATCCTAGCCTAAGCACAAGTTAACAATTTTTCATTCAAAGGTACACACCAAGAGTCTACAAAAACTATTCAAATCTAGAAGTAATAACAAACAAGTGAGAGATAATCCATATAATAATTCATACAAACAAAATGAGACAATCTTTTTAGAATTCTTTGCTTGCATTAGTTGCTCAAAGTTTACACTAGTTTTTAGCTCAAAAACTCCCTCCTCTTACAATTGACAATACTCCTTTTATAGACTTTGAGGAATTATGTCAATCAGTCATATCAAATTACAAGTATACAAATATAAGGACAATTTTCCTTTCTATAAAAGTTTCTAGAATACACTAAACCTTTCCAAGTGGACTGACCTATAGGCAATGCACTTATAAGCTGCACATGCCTTTAAAAAAGAATATTCTATTTCAAAATTTTACAAATTTACTACAAAGAGAATATTCCTAATTAAATTTTTCTCTAGGGTCCTTGTGTTGATGAAGTCCCTTGTTATTTTTGCATACCCTAAAGGATTGCCAACCTACAATGTTGTTCATTGATGGGTTGAAGGTCGATAACTTGTCTCATGAATAGCTCTCTTTCTTGAACCTCTAGGTTCTTAAGGTCCTTTGAAATCTTCTCTATCGCTTATTTGATGCCCCTGACATCTCCCATTTTCTCTTCAGATGACAGAAGTATGCCCATGACTATTTTATTGTCATCCCCTATTTGACCATACCCTTAGTTACTTACTTCTTACATGAACTAAAAGGTTTTGTGCCTAAACTCTTCATCAATAATAATAATGAATGAGTTGAGTGAAGTGGGTTCCTTAATCAAAATTTCTATGATGTGCAACATTCTACCTTCCTATTGTTTGAAGTTCTTGTACAAGTATTCCATTTACTTGGACTAGTTGCTTGGGACTTAGATCTTGTCTACCAATATGGCCATGACCATATTCAAGTGTGCAAAGTTGATGGTCTTAATGTTAAGCACTAGGTTCTTGTTCAAGGCCTTGATCAGGTCTTTCACTTGATGGCTTGAAGCCTACCACTGACCAACTTGGCTTATAGCCTTAGTGATTTTCTTCTTTATTGCTCCCTACTTGGTTCTGACTACCTTCAAAAAGTTGAATAGGTCAGTCATGGTGTCTTCAAACTTCATTAATTAGTCTTCATAGATTTACAAGACCATAACCTCTTTCAAGTTCTTGTTCTATTGTAAGAGGTCCTTGATCATGGTTTGTAGCTGGTTAAACTGGGCCTGGGCTACATCAAGGATTTTTTCCTCAAACATTCTATCTTCTCTTGGATTTTGACCTGCCACTAGAGTTAGACCTGTGAATGGATCTATCCTTTTAAAGGTTAATTCCTCACCACCAACCATGGATTTCTTTTCAATTGCCCTTTATATGTTGGTAGTCTCTATATTAAACTAAACTCCCACTAATGATTGAGTCACTTTTGGAGGCTCTAAAGTTTCCATTTATGTGCCACTCGACCCCCTTGAGGTAGACATCCTTTGTTATTCTTCTTTCTACAAGGCCAAAATCTAAGGTTTGAGCTCATCATGCACATGAATATCAAATTATTTTATAATGGCCCATGGGTGATGCATGGTTGGGATTTTTTGCATCTTCCCATATAAAAACCATTTAGGAATGGTTGGACCATGAATTGGATTATCATCACTAAAAAGGTTGACCTCACTCAAAGGATGAGTGAAGGTCAATTTTGGCTTCTTTCTCTTCATTTGGACTAAAGATAACTCATTTTTCCTTTAGTGTTGGGTTGCAACAGGTACCAAGTCTAAAGCTACTTCCTTCCCCTTTTTTTCCTTTGCTTATTCAACTAAAGCTTAAGGTTTTGATGTCTGTAATTATTCTTCATCTGATTCATAAGCACAAGCTAGTGCTTTCAGGGCATCCTCTAAAGTCTTCTCAAGATCCATTGAAATTTTGTCAATTTATTCAATAGGTGACTCTAGTTCTTTAGGTTGAGCTGAAGAAGATGCCACCTCACTAGGTCTCCTCTCCTTCGGTCTCTTTTCTTCTAGCCTTGGTGTAGCTTGAGTCTTAGGCTATTGTGTTATTTATTATGGCTGTGATGTGGCACCTATGTGTAAATTATATGCCATTTTCATTGCACTTAACTCATAAATGCTTTAAAAATTTTACCATTGCCTTTTAAAATATACTTTTTCCTCACACCATCAGATCTAATAGGTATGAATCAATGTAAACCATAGATCTTTGAATCTAGAAAACTATCTTAAAATTGACATTCGCGTGATTGTCAATTGACATCTACATGAACATCTTTTGTGTCCATATGACCGTTAAATTTAAGATCATTGTTGAGACTCTCTACTGAGCTTAAAGTTGATATCTATGTGATCGTCATTTGACATCCATGTGAACGTATTTTACATTCATGTGGCCACGAATTTTAAGCTTGTCTTTGAGATCCTCACTAATTTTTCCACTTTTCATATTCTAGTTTTCTCTACACCATATCAATTCTATCAAGAAATACCTCTTCACCATGTGGCAGTCTCACATTAATTTGGAGCTCCTTTGAAATTTTTTGACTTGATATACTCCATTGATTTGATGTGTATGTTTTAATGTGTATTATAAATCATATGGAGCTTGATCGATGTTTAAATTAGGTTCCATGGTTTGAATTTTCAATCGTAGATCTTGCACTATTAGATTGATCCTGTCTGAGTGAACGTGGGTTGTAGATTACAATCTAAGCAGTTGATTGTGATTGGATCCTACATTTGTAAAAAGGGTTAAGTAAGCCTAGGAAATATATAAAGCCTAAGACTAATGTTTAATGTTATTAATAAATATGAATAATTTTTATTGTAACATTTTAATCTATGTTACAACATAAAGATGACCCTATGCTTTAGGAAAATATAAGTTTCTAGCCTAAGTTAGAAACATAATGGAAAAGGACCCCGTGGGAAATAAAGTCATAGCGTAAAATTTTATCCTAAGGTTTTACTATATTAATACAATTAAAACCTTGGGGTAAAGTCTTAGGATAGGTCTATGTTATAATGATAGGGACCCCTTTAGACTTTGATTTTGGTTTCACATCGTTAGATCATCGACATCTGCTCAAACACGGACCATTGATTACAATCTAAGAAGTCGAGCATGATTGGTCTCTTGGGCTAGAGTTTTAAGAATATCGGTTGCATCTCACTCCATCCTATCAAATTTTCTCGATTAAACATGGGTCATTGATCCTAAAAATAATCACATGATTTAAGTTAGGACTTAGAGACATAAAGGGACTTAGGATAAAGTCTTAAGACTAAGGTCTTGTTTATGTTAATAAACATGAATAGGGACTATGACTAAGACATGAGTCCAAGTTTGTAACAAGAGGGACCATGTGAATAATAAAGTTTGACCAAGCTATGAACATAATAAAAGGACCCTACAAAGATTAAAATTAGACCATGCTAAAATAAAAAAGGGATAAGGGGCTCAGGACATGAAGAGACCAAGTATGTAATTTTAGGCTAAGGTTTGGTTGTATTTAAAAACACACCTAAGCCTTAGTATAAAACTTAAACTTAATTCCATGACAATTTTAATTCCATTTAAAATTATACCTGTCAATTGTTGAATTTGGTCTAAAAGAACCTTTGCTAGGGTTTCTTGAAGGAGGGTTTCCAGAAGCTTTAAACATGGATTTATCTTAAATTCCTACAAACCAAAGGTTAGTAAAATCCTTGAATAGGAATTAAAATGTAAAAAATGAAGCATAATCCATTCAATGAGGGTTCCATTAAACCTATAACTTGAAATAAGAAGATCCACCATTAGAAGTATTAGGCTAGATTAACCAGAGCCATGCACAAATAAACCAACTAACTCAAGGTGTGGATGATATTCAAATATAGATAATGTGCAAAACATGTTAATGATTTTTTGATCAAATGAATTTTCAGTGTTAAGGTTCAAATTTGCACAATTTGACACAATGGTCCTCATTTTTTAGAAATGGGGGTATGTTGACCTCAACAAATGGTGACTTTTAAGGGAACATAGTAATATATTAGAATTTAGAGACTATAGTTTAAACAAATAATTAGATTACTTATTCCACTTGATCAATGCCATTATCAAGATCAACCCAAGGTTAAAACAAGTATTGTACATGTAGAATTAGGATCAAACATCAAAACTTAGTCATGTCATGTCTGTGCTTTGATTCCACTTACTATTTACCATGGGATTTAGGGAACAACTTCTAGATTTCATGTCTTTAACCATTAACATTGACTTACAACATGTTTGGGTATTCATTAAGAACTATGATTTAGTTTAGGGAAGGCTTAGGTATTGCTCTGCTGCCATCGAGGCATTCATAGCCCCAAGAAAGATGCCTTTGGTATCATTCAAAGTATTTCTCCACTACCAACCAGACATCCATAGCCCTGGTGGAGATTACTAGAATCACCTTTGCTTGGAAAGCTTTTGATTTTGTAATAAACTCTTATTTTTATTTTTTTTAGGTCATTTGGGATTTTTAGAAAAGATTGGGAAAAAGGTTAACCAATTTTATGGATTTGGTCAAATGTTTGATCCTCAGACAATCACCTATAATTGTAAGCATTATACCAAAAAAGGTTGTTTGTTAAGTGTAAGCATTACTGTGTCTTAATAATTCAAGCTCTCATCCCATATGTGCAATCTTTCTTAAAACCAAGTTTAGATCAAATAATGTTTTGACCTTAGGAAATAATCAACCTATCCATTGGTACTTACAAGTTTCTCTAACTGTAACATTAATCTCATATTCTAAACCCACGGTCATCATATACATAAAATTCATACCTGCATTTTTGAACTCTGGAGTTCTTGAGTTTTTTGAACTTTGAGATAAAATCAATCCAAGAGGACTTATTAGAAGCAAGGAACAAAGTAGAGAAAGCAAACACAAAAAATAGAAAACAAAGAAAGCATAAAACAAAGGAGAAAATCAAACAAATATATACAAACAAGGGATAAGAAGGAAAGAACAAAAAGAAACTAATCTAGCCTACCTACTATAGCTCTAACTATTATTACAATTTACTCCATGAAGACCCCAGGGGGAGAAACAAAAAATTAGTGATTAAGGTACTGCCCATTGGTGGGCAATGTGAAATCAACTCCTTATAGGTCTTTCATTTGGAAGGTGTTGCCTCCAAGTATCTCAACAATTTGATAGAGTCATACCCACAAATGTGTGAACTTCCCATGTTTACCCTTAGGTTCAAATGCCTTATCCTAAAGAAGAACCAAGTTTGCTTGCTTGAATTCCTTTATCTTTGATAATTTATTTAACCACCTTTTCACCATGGTTTGGTGCCTGCTAAAACAAGCAAAAGCTTCTTCTAGTGCATCCCCCATCTGAATAATGTCTAATAGTCTTGAAATTACCAACTTTTGATCATCCTCCATATACTCTTACATGACCTGATATGTTGGTAACCTAAGTGTAATGGGGAATATGGGTTCTTGGCCATACACCAACAAGAAGGGTGATGCCTTGAGATCTTGCTTGACCCTTGATCTATCTACCTATAGGGTATATTTTAGTAGTTTATGCCAAGTTCTAGGCTTGTCTACTGCAAACTTCTTTATTGCTTTCATTAAGTTCTTATTAGTTGACTCAGTTATGCCATTACCTTGGGGATAATGGTTGGATGAGAACTTGAGAATGATACTATAATCATATTCCCATTCTATCATATTTATGGATGTAAAAGCATATCCATTGTCATAGACCAGAGATATAGGTGTCCCAAACCTGGTGCATATGTTTTCTTTTAAAAATATGATCACTTCTTCGGTTTTGCATTGGTTAGTGGCCACTACCTCTATCCATTTGGTGCATTAGTTAGTAATAGTTAGAACATATTTGTGACCTTTTAATGAATTAGGGTTAATTACCCCCACAAAATCTAGTCCCCACTGAGTGAAAGGTTTATCTACCATAATTGGTTGTAGTAGTATGGCTACCTTCAGCTCTTTTATGATGAAGACTTGACATGAATAACACTACCTTACATGCTTGTGGCCATTCTTGAAGATTGTGAGCTAGTAGTAACCAGCCCTAAGGATTTTGTGAATTGTTTTCCTTCCAGATGGATGTCCACTTCTTAGCTTCTCATGAAAAGTGCTTGTGATTTTAGCTACTTTTTTTTGATACACACCTCAAGTAAATGCCTTCAAAGTTTTTTCTATACAACACTCCATCTTTAATCAGGTAATGGGATGCCTTGAGTCTTAAGTATCTTCTTTACTCTTTGGTTAACCCTACATGACAAGTGACATTGATCAGTAGATGGATAATAGGGTCATATCAATCATTGGACTAAAAACTTTACTGTTCAACCTGCATGACACTTAGCTTGGGGTTAGCATTGGAAATCATTTGAATCTAACCTTGGCACCTTACTAGTTTTGTAATCTTCATTTCAATTTAATATTAATGAAGCACAAACATACACTTACCTCTCCTTTATCATAGTTCATTATGACTTAGCATGAGCTTGGTGGTAGGGTCTGGTAAGATTGCATGCACCTTATTTCTAAGAATGTAGTGCTTGAATTTCTTCACTACCTTAACTAATGCACACACTTGGTTGTAAATTAAGGAATAGTTTAATTCACCATTTTTAAAGTTTGTGCTCATGAAATCAATTAGATGGTCACATCCATCAATTTTCTAAGTTAAGACTGCAATAAGAGTATGATCAGAAGCAAAGAAATAAAGGTAAAAGTCTTTGGAGAAGTTTGGGATTATCAGAACTAGAGCTTATACAATTGCTTCCTTGATGTCTTTAAAGGCCTTCTTGGTTTCTTCATTTTAAGTGATTTTGGCATCTTTTTCAGCATGTCATTCAATGGTTTGATAATTTCTTCAAAACCATAAATAAACTTTCTTACAAAGTTAATTTTGCCAAAGAATGATTTTAGTTATGTTCTATTATTAGGAGGCTTTATCTTTGATACATAACCTAATTTATCTGGATCTATAGACATTCCTTCCTTAGTGATGACATGGACTAACAACTTTCCCTCAGGAACACAGAAAATACTTTTATTTGGGTTGAGAGAAATCCCATAACTTTTGCACTTTTAAAATACCTATTGTAAATGCATAATGTGATCTTCCCCATTATTAGAACAATAGTCATACCATCCATATATATAATGATGCATTTACCTACCAAACATTAGAAATCATGATCCATATCCCTTTGGAATGTTGCCCCTATGTTGATTAGTTCAAATGGCATTATTTTGTAAGCAAATGTGCCCCACTTGGTATTAAAAGTAGTTTTCATCCTGTCCTATTGATTCAACAACACCTGGTTATACCCTAAAAATCCATCAAGAAAGGGCATCATAGCAGAACTAGAAACACTTTGTATAACTTGGTCTAAAGAAGGCAAAGGATAACTGTCTTTTTTAGATGATTTGTTTAGATTCCAAAAATCAATGTGTAGTCTTATTTCACTATTATTTTTCCTAATTGGCACCAAATTGGTGACCCAGATAGAGTGCCTAATGGGAAATACAATCTTGGCATCTAACAACTTTTTAGCCTCTTTGAAAATTATAGGTTCTAAAACAGGGTTGACAGGCCTTTGCTTTTTTCTGAAAGGTTTGTAGTTTTCCTTCAAGCATGTGGTACGGGTGATGACTCTTGGATAAATTTTTTTAAGTCATCATAGGACCATGCTATTATGTCCTTATATCTTATCAAAAATTATTTATCCTTTTAATTTTCAATACTCATACATGTTATCCCAACATTAACTAGTTGAGATTGATCTTGAGGTCTAAGATTAACTACCTTGTAATCCTTCCCACTCACTTTAGGAATCCTAGTGCTCTTAACTAGTTTATCCTAATCAAATAACCTCTCCAAGGAAATCATGCCTTTTAGAATGATATTGTCATTCAGATGAATGACCTTGTTATCAAAGGTGATTTCAATGATTTCATCATCAAGGAGACTGGCTTCATCAATAACATGTCCCTCAACTACTCCTGAACTAGTTAGGAACTCTATGATCTATTGATCATCATTGAATGCTTATAGATAGTTTACATTATCTGGGACTAAATCACATGGAACCAACTCAATGCTAATGTTTTGAGAGTCATGGTTTGGCATAAGATTGGCTACATCTAAAGCAAGCTCATTAGTAGCCTTGTTTTCCTCCCTAAGGATGGACACAATGTTAAAAACATCAAAAGATTATAGTAAATCCTAGACTCTGAACTTATATCTCTTGAGATATGACAATTTACACTTGTATTTAATCCTCACCTAATTGACTATAAGTTTTGAGTCACCATGAACCAAGAGTTATTTAACCTTATGCTTAATGGCAAATTGCAATCCTAGAATCAAGATTCATACTCTACAAGATTATTTGTGCAAGGAATCTGAAGTCTATAAGTATTTTTTAGTTCTTTCCCAACAAGATTGGTCAGAATAATTCCTAATCCAGATCTAGACTTACAGCTAACACCATCAAAATATAATATCCAATTCCAGGCAAAGCATGATAAGTCTTAGAAATACGTACCTTATAAGTCTTGAGAGTATACACTACTAATTTAGAGTCCATCATGTTAATCTCATCAGAGTCCAACATGTTAACCCTTTCATTCACGACATTATATTCTATGATCATGTGTTTCATCTGAGGATCTCTATCCACTCTGATCTAATTTGGGACTCATTTTCATGGTAGCCACAAATGCGAACATTTAGTGGAAATATATCTATTCAGGGCCTTTATCCACTCACTGCTTAAAAATATACCATAAGCATCAGGAATGTCCACCACCTAGATGTCAATAAATTATTGGACCCTTGGCTTAGTGGCAAGTTGCATATGAATGTTTGACAATTTTCCAATAACTTTGACTCTAGATTTATCTAATTGAGTAACAACTCTATTAGATTTAATAAGAGTCAAGACAAGTTATTTATAAATACCTACTAGCATAATGTTTATGGATGCACTAGAATCTAATAAATAATTATGTAAATTCTTACTGAACATTCTGATAGTAAGCAAGAAAGGTTGGGATTCTATTTTAGCTTTATACATAGAAACATTGGTGTTGTTAGTTTTGGGTGGCCTACCAGGATTTTTAGACAAGGACTCCAACAACAAGTCTCTTTTTTTAGTGATCTAAATTAATTCATGCAATGTAATGTTAGCCTTAATTTTCTTCATGTATTCTATAATATTATACCTAGTCTTATTGGAAGAATTAGATGCATCAGTAAATGTTTAGAAGTACTTCCCTTTGGAGGTTCTACATTATTATTTGAAGTAGTATCCAGAGGAGTGCTGAATTTGTTTGGAGGTGTTGAAGTAGTCAGGGGTTGCTTATGCTCCCTATTCCTTAGAGGTTAGGTCTTCTTCAAAAATGGATAAAAATCATGGACTTCTTTAGGAATATCATCAAGTTCATTGTCTTCTTGGAAAGGGAAGTCAAACATCTCTACCATGAAGGCTTGGTCAATAGATTTAATTCCTAATGTACCTACACCATATATTTGTTAGGAACCACTTTGAATGTATC
This sequence comes from Torreya grandis, assembly GCA_037957365.1. Lineage (NCBI taxonomy): Eukaryota > Viridiplantae > Streptophyta > Pinopsida > Cupressales > Taxaceae > Torreya > Torreya grandis. Next base: position 1,048,419 of record JARHVA010002866.1, read on the forward strand.
CAAATCTTATTTAAAGGTCTCCAAAGATTTGAATAATTCAATGCAATCTATCTCACCATGTTTAGAAGTGAAATTTACTCTATAATAATTAGGTAAAACAATATCAATAAGATTTATATCCATTATTTTTTGTCAGTAGATGACTCATTATTCTTATTTTTGTTGTAACTATCATTATGGAATTTGTTAATGGGCCTATTAAACCTTTGGAAAGAAAAGTTCCTATCCAAGCTCTCTCTAGTATTGCCAACTTGCTTCTATAGCTAAAGAAAATTAGTTCTTAAATTTTGGACCATCTTTAAGATAGAGTCATTTTCATTTTTGGGTACTTCAAAATGATGAACTTGATTGTTATTAGTACTAATGGTTGGTACCAAATTCTTATGATCACTAGGGTTAAATACATTGGCAACATTATTCAAGAATCCCAAGTTCTAGGTAGGATGAGCATGATTTAATGGTAATTCATTCAAATTTAGGATTTGGTTGAAAGCATGTATGTTCTGATTGTTATTTGGGAAGACATTCAAGGTAGTCAAATGTGGGTTAACATTGGGAATAGAGTAAGCCATCTAAGCTTGGACTTGTATTTAGTCATTAATAATCATAGCCTTAGCATTAGCTAAAGCTAATGTATTCATGGGTCCAATAGCTCTTTTTATAAATATAGAAGTCATAGCATCTAAGGCATCTTTATAGATTTCTAAGGTTAAAGCCTCATCATGTCTAAAGGAGCTATAGTCCTACTGAACATATTTTGGAACCTAGTATTGAAAGATCTTATGGGTTAATTTGCATCCCTTTTTACTATGGTAAATTGCTAGTACAAGACACATGAACTGATAATTTTACCAAACTGGTCAATAAAGATATTTTTAAAATCAACCCAACTTGTAATGTAATTTTTAGGGAGATTTAAATACCATTCATATGTAACATCTTTAAAAGTGAAAGGAAATAGTCTACATGCTACATCTTTATGAATGATATTTAACAATCTCAAAGCAGCTTTAAATGACTTAATATGCTCCTCAGATATTATAATGCCTTTTAGGACTAAATATTGACAAATATTTTTTGATGTTATGGGGAAGGTCATGTACCACACTTGGCATGCTGATAGAAGAGCCACCCATCTAAGCCATACCTTGATTGGGATTGAATACATGAGCACACTGAATTGATGAAGTTGGCAAAGACTTTGAAAACCTACGGTTACCTTTGTCCCACCTAGATCTTCTATGAACTTCTAATTTAAGCAAAGGTTCCCTAGTATCTGAACGTGACCTTTTTCTGATTCTTGGTAATTCTAGATTGATAATTTTGAATCTTGTTTGAAATATGATGCATCAATCCTATTTTTATAGAAAATAATGATAAAAAATGCATATTACACAAATTTTACAAATATTCATATAAAGGATGATAAAGGATGGTAATTGTTGTCTCCAAATCTTGCACCTTAGAAAAGAGTGTTCAATCCTCTCCCAAATTTGGGCAATGTTGGGACATTTCTAGGCATGTGGATGTGCCTATAGGTGGAAATGAACCTCTAGGTTTAAAGGGCTAGCTCCCTTTATGTGTGTCTACAAAATGACCATTGTTTAAACTAACTTGATGAAGGGAAAAGGTTTAGAAATTCATAAGGGAAATCTAATCTAAAAAATGGTGATGCACCAAAATTATCCTCCACATGAATGTCATACACAATTGCATGATACAACAGAATACAAAACTATTGCCAAGATATGAAAATTTCTAACATAAATTTTTCAATGTAGAGGTGAGACGTATGAAATCACACAAGGTAAAGAAACTAAAATACAACATGTATAGTTTAGAAAAGGTTATACACATGTAAAATCTCATATATTTAGATGCACTCTACATGACCTGTTAGACTAAAATTCTTGCTCAAAACATGAAGGACAAAGGACACAAGGATGAAACCATCACTTGTTGTCACTCTATGTCTCTTACACACTCAGGCAATTATTTAAAACTTGAAATGAATAGACCTATGATTGAATGCTTAAAGGTAAGAAATGATAAAATAATTTAATATGGATTCATCATACTTTTATGGATGGATTTTACACTAACCTAAGGGCTACATTTATAACAAAGAGAAGAGAGAGAAGAGGAGGTCTTTGGCACCAGCAAGAGGAATCATTTTTGTTGGAAGTCTCCTTCTTTAGCTATAACTAACTTTGCCAATGATGCTCATTAGGGCATTCTGATTGATCCATGTCACTCTCCTAAATACCCTTGGCTTGCCCTCTTGGAGATGGTTTTTCAATGGATACTTAATAGAATAGAGCTATGTAGAGATGGCACCAAAAATGGTTGTTGATAATGGAGCCACCTATTAGAGATTTGTTTTGGTGCCCAACTGCTTCTCCTTGGCTTATCACGATGCATAATGGCATGGAGAGAAGTTATTTTTATTCTATTTGGATTTCCTTTCCTTTTTGATTGGTCTTCAAGGAATGACTCAGATTAGTGATTCTGAGTCATTGATATACTAGGTATGGACAGTTATGGATCATCCTCCATCTATCTTTGACAAATTGACTCTGTTCGAGCTCACGCCATGTGGCATCTTCTCATTGTCTTAACATGATGGTGAACTAAGTCATTGGACCAAGCTTATTAAGTTAAGTAGCTTTGGAAACCTGATTTGCATTTGTCTTTGATTAAAGCCTTTGGGATTTTTGAGGCTCCTTACTTTGGGTTTTTCATGCTTCAAGTCTTTAGGATTTTAGGAAGTGACCCTTTGAATTTGTGAAAATGCCCCTTCTGAAGGGTAAGAGACCTTATAAACTTTGGAAATGTACCCTTCAAAAGGATGGAGTTACCCTTTAGAAAAGTTGAACTTCCCTTTGAAAGAATTGAACTATCCTTTGGAAGAATGGAGTGCCCTTCAAAAAAATTGAACTACCCTTCGGAAGAGTTGAACTGTCCTTCAGAAGAATGGAGTTCCCTTCAGAAAAATTGAACTACACTTCAGAAGAGTTGAACTATCCTTTGGACTTCTTGAAATGGGCCTTTCTAAAGGGAACATGCCCTTTGAAAATGTTTAAGACTTTTACCCTAGGAAATTTGAGAGGCATTATCAAGACCATTTCAGTTTTTCTAAGCCCTATTACTTACTCACTTCGGACCTCTCATTGCTTGCTACTTATAAAGCAATTTAAGACTTGCTCCTTATAAAACTCGAAGTCATGCATCTCTAAAAACCCACAAAGCATTGGAAGGAGTAATATAGGTTCGTAAACTTAGATTACTTCTACTCATAAATTTTTTATAAGTCAAATCATTCAGAGAACTTGACTTGGTCTTGATAATGCCTCTCAGATTTCCAAGGGTAAAAGTCTTAAACATTTTTGAAGGGCATATTCCCTTCAAAAAGGCCCATTTCAAGAAGTTTGAAGGATAGTTCAACTCTTTTGAAGGGTATTTCAACTCTTTTAAAGTGCAGTTTAATTTTTTTTAAGGGTACTCTATTCTTCCGAAGGACAGTTCAGAAGTCCAAATGATAGTTCAACTCTTCTAAAGGGTAGCTCAATTTTTTTGAAAGGCCACTCCATTATTCTAAAGGATAGTTCAATTATTCTAAAGGGCAGTTCAAATTTTTTGAAGGGCAACTCCATCCTTAAGGGTATATTTCCAAAGCTCTAAAGGTCTCTTACCCTTCAGAAGGGGGCATTTTCACAAATCTGTAGATTCACTTTCTGAAAGCCCAAAGATTTGGCACATGAAAAACCCAAAGTAAGGAACCTCAAAAATCTTGAAGGCTTAAAGAAAAGACAAGTGCAAATCAGGTTTCCAAGGCTACTTAACATAATAAGCTTGGTCCAATGACATAGTTCACTATCATGTTAAGATAATGAGAAGTTGTCACGTAGCATGAACTAGAGCAGAGTCAACTTGTCAAATATAGATGGAAGATGATCCATAGTTATCCACGCCCAATAGATCAATGACTCAAAATCACCAATCTAAGTCATTCCTTGAGGACCAATCAAAAAGGAAAGACAAGACAAATAGAATAAAAACAAATTCTCTCCATGCCATTCTGCATCGTGATAAGCTAAGGAGAAGCGGTTTGGTACCAAAACAAATATCCAATAGGTGGATCCATTAGAAGTAAAAATTTGTTGTGCCATCTCCACATAGCTCTATTCTATTAAGCAACCATTGAAAACACATATCTAAGAGGGCAAGCTAAGGGCATTCATGAGAGTGACATGGATCAATTAGAATGCCCTAATGAGCATCATTGGCAAAGTCAATTATAGTTGAAAATGGAGACTTACAACAAAAATGATTCCTCTTGATAGTGCCAAAGACCTCTTCTCTCTCTTCTCTTTACTATAAATGTAGCCCTTGGGCTAGTGTAAAATCCATCCACAAAAGTATGGTGAAGCCCTATTGAATTATTTTGTCATTTCCTGCCTTTAAGCAATCAAGCATAGGTCTATTCATTTCAAACTCTAAACAATTGCCCGAGTGTGTAAAAGACACAGAGTGACAACAAGTGATGGTTTCATCCTTGTGTCCTTTTCCCTTCACATTTTGAGCAGGAGTTTTAGTCTAACAGGTCATGTAGAGTGCATCCAAATGTATGAGATTTTGCATGTGTATAACCTTTTTTGAACTATACAAGTTGAATTTAAGTTTCTTTACCTTGTGTGATGTCATATGTCTCACCTCTACATTGAAAAATTTATGTTAGAACTTTTCATATCTTGGCAATAGGCTTGCATTCTGCTATATCATGAAATTATGTATGCCATTCATGTGAAGGACAATTTTGGTGCATCACCATTTTTTATATCAGATTTCCCTTATGCATTTCTAACCCTTTTCCCTTCATCAAGTTGGTTTAAATAGTGGTCATTTTGGAGACACACATATAGAGAGCTATCCCTTCAAACTTAGAGGTTCATTTCCACCTATAGGCACTACCACATGCCTAGAAATGTTCCAACGTTGCCCAAATGTAGGATAAGACTGAACACTCTCTTCTAGGGTGAAATATTTGGAGACAACAATTTTAGCATGCCTGGTGGGACTAGGTCCAAATAATGAGAAGATTATTAGTGTGTCATCTCTCTTATTAGCTTTTAGAAGCATCTAAGCGAACACCAATGGTGACTCTAAATGAATTTCTGGTTGCGAGCAGCCCAAGTATCTATTAATGAAGATTTTGATTAGTCCTTATTTTTTCATGTGACTTGTGAAGTTGATATGGATGGCTATGGGGACAATCCTTACCATATACCTTCCTATCATGACACTTTCTACCCTTCTCAATAGTCCTACCAAGAATACCATCCTCCTTATGAGTCATGGCAGCCTTATGGTCAACCTAGTCCTTTTTCAAATGACTATGTTATTGTTGACCAGCCATATGACCCATCTTTACCTCAGCCTTGTCATGATGAGTTAGACAACACCATTAGTTAGGGGGCAGAATAAGGAGCTTTTAAAGCCCTACTGAATTATTTTGCCATTTCCTACCTTTAAACAATCAAGCATAGGTTTGTTCATTTCAAGTTCTGAATAATTGATTGAGTGTGTAAGAGACACAAAGTGACAATAAGTGATGGTTTCATCCTTGTGTCCTTTTTTCTTCATGTTTTGAGTAGGATTTTAGTCTAACAAGTCATGTAGAGTTCATCCAAATGTATGAGATTTTGCATGTGTATAACCTTTTTTGAACTATATAGGTTGTATTTCAGTTTATTTACCTTGTGTGATTTCATACATTTCACCTCTACATTGAAACATTTATGTTAGAATTTTTCATATCTTGGAAATAGGCTTTCATTCTATTGTATCATGCAATCATATATGATATTCATGTGTAGGATAATTTTGGTGCATCACCATTTTTTAGATCAGATTTACCTTATACATATATAACCATTTTCTCTTCATCAAGTTGGTTTAAACAACATTCATTTTGTAGACACACATATAGGGAGCTATCCCTTCAAACCTAGAGGTTCATTTCTACCTATAGGCACACCCACATGCCTGGAAATGTCCCAGTGTTGCCCAAATTTGGGAGAGGACTGAACACTCTCTTCTAGGGTGCAAGATTTGGAGACAACAATAATCTTTAATCAAGTCAGCTCAAAGATGTATCCAAATACATAATTAAGATTGACCTTTACACATTTTAAGCTCAGATGAACTCAATTGAGCAAAGTATCTAAGAATATTTGGTCAAAACATTTATTACTAACCTCAAACCTTTTGGGTTCACAATTCTATAACTATCTTTACCACAATCCAACATATGTTGTCAAAGAATGTAAATCTTTGTCTAAATAAGTACAAAGATCAATTTAATACCATGAATATCACCAATATTTACATGATTATGCTAAAATAAACACAAATATGCAAAGAGTAAAGTGATATTTAAATAGAATTCACAAAAATTAGCAAAGATACTACAAATCTATAAAGAATTGGCCCTCCTTCTAGTGCCAATGAAGCTTGCCTTGTTGATGCCTAAATATGTATCATAAGGTGCTCATAGTGTTTAAGAAATACTTATCATTTTATAATTCAAAGAATTTAGAGCACGAGTTACAGTTTTTGATTATCAAGGCCTTAACAAATGACTGTTTCACAATATTTATATTAGTTGGTGGTTCGTGGTCTATAAATCTTTGTAAATAAGAAGGTGATCTATTATAATTAAAGTAAATTATGCTCAATTCTAAGTTTAAATATAAATAAGATGGACATAAACAATGAATATTTAATCTAAAGTGAATTAGTTAAAAAAGAATAAAAAAGAAGGGTATGGTAGAGAGAGAATATGTTGCTGCTAATCTTCATTCTAGACATCATGACAAAGTCCAAATATTATCCAAGCATGTACTTAAAACCAATGTATGATATGAAATAGATTTAAGCTTGAATCTTACCACACATCAAGCAAACTTCTAAGGAATGTGAAAATAATGCAAATAAGAACCAAGCTTACTTTAAAGATTTACCCCTATAAGCAGATAGCTGATGCACATCTACAAATGTAGAGCAACTAAAATGACGTAAACTAGAAAACCTTCAGTTATCTTAGCACAAACACAAGTTAACAATTATACATTCAAAGGTACACACCAAGAGTCTAAAATAACTATTCAAATATATAATTTAGAATAGATAAGTGAGAGAGAAGCCATATAATAATTCACACAAACAAAATGAGGCAATCTTTTTAGAATTCTCTACTTGCATTAGTTTCTCAAAGTTTACACTAGTTTTTAGCTCAAAAACTCCCTCCTCTTATAATTGACAATACTCCCTTTATAGACTTTGAGGAAGTATGCCAGTCAGTCATATCAAATTACAAGTGTAAGGATGATTGTCCTTTCTACAAAAGTTTCTAGAATAAACAAAACCTTTCCAAGTGTATTGACCTATAGGCAATGTGATAATAAGCTGCAAAAAGAATATTCCTAATTAACTTTTACTCTGGGGTCCTTATCCTGATGAAGTCCCCTATTGTTGTTTCCTACCCTAAGATATTGTCAACCTATAATGTTGTTCATTGATGATCTGAAGGTTGACAACTGGTCTCATGAATAACTCTCTTTCTTACACCTCTAGGTTCTTGAGGTCCTTTTTAATCTTCTCTATTACTTGTTTAATTCCCTTAAAATCTCCCATTTTATCTTTAGATGACATAAGTAGGCCCATGAATCTTTTTTTATCATCCCCTATTTGGCTATGCCCTTGGTTCCTTACTTCATATGTGAACTGAAAGGTTATTTGCCTAAACTCTTCATCAATTATAAGACCTAATGAACTGAGTGAATTGGGTTCCTTAATCAAACTATCCAGGATTTGAAACATTCTAGGTTCCTACTATTTGAAGTCCTTGGCTAAGTCTTCCATTTGCTTGGACCAGTTGCTTGGGACTTGGATCTTATATACCAATATGGCCATGACCATATTCAAGTGTTCTAAGATAATGGTCCTAAATTTAGGGACTAAGTTTTTGGTTAAGGCCTTGATCAAGTCTTTCACTTGATATCTTGAGCTTGCCATTGGCCAACTTGGCCTATAGCCTTAATGATTTGCTTATTTATTGCTCCTTACCTAGTTTTGACTACCTTTAAAGAGATGAAAAGGTCAGTCATGGTGTCTTCAAACTTCTTGAATCAGTATTCATGGATTGACAAGACTGTAACCTCTTTTAAATTCTTATTCTACTATAAGAGGCCTTTGATCATGGTTAGTAATTGGTCAGACTGGCCCTGGGCTACATCAAGGATTTTCTCCTCAAACATTATATCTTCTCCTTGATTTTGACTTACCACTGGAGTTAGACTTGTGAATGGATCTATCCTTTGAAAGGTGAATTTATAACCACCAATCATGGCTATCTTTTACATCACCCTTTCCATGCCGGTAGTCTCTGGATTAAAGTAAACTCCCACTAATGATTGAGTCATTTTTGGAGGCTCTGGAGTTTCTATTTGTGTGCCACTCAACCCCCCTAGGGTAGACATACTTTGTTATCATTCCTTTTACAAAGCCATAATCCAAGGTTTGAGCTCATCATGCACATGGATATTAAAAAAAAATGTAATGGCCCATGGGTGATGCATGGTTAGGATTTTTTGCATCATCCCATATAAAAACCATTCAGGAATGGTTGAACCATGAATTGGATTATCATCACTGAAAAGGTTGACCTCACTCAAAGGATGAGTGAAGGTCAACTTTGGCTTCTTACTCTTTATTTGGACTAAAACTAGCTCAAATTCCCTTTTACATTGGGTTACAACAAGAACCAAGTCTAAAGCTACTTCCTTCCCCTTTTCTTCCTTTGCTTCTTCAATTAGAGATTGAGGTTATGTTGTCTATACTTATTCTTCTGACTCATAAGCACAACCTAGTGCTCTTAGGGCATCCTCTACAATATCCTTAGGATCCAATGCAATTATGTCAGTTTATTCAATAGGTGACTCTAGTTCTTTAGGTTGAGCTGAAGAAGATGCCACCTCATTAGCTCTCCTCTCCTTAGGTCTCTTTTCTTTTGGCCTTGGTATAACTTGAGTCTCAGGATCTTGTGTTACAGCTTGTAGCTATGATGTGACACCTATGTGGAAATTTTATGGCATTTCATGGTACGTCATTCATAAATTCTTTAAAAAATTGAATGATGCCTTTTAAAATCTATTTTTACCTTGCACCGTTAGATCTAGCAGGACGAATCAACACAAATCAGAGATATTTAGATCCAAACAACTATCTTAAAATTAACATCTATGTGATCATCATTTGACATTCACATGAATTTATTTGACATCTATGTGATTGTTAATCTTAAGCTCATTATCGAAACTCTTTACTGAACTTAAAGTTGATGTTCGTGTGACCATCATTTGACGTTTGCATGAATGTCTTTGATGTCTATGTGGCTATCAATTTTAAGCTTGTCTTTGGGATCCTATGGTAAGTTTGATTCTTGTCATATTCTAGTTCACTCTACACCCTATCAATTTTTCCAAGATATGCCTCTTTACCACATGGTGGTCTCTTGTTAACTTGGAGCTCCATTAAAAAATTTATGAATTGATATGCTCTTTTGATCAAATGTGTACGTTGTAATACATACCATCAATCATCTGGAACTTGATTGATGTTTAAATTGGGGTCCATGCTATGGTTTGAATTTTAAATCATGGATCTTGAACTGTTAGATTGATCCTATTCAAGTGAATGTGGGTCATAGATTACGATCTAAGCATTTAATCGTGATTGGCTCCTACATTTATAAAAAGGGTTAAATAAGTCTAGGTAATATATAAAGCCTAAGACTAATATTTAATTGTATTAATAAATATGAATAAATTTTAGTCTAAGGTTTTAGGCTAAGTTGCAACATAAAGAAGACCCTATGCTTTAAGAAAATATAAGTTTCTAGCCTAAGTTAGATACATAATGAAAAAGGACCCCATGGATAATAAAGTCATAGGATACAATTTTATCCTATGATTTTATTGTATTAATACAATTAAAACCATAGGGTAAAGTCTTAAGATAGGTTTATATTATAGTGATAAGGACCCCTTTAGACTTTGATTTTGGTTTGACATCGTTGGATCATTGACATCCACTCAAACACGGGCCGTTGACTATGATCTGAGTAGTTGAGTGGGATTGGTCTCATGGGCTAAAGTTTTAAGCATATCGAGCTCATCTCACTATGTTCGATCAACTTTGCCCAATTAAACATGGCTTATTGATCCTACAAAGAAGCACACGGTTTAAATTAAGACTCAGAGACATAAAGAGACTTAGGATAAAGTCTTAAGACTAAGGTCTTGTTTATGTTAATAAACACGAACGAGGCCTTAGGACTAAGATAATAGTCTAAGTTTGTAACAAGAGGGACCATGCAAAGAATAAAGTTAGATCAAGCTAGGAACATAATAAAAGGACCCTACAAATATTAAAATTAGACCATGCTAAAATAAAAAAGGTATGAGGGGCTCGAGACATGAAGAGACCAAGTATATAATTTTAGGCTAAGGTTTGGTTACATTTAAAAACACACCCAAGCCTTAGTATAAAAATTAAACTTAAATCCATGGCAATTTTAAAGTGTTCTCGTGTAAATTATTCCCACTAATTTTTGAATTTGGTCCAAAATAACCTTTACTAGGGTTTCCTAAAGGAGGGTTTTCATAATCTTTTAACATGGATTTATCTTAAATTCATATAGACCAAAGGTAGTAAAATCCTTGAATATGAATTAAACTATAAAAAATGAAGCATAATCCATTCAATGAGAGTTATATTAAACCTACAACTTGAAATAAGAAGATCCACTATTAGCAATATTAGGCCAAATTCATTAGAGCCATGAACAAATAAACTAACCAAGTCAAGGTGTGGATGATATTCAAATATAAACAATGTGAAAAACATGTTAATCATTTTTTGATCAAGTGAATTTTTAGTGTTAAGGTTCAAATTTGCACAATTTGACACAATGGTCCTCATTTTTTAGAAATGGGGGTATGTTGACCTCAACAAATGGAGACTTTCAAGGGAAACATAGTAATATGATATAATTCAAAGAATCTAGTTTAAAAATATAATTTGATTACTTATTCCACTTGATCAGTGCTATTATCAAGATCAACCCATGGTTAAAATAAGTTTTATACCTATAAAATTAGGATCAAACATAAAAGCCTAGTCATGTCATGTGTGATTTGATTCCACCTACTATTTACCATGGGATTCGAGGAATAAATTCCCGATTTCATGTATTTAACCATTAACATTGACTTACAACATGTTTGGGTATTCATTAAGAACCATGCTTTAGTTCAAGGAAAGCTTGGGTATTGCTTTACTACTATCTAGGTGTCGATCGCCCTGATAGAGATGCCTTTGGTTCTACTTATGGTATTGATCCACTATCAACCAGGTATCTATAGCCCCAATAGAGATTACTAGAATCACCTTTGCTTTGAAATCTTTTGATTTTGCAATAAGCTCTTATTTTTGTATTTATTTAGGTCATTTTGGGCTTTCTAGCAAAGGTTGGGAACTAGGTTAGATAGGTTTAGGGATTTGGTCAAATATTTCATCTTCAGACAATCACCTATGATTGTAAACTTTGTCCTAAGAAGGATGTTTATTAAGTGCATGCATGATTCTATCTTAATAATTCAAGCTTTCATCCTGTATGTGCAATCCTTCTTAAAACCAAACTTAGATCAAATAATGTTTAGACTTTATGAAACAATCAACCTATCCAGTGGTCCTTAAAATTTTATCTAACTATAAATTAAGTTCATATTCCAAACCCATGGTTGACATATGCTTAATATTCGTACCTATATATTTAAACTCTGGAGTTCTTATTTTTTTTAACTTTGAGCTGAAAGTTGTTGAAGAGGACTTATTAAAATCAAGGAACAAAGTAGAGAAAGCAAACACACAAAATAGAAAATAAATAAAACATAAATCAAATGAGAAAATCAAACAAATATATACAAACATATGTACAAACAAGGGACAAGAAGGAAAGAACAAAAAAAACTAATCTAGCCTACCTACTCTAGTTCTAACTATTCTTACAATTTACTCCATGAATACCCTAGGGGGAGTAGTAGAAAAGTAGTGATTAAGGTAGTGACCATTGGTGGGCAATGTGAATTTAGCCCCCTTTAGGTCTTTTAGCTTGAATCTATTGTCTCCAAGTATCTCAACAATCTGATAGGGTTCTACCCACAAATGTGTAAACTTCCCATGTTTACCCTTAGGTTCAGATGCCTTATGCCTAAGAAGAACCAAGTATCCTTTCCTAAACACCTTTATCTTTGATCAATTATCAAACCACATTTTCACCATGGTTTGGTGCCTACTAAAATTGGTAAAAGCCTCTTCTCATGCATCCTCCATCTGAACAATGTCTAGTAGTCTTGAATTTGCCAATTCTTGATCATCCTCCATATACTCTTGTATGAATCAATATGTTGGCATCTTGAGTGTAATAAGAAATATGGACTCTTGGACATACACCATCAATAAGGGTGATGTGTTGAGAGCCTACTTGACCCTTATTATATCTACCCATAGGGCATATTTTAGTAGCTTATGCCAAGTTCTAGGCTTGTCTACTACAGACTTCTTTATTGATTTCATCAAGTTCTTATTGGTTGATTCAGATACGCTATTACCTTGGGGATAATGGTTGGATGAGAACATGAGAATGATATTATTATCATATTCACATTCTATCATCTCTATGGATATAAAATTAGATCTATTGTCATAGACCAGAGATACAGGTGTCCCAAACTTGATGCATATGTTTTCTTTTAAAAATGTGATCACTTCTTTGATTTTGAACTACTTAGTGGCCACTACCTTTATCCATCTAGTGTAGTAGTCAGTATCAGTTAGAATGTATTTATGACCTTCTAATGAATTGGGGTTAATTACCACCATGAAATCTAGTCCCCACTAAGCAAAAGGTTTATCTACTATAACTGGTTGCAATGGCTTTGCTACCTTTGGCTCTTTTATGCTAAAGACTTGACATGAATGGCACTGACCTACATGCTTGTGGGAATACTTGATGATTGTGGTCTAGTAGTAACCAAATTTAAAGATTTTTTGAGTTGTTGTCCTTCAAGATGGATGTCCACTTCCCATCTTCTCATGAAAAGTGCTCATGATTTTAGCTACTTTTTCTTTGGATACACACCTCAAGTAAATGCCTTCAAAGTTCTATATATATATCACTCCATATTTAATCAATTAGTGGGTTGCCTTGAGTCTTAGGGCTCTTCTTTTCCCCCTAGTTAACCCTACAGGACAAGTGCCATTGATCAATAGATGGATAATAGGGTCATACTAATCATTGGATTGAAAACTTTGTTATTCAACCTGCATGACACTTAGCTTAGGGTTAGCATTGGTAATCATTTGAATCAAACCTTGACACCTTACCAAATTTACAATCTTCATTTCAATATCATATCCCTGAAGCACAAACATCCACTTAACTCTTCTTTCTCTTAGTTCATTTTGAATTAGCATGAGCTTGGTGGCAGGTTCTAGTAAGACTCCATGTACCCTATTCCTAAGAATGTAGTGCCTAAATTTATTCACTACCTTAAATAATGCACACACTTATTTATTAATTAAGGAATAATTTAATTCATCATTTTTAAAGTTTGCACTCATTAAAGCAATTGGATGGTCACATCCATAAATTTTCTTTGTTAAGACTGTAACAATAGTATGATCAGAAGTAAAGGAATAAAGGTAAAAGTCTTTAGAGAAGTCTAGGATTATCAAGACTGGACCTTGTCCAATTGCTTCCTTGATGTCTTTAAAGGCCTTATTGGTTTCTTTGTTTTAATTTATTTTTGCATCTTTTTTTAGCATGTCATTCAATGGTTTGACAAGTTTTTCAAATTTAGAAATAAACTTTATGACAAAATCAATTTTGCCAAAGAATGATTTCAATTATTTCCTACTATTAAGAGGTTCTATCTTTGATATAACATATACTCTATCTAGATATATAGATATTCCCTACTTAGTGATGATATTCCCTACTTAGTGATGACATGGCCTAACAACTTTCCCTCAGTAACATAGAAAATACTTTTCTTTGGGTTGAGAGAAATCCCATACCTTTACACCTTTCAAATATCTATTATAAATGAATAATGTGGTCCTCCCTATTCTTATAAAAAATAGTTAGGTCATCCATGTATATAATGATGCATTTACCTACCAAACATTATAAATCATGATCCATGGCCCTTTGGAATGTTGCCCCTACATTGATTAGTCTAAATAGCATTCTTTTGTAAGCAAACATGCCCCACTTGGTAGTAAAAATAATTTTTATCCTATCCTCTTGATTCACCAACACCTAGTTATACCATGAAAATCCATCAAGAAAGGACATCATAGCAGAACCAAAAATGTTTTGTATAACTTGGTCTAGTGAAGGCAAAGGATAGTTGTCCTTTTTAGATGATTTATTTAGATTCCTAAAATAAATGCATAGTCTTATTTCACCAATTTTTCCTAATTGGCACCAAATTGGAGGCCGAGGTAGAGTGCCTAATGGGAAATATAATCTTGGTATCTAACAACATTTTAACCTCTTTGAAAATCATAGGTTCTAAAATAGGGTTGACAGGCCTCTGCTTTTGTCAAAAAGGTTTGCAATTTTCCTTCAAGGGTATGGTATGGGTGATGACTCTTTGATAAAAAAATCTTCAAGTCATCATAAGACCATGCTATTATGTCCTTATAGTTTTTTAGCAAGTCTTTGGCCTTTTCATTTTCAATGCTCATATATGTTGTCCCAACATTAACTAGCTGAGGTTGATCTTGAGGTCCAAGATCAACTACCTTGTAATCCTTCCCACTCACTTTAGGAATCATAGTGTTCTCAGATAATTTATCCTAATCAAATAACCTCTCCAAGGCAATCATGCCTTTTGGAATTTTGTTATCATTTAGCTGAATGACTTTGTTATCAAAGGTGCTTTCAATGATTTCATCATTAAGGAGATTGGATTCATCAATAATGTGACCCTTAAATAATCCTAAACTAGTCATGAACTCTATGATCTATTGATCATCATTGAATACTTGCAGATAGTTTACATTATCTGGAATCGAAGGGCATGAAATTAGCTCAATGCTAAAGTTTTGAGTGTCATGGTTTGGAATAAGATTGTCTTCAATTGAGGAAAGATCATCACCAACCTTATTCTCTTTCCTAGGGATGGAAACAATGTTGAAAGCATCAAAATATTCTAGTAAATCCTAGATTCTGAACTTATATTTCTTAAGATATAACAATTTACACTGGTATTTACTCTTCACCTAATTAAATACAAGTTCTGAGTCACCATGAACCAAGATTTATTTAACTTTATGCTTAATGGCAAATTGCAATCCTAGAATCAAAGATTCATACCCTATAAGATTATTTGTGCAAAGAAACTGAAGTCTATACAAAGTTTTTAATTATTTCACAATAATATTAATTAGAACAATTCCTACTCCAGATCTAGACTTACATTTAGCACCATCAAAATATAATTTCCAATTCTAGGAAAAGCATAAAAACTCTTAGAACTACATACCTTATAAGTCTTGAGAGTATACACTCTTAATTCAAAATCCATCAAGTTAATCTCATCAGAGTCCAACATGTTAACCCTTTCATTCACAACATTATATTCTGTGTGTTTCATTTGAGGATCTGTTTCCACTTTGATATGATTTGGGACTCCTTTCCATGACAAGAACAAATACTAATAGTCATTGGACATATATCCATTCAGGGCCTTTATCCACTTCCTGCTTAATAGTATACAATAAGAATCACAAATGTCTGCCACCTAGATTTCAATAAATTGTTGGACTGTTGGCTCAGAGGCAAGTTGCATATGAACATTTGACAGTTCCCCAATTACTTTGAATCTAGATTTATCTAATTAAGTAACAAATCTATCGGATTTAATAAGAGTTAAGCTAAGTTGTTTACAAATACCTACTAGTATAATGTTTGT
This sequence comes from Torreya grandis, assembly GCA_037957365.1. NCBI lineage: Eukaryota > Viridiplantae > Streptophyta > Pinopsida > Cupressales > Taxaceae > Torreya > Torreya grandis. Next base: position 1,064,525 of record JARHVA010002866.1, read on the forward strand.
GAATTCACCAAAATCTAATAAATAATTATGTAAATTCTTATCAAACATTTTGATAGTATATAGGAAAAGTGGGGATTCTGTTTTAGCTTTGTACATAGAAACATTGGTGTTGTTAGTTTTGGGTGGCCTATTAGGCTTTTTAGATAAGGAATCCAATAATAGGTCTCTTTGCTCAATGATCTACGTCAATTCATGCAATGTAATTTTATCTTTAATTTTCTTCATGTCCTCCACAATACTATACCTAGTCTTATTAGTAGAATTAGATGCATTAGTATAACATTTAGATGTACTTACCCTTAGAGGTTTTGGGTTATTATCTGAGGTTGTATCTGGAGGAGTGATGAAGATATTTGGAGGTGTTGAAGTAGTCAAGGGTTGATTTTTCTCCCTATTCCTTAGAGGATAGGTCTTCTTTAGAAACTAATGAAAAGCATGGACTTCTTTAAGAATATCATCAGGTTCATTATCTTCTTGGAAAAGGAAGTCAAACATCTCTACCATGAAGGCTTGGTCAATAAATTTAGTTCCTAATGTACCTGCACCATTATCTTTGTTAGAAACTACTTATAACCTATCTAAATCTTCTTGAAAGGCCTGAAAATATTTATAGAATTCAATGCAATCTATCTCACCATGTCTAGAAGTGAAATGTACTTTACAATAATCAGGTAAACCAATATCAATAAGATTTATATCCATTGTTTTGTTGTTAGTAGATGACTCATTTTTCTTATTATTATTGTCACTATCATTATGGAATCTATTAATGGGCCTATTAAACCTTTGGAAAAAAATTTCCTACTCGATCTCTCTCTAGTATTACCAACTTGCTTCTGCAGTTGAAGAAAATCTGTTCTTAACTTTTGGACCATCTTTGAGATAGAGTCATTTTCATTTTTGGGTGCCTCAGAATGATGAACCTAATTATTATTATTACTAGTGGTTGGCACCAAAGCCTTCTAATCACTAGCATTAAATCCATTGGCAATGGTGTTCAGGAATCTGAAGTTCTAGGTATGATGAGCATGACTTAATGGTAATTGGTTCAAAGTTGGGACTTGGTTCAAATCAGGTATGCACTGATTATTAATTAGCAATAATTCAAAGTAGGTAAATGTGGGTTAACATTGGGAATTGATTGAGCCATCTAAACTTGGGGTTACATATAGTCATTAACAATCACAACCTCAGCATAAGCTAAAGCCAATGTGTTCATGGGTCCAAAAACTCTCTTTATAAATACAAAAGTCATAGGATCTAAGGAATCTTTATAGATTTCCAAGGCTAAAGCCTCATATGGTCTATAAGGATCTATAGTCCTACTAAACATATTTTGGAACCTATCATTGAAATTTCTTATAGGTTTATTTTCATCCTTTTTTACTATGGTGAATTGCTAGTACAAGACATAAGGACTGACAATTTTACCAAACTAGTCAATGAAGATATTTTTAAAATCAACCCAACTTGTAATGTAATTTTCAGGGAAATTTAGAAACCATTTATATGCAACATTTTTAAAAGTGGAAGGAAATAGTCTACATAATACATCTTCATGAGTGAAATTTAATAATCTCAAAGTAGCTTTGAATGACTTAATATGCTCCTCAGACATTATAATGCTATTAAGACTAAATATTGGAAAATATTTCTTAGGGTTATGAGGAAGGTCATGTACCACACATGGCACATTGATAGAAGAGACACCCAACCAATACATACCTTGATTAGGAATGAATATATGATCACCCTAAATTGGTGAAGTTGACAAGGAATTTGAAATCCTACACTTACCTTTGTCCCACCTAGCTCTTCTATGAACTTCTAATTCAAGCAGAGGTTCCCTAGTCTTTAAACATGACCTTGTTTTGATTCTTGGTAATTTTAGCTTGAGAATTTTGAATCCTATTTGAAATATGATGCACCAATCCTATCTTCATAGAAAATAATGATAAAAAACATCACATTAAGCAAATTTCACAAAGATTCATATAAAGTACAACAAAGGATGACAATCTTTAATCAAGTCAGCTCAAAGATGTATCTAACTACATAATTAAGATAAAACTTTACACATTTTAATCTCAAATAAAATAAATTGAGAAAAATATCTAAGAATATTTGATCAAAATAGCTATTACTAACCTAAAACCTATTGGGTTCATAATTCTAAAGCTATCTGTACCATAATCCAGTATATATTTTCAAAGAATGTCAATCTTTGTCTAAATAAGCACAAAGACCCATTTGAAACCATGAAGATCACCAACATTTACATTATTATATTAAAATAAACACAAATATGCAAAGATTAAAGTGATCTTTAAATAGAATTCACAAAAACTAACAAAGATACCACAAATCTACAAAGAATTAGCCTGCCTTCTAGTGCCAGCGAAGCTTGCCCTTTTGATGCCCAAATATGTATCACAAGGTGCTCGAAGTGTTTAAGAAAAATTTATGATTTTATAATTCAAATAATTCAGATCATGAGTTTTAGTTTTTGATAATCCTATTACCTATGGTGGAATAGATGTATAACAAATGACTATTTCACATTATTTATATTAGTTAGTGGTTGGGAGCCACCGTGGCCTATAAATATTTGTAAATAAGAAGGTGATCTATGTTCATTAAAGTGAATTATGCTCAATTCTAAGTCTAAATATAAACTAATATGGATGTATATAATGAATCTTTAATCTAAAGTTATTTGGTTAAAAAAGAAGCAAAAGGAAGGGTAGGGCAGAGAGAATATGTTGCTACTAATCTTCATTCCAGAGATCATGATAAAGTCCAAATATTATCAAGGCATATACTTAAACCATTGTACATATTTAAGATCTAATATTACCACACATCAATCAAACTTCTAAGAAATGTGAAAATAATGCAAATGAGAACCAAGCTTACTTTAAAGATTTACCCCTGTAAGTAGATAACTGATGCACATATATAAATGCAGAGCAAGTAAAATGAAGTAAACTAGATAATCTTTAGTTATCCTAGCATAAGCACAAGTTATAAATTATTCATTTAAAGGTACACACCAAGAGTCTACAAGAACTATTCAAATCTATAATTCAGAATAGATAAGTGAGAGAGAAGCCATATAATAATTCACACAAATAAAACAAGATAATATTTTTAGAATTCTCTGCTTGCATTAGTTGCTCATAGTTTACACTAGTTTTTAGCTGTATAACTCCCTCCTCATAAAATTGAAAATAATCCCTTTGTAGACTTCAAGGAAGTATGCCGATCAATCATATAAATTATAAGTGTACAAGTTTAAGGACAACTGTCCTTTCTATAGAAGTTTCTAGAATACACTAAACCTTTCCAAGTGTATTGACCTATAGGAAATGTGATTATAAGTTGCACATGCCTTTACAGAAGAATATTCTATTTAAAAAATTTACAAATTTACTACAAAGAGAATATTTCTAATTAACTTGTTCTTTCAGGTCCTTGTGTTATTGAAGTCCCTTATTATTTTTGCCTACCCTGCAGGATTGTCAGTCTATAATGTTGTTCATTTATGAGTTGAAGGTTGACAACTAGTCTCATGAATAACTCTCTTTCATGTACCTCTAGGTTCTTGAGGTCCTTTTCAATCTTCTCTATTATTTATTTCATGCTTCTGATATCTCCCATTTTTTATTCAGATGATAGAATTATGCCCATGAATCTTTTGTTGTCATCCCCTATTTGGCCATGCCCTTGGTTCCTTACTTCCTACATGAATTGAAAGGTTTTGTGCTTGAAATTTTCATTAGTTATAAGACCCAATGAGTTGAGTGAAGTGGGTTCCTTAATCGAACTGTCCAAGATGTGCAACATTCCATCTTCTTATTGTTTGAAGTCCTTGGCCAAGTCTTCCATCATCTTTGACCAGTTTCTTAGGACTTGGACCTTATCTAACAATATGGCCATGACCATATTCAATGTGCTAAGCTGATAGTAATATAGTTAGGGGAGACATTCTTGGTTAAGGCTTTGATATAGTCTTTCACTTGATATCTTGAAGCCTACCATTGGCCAACTTGGCTTGTAGCCTTAGTGATTTGCTTCTTTATCACTCCCTACTTGATTTTGATTACCTTTAAATAGTTGAATAGGTCAGTCATGGTGTCTTCAAACTTCCTAAATCAGTGTTCATGTATTTAAAAGACCATAAACTCTTTCAAATTCTTGTTGTACTGTAAGAGGCCCTTGATCATGGTTTTTAGCTGGTTAGACTGGGCCTAGGCTACATCAAGGATTTTCTCCTCAAACATTCTATCTTCTCCTATATTTTAACCTGCCATTGGAGTTAGACCAATGAATGGCTCTATCTTTTTAAAGGTGAATTCCTCACCACTGACCATGGATTTAATTTCAATCAACCTTTTCATGCTGGCAGTCTTTAGATTAAATTAAACTCCCATTAATGATTAAGGCACTTTTGGAGGCTCTAGAATTTCTATTTGCATGCCACTCGACCCCCCTAGGGTAGACATCCTTTGTTATTCTTATTTTTTCAAGGCCATAATCCAAAGTTTGAGTTCATCATGCACATGGATATTAATAGATTTTGTAATGGCTCATGAGTGGTGCATGGTTGGGATTTTCTAGATCTTCCCATATAAAAACCATCCAAGAATGGTAAGACCATGAATTAGATTATCATCACTAAAAAGGTTGACCTCACTCAAAAGATGAGGGAAGGTCAACTTTGGCTTCTTGATCTTCATTTGGACTAGAGCTAGATCAAATTTCCTTTTGGGATGGGTTATAATATGAACCAAGTCCAAAACTACTTCCTTCCCCTTTTCTTCCTTTGCTTCTTTAACTAGAGCTTGAGGTTCTACTATATATACTTCTTCTTCATCTGATTCATAAGCACAAGCTAGTGCTTTCAGGGCATCCTCTATAGTCTCCTAAGTATCTAATGCAATTGTGTCAATTTATTCAATAGGTGACTCTGGTTCTTTAGGTTGAGTTGAATAAGATGCCACCTCACTAGGTCTCCTTTCCTTAGGTCTCTTTTCTTATGGCCTTGGTATAACTTGAGTCTCAAGATCTTATATTATTGCATGTGGCTATGTCATAGCACCTATGTGGCATTTTTATGGCACTTCATTTATAAATGCTTTAAAAAACTAAACATTTCTTTCTTAAAATATGCTTTTACCTTGTACTATCAGATCCAATAGGTATAAATCAATACACATTATAGATGTTTAGATATATATAACTATCATAAAATTGACATCCACGTGACCATTATTTGACATCCATGTGATAATATTTGACGTCTGTGTAACCATTAATTATAAGTTCATTATCAAGACTCTCTATTGAGCTTAAAGTTAACATTCACATGACTATCATTTGACATCTACATGAACATCTTTGACTTCCATGTGGCCATCAATTTTAAGCTCATCTTTGGGATCCTATGTTAAGTTTTCCACTTGTCATCTTCTGGTTCACTTTATACCCTGTTAGTTATAGAAAGAAATGCCTCTTCACCATGTGGTGGTCTTGCATTAACTTGGAACTCCATTAAAAAGTTCTAACTTGATATGTTCCATTGATCAAATGTGTACATTGTAATACATATTGTTGATTATCTGGAACTTGCTATATGTTTAAATTAGGGTCCATGATCTAACATTTCAATCATGAATCTCGCACTATTAGATTGGTTATGTCTGAGTGAATGCAGGTGATAGATTGTGATCTGAGCAGTTGATCATGATTGGCTCTTATGTTTATAAAAAGGGTTAAGTAAGTTTAGGAAATATATAAAAACTTGGACTATTGTTTAATCATATTAATAAATATGAATAAATTTTAGTCTAAGGTTTTAAGCTAAGTTACAACATAAAGAGGACCCCATGTTTTAGGAAAATATAAGTTTCTAGCCTAATTTAGAAACATAATGAAACATGACCTCATGGATAAAGTCATATCATAAAATTTTATCTTAAGGTTTTATTCTATTACTACAATTTAAACCTTAGGGTAAAGTCTTAGGCTAGATCTATATAATAATGATAGGGACCCCTTTAGACTTTGATTTTAGTTTCATGTTGTTGGATCATCGATGTACGCTTAAACATGGGCCATTGATTATGATTTGAGTAGTTGAGTGGGATTGGTCCCATGGGCTAAAGTTTTAAGCATATCAAGTTCATATTGCTCTGTCTAATCAACTTTGCTTGATTAAACGTAGGTTATTGATCTTGCAAAGAAGCACACGGTTTAAGTTAGGACTTGGAAACATAAATGGGACTTAGGATAAAGTCTTAAGACTAAGGTCTTATTTATGTTAATAAACATGAACGAGGCCTTAGGACTAAGACATTATTCTAAATTTGTAACAAGAGGGACCATGCGAATAATAAATTTGAACCAAGCTAGGAACATAACAAAAGGACCTTGAAAAGATTAAAATTAGATGATGCTAAAATAAAAAAGGGATGAGGGGCTCGAGACATGAAGAGACCAATTATATAATTTTAGGCTAAGGTTTGGTTATGTTTAAAAACACACTTAATCCTTAGTATAAAAATTAAACTTGAGTCCATGGAAATTTTAAAGTGTTGCCACGTAAATTTTTCCCACCAATTTTTGAATTTGGTCCCAAAGAACCTGTGCTAGGGTTTCCTGAAAGAGGGTTTCCAAAAGCTTTAAACATGGATTTGTCTTGAATTCCTACATACCAAAGGTTTATAAAAGCCTTAAATAGGAATTAAACTATAAAAATGAAGCATAATCCATTCAATAAGGGTTCCATTAAACTATAAGAGCCATGAACAAATAAACCAACCAAGTCAAGGTGTGGATAATATTTAAATATAGACAATGTGCAAAACATGTTAATGATTTTTTGATCAATTGAATTTTTAGTGTTAAGGTTTAAAGTTACACAATTTGACACAAGGGTCCTCATTTTTCAGAAATGGGGGTATGTTGAACTCAACAAAAACCAAAATAAAGATTCATGATTTTATAATCATGAATTAAATTAGTCATGAAAAGCAACCTAAGCATTACAATCAAAACCAAAACAAAGATTCAGTATTTCATAATTAGGAATTAAATTAGTCATGTAAAGCAACCTAAGTATTACAATTAGGAAAAAATAAAATGAATCCAAATATTAGTTAGGCACATTGGTAATAAAACATCATGACAAATATGTACTCATAATACAAATGTGATAAAACTTGAACTGACCATGTTTGTTTGATGGATTTCCCATATTCATTCAATTAGTCTATAATAACATCAACATTAATGATCATGTAGCTTGTGTCACATGATAACAAAACTAATTAATCAATATTCATAATGTAGTGTCATCATTAATAAAAATGTTTTGTGAATACATATAAGAACAATTATACATTAGTAGTAAACATTTGTAGCATAATATCAATTATATAATGATAGTAAAAGTGTCAGACCATCATCTATGATCTAGGTAGGTATTAACCTCTTTAGATATGATAATGCACAAGATCATAAGCCTCGTGCACACACTCACAAAATAATATTTTTAATACACACCAAAATGATTTATTATTCTTCACATTCCTCCATGTGAAGTCTACACGAATGCACAAATATATAATCTTACAACAAAGATATTCATATCTAAATAATAGCTCGAAAAGCCTAATATAAGGGATAAATTAGATCCCATAAAAATAGCTAAAAGCTAAATACAAGATATACATGACCAAGTTTGATAAAATAAATAACAACTTGAATTTATTCAATCATTCCCTAAATAAGCTTAGCTAGTTTAGCTATTAACACAAAAGTTAGACTAGTGCCATAAATAACTAGAAAAATAATTATCTAGTGTGAAAACTACTCTAACATCCTCCCTTAAGCAAAAGTTAGGGAGAAAAAAAATAATTACATTTCCCAGCTACTAGACATAATAAGGTACTATTGTATACATAAAGAAAAAATAAGGAAGGAAGGACTTCAATATGAATCCCCCCAAGTACAACTTCCTTCACCCAAGCAACACTGGTAATTCAAGATAATGAGTAGAAGCCAAGGGCTTAGTGAAGATGTCAACAAACTACACAAATGCAAAGATAAACTCCAAATAAATAACTCCATCATGGATAAGCTATCAAATGAAGTGCATGTGTGTCTCAATATGATTAATATGTTGATATTATATAATGTTGTATGTAATTTGAATAATACTTTGGTTATCACACCAAATCAAAGTGATACTAAGCTAAGGAAATCCAAACTCACCAAGTAATTGTCATAGCTAGAGTGCCTCTTGAACAACTTTAAAAGCACATCTATACTCTGCCTAAGTGGGTGATAATGCAATCATTGACTGCTTCTTGCATGCCCATGCAACAAGACCAAAGCTAAGGTGAAAGATGAATCCAAAAGTAGATTTATGGGTATCAACATGTATACCCTAATATAAGTATGTGAATCCCTCAATATTTGAAGAACCATGTGGTGTATATAGAATCCCAAAGTTCAAAGTGCCCCACATATAGCTTACAAAATGCTTGGCTGGTTGCCAATGAATCTCATGAGGTTCATGGGAGAACTGAGAGACAAGGTCAAAAATAAATGTGATATCAAGATATATATGACTTAGATATAAAATACTACCTAAAAACTATCTATATAATGTAGGATCAACTATCTTAGATTTGTAACTATTATTCAACATAATATCTGACTAATATGGTGTGAGAGTAGGCTTGTAATCAACCATAAAGAAGCGATGAAGAAGATTTATAACATACTTTTTTGGCTAATATGAATTCCCTCAGGAGAATAATGAACCTATAGGCCAAGAAAGTATTACATAAATCCTAGATATGTCATATCAAAATATGCCTTCAACTTGTGCTTAATGTCTTGAATCAAAGTATCCAAACTACCTGTGAGGATGAGGTCATCAACATATAACACCAAAATTAAAATATCCACACCTTACTTCAAGATGTCAACATTATGATTAAACTCATAATGATAGAATCCATAATCCAATAGAAAGCTATCCATCTTCTTATACTAAGCTAGAGGAGCTTGTTTAATTGAATGATGGAGTTTGTAGACAAGTGAAGGATCCTACACAAAGCCATGAGGTTGCTCCATATATATCTCTTATTAGAGATCACCATGTAGGAAAACACTCTTCACATCCATCTAGTATACAATCCATTAAATTGATGCAATGAGAGAGAGAGAATAAGGTGTATAAAATCCATCTTTGCAGGTAGTGATCATTGTAAGGACTATTTACAAAATCATTTCAAAGCTTTTGAATGCCTTACTACAGTCACAAATAGGCATGGGAGGAGTTAGACATCTTCATGCTAGGTATCTTAATGAGATTAGATTAACTGGTTGCTTAATTGATCAAAGGTATAAGTATACCATAAGAGTCTAACTATTTAAGGTGAAATTCTTTAAACCTTCTAATATATTTCAAAAACCATGCATATGTTCCATTTTGGAACAACTTATCCATTTCACAAGGCATGGTTAGCCTCATATTCCAATACTCATTTGGTTGACATTTACAAGTCAATACATTCTTTGTTATTTATCTTTTTGAATTTAGCCTAACCTTATTTTTGGTTAGGCACACATAACTTCAAACATCACTATTTTAATTTCCTCTTGAGTTTGAAAAACTCAATATAGTGATATTAAGTTAATTCATTAATACTTAATCACTTAAGTGGATTATAAATCCACTTAAATCACTGCCATTTAGACTAAGTGTGTCTTTAATGCCAATACCTTAAGGCTTAGTAACATTCATTTACCCTTTAATAAAACTCATTTTTCTTTCTTGTCTTCCAAGGAAGATTTCCAATTCAAAATTAATATTTATAACTCAATTAATTATCCTTTAACAATTCCTTAAGGAAAATAATTCCTTGTTATTATAATGAAATAAGAAAATTTATTAACACTCCATAGGTCATTTCGAATAATTAAGAGATGTTCCTCAATCACATCATGCTCCAAATGCAATAAACATTGGAATTTAGGTCATTTAATTACCCATCTATTTTACAAGCTTATTTTGAGGTTACTTAACTTAACTTATAACATGCATGAGTTTAGTGCGCGATTAAATTATAGATTAAGTTTACAATTACTCAACACATCATTGCCAAATAAATATTTAAGGCTATCATAATAGTCCTATCACTTGAATAGTGATATCATTAATTCCAGTTTAGAAGGATATGATCAATTTATAACGAGAGTTCTCATAAGCTCATAACACTTTGTTTAACATGCCAAAGTACATTTGATTGCATAACTATATCACAATATCACATTTTAAAATGATTATGTTTGTAATAATTCTTACAAAAATATTAAGTTATAATACCTTTTTGAAGTTCTTACAAGAATATTAATAAAAGATCTATCTTCACAAAGTAGGTTTATGTCTTGTTGTAGTCCAATGAAAACATATCACAATTATCTATGAATAAGAATTAACTCAATTTGTATAAGTAATGTATGTAGTTACTTTATACATACTTATCATAACTCTTTAAATTCTTTATAGAATTTAATAACCACAATGTTACCATATAACTCATAGTTTGATCTTATAAACATAATTTAAAAGAACTAAGTAATCATATCAATATCCAACAAACTCAATGCCATCTTCATAAGATAAGAAAACTAAGAGTATTCAACAGTCATATGAACCTTAAAAGTTCCCCACACACTCATTCTTACAATAAGTTAATTATATAAACTTGTTCAAACTAGACAAAGAGATGCTTAAGCATACGCAATTGATGTATGATAATTTGAGATTCAATAAGATTATACCTATAGAAAAACCTCAAATATAAACAATATCAAACCAATGCATATGCAATTTTAACTTATACATCTATAGGATCACATTCTCTAAATGCAACAACAATATTCCTTAAATTCGTATATATATATATATATATATATATATATATATATATATATATATATATATATATATATATATATATATATATATATATATATATATATATATATATAATGAATGAATGAATTGATAAGCTTAAATATCAACCTCCATTTTATAATTACAAATCAACTTGAATATAACTAACATGTTTATAAAATTTAAACATAATAATTACATTGCATATCATAATTACAAACCTCACATATAACTAATGAAGATAAATATACAAAAATTAATCAACTCATTTTACAAAAATGATCTTCTTTACTTCACTTTCATTACTCAAAAATAATGCACCTCCCAAGAAGTGTAAGTTAAGCAATCTTGCGAATGCAAGTCCAATGAAGCCAAGAACTCAACTTGTTGGGGATCAACCAACAATAGATTACACTTATGAAAGCAATAAACCGCGGAATTAAATCAGATAGATAAGTAACTAGAATCAGATAGTAGCAAAGAACAAGAGATACAAGAAACCACCCTGAAAACTTGTATTGAACTCTTTACAAAAGGATTACAATTGAAGAAACTTCTTTCTTCCACACCTCTCTCAGATGCACAAGATCTCTCTCTAGACCTCTATCCCTTAAGAGCTCTCTCTCTCAAGTATAATCAACTCCAACAACCTGGATTGATACAACTCTGTACTGTTCTTCAACATTCACATACAATGAACTACTACAATAATCACACTAAGCTAAGAAGATCTAATTCTACATATAGAATTAGGAGACTTGAGCATGCACTTACAACCAACAGTTAAGCCTCTTGAACAAGGGCTCTAAAAACAATCTTACTAATAATAGAAACATGAACTTAAGACTAAGACTTAAACTCATCATGCAAACACTCGCTTCTGTCCTCGGAAATAGCATTCTGGATGCACAGGTAATCGACGCCAGTTCCTGCCTGTTTGCCTGTGACCGACGTCGGCTGATCATCTGTCGACGCCGGCGTCTCTTCAACTGCACCAGACCGACGTCGATCGCTCCTGACCGATGCCGGTGACTGTGTAAACCTGCAACTTTGGTAATGCACTCATATGTGAAGCTTTTAGGCTCCACACCTTAACAATCTCCCACTTGGAGATAAACAACTGCACCAGTACCTGTACAACAACATCTTCTAGCTCCTCCATCTTCAACTCAATCATGAAGACCAACAGAAGTTGAATGAAGATTCAACTTCTCCTTTGTAACCGGCTTGGTTAACATATCAGCAGGATTCCTATCTGTATGGATCTTCTCCAGCTTCAAATCACCATCTTCCAATACCTGTCGTATGAAATGGTACCTTAGCTGTATGTGCTTTGTTCTTGAATGAAAGGCTGAGTTCTTAGCCAAATGGATTGCACTCTGACTGTCACTATACAATCTACAACTCCCATGCTCCCTTCCAAGCTCTTCCATGAACCGTGTCATCCATATCATCTCTTTACTAGCTTATGTGGCTGAAATATACTCTACTTCTGTAGTTAACAAGGCAACAACCTTCTGCAACTTAGATATCCAGCTAACCACCGTTCCACCTACAGTGAAAACATATCCTGTAGTGCTCCTCCTGCCATCCAAATCACCTACCATATCTGAATCTACATAACCATGTAGAGAAGTATCTGAACCTCCATAGCACAAGTGCCTACTGCTGGTTCCTCTTAGATATCTAAGGATCCACTGAACTGCTTTCCAATGTTCCTTACCTGGATTGGCCATATACTTACTTACAACTCCCACTGCTTGGGCAATATCCGGTCTAGTACACACCATTGCATACATCAAACTCCCTACTGCGAAAGAATATGGAACCTTACTCATGTACTCTACCTCATCATGTGAATTAGGACATTGTTCTTTATTCAACTTAAAATGTCTAGCCAAAGGTGTGCTTACTGATTTATCATCCTGCATATTGAACCGTTTCAACACCTTGTCCACATAATCCTCTTGAGACAATATCAACCTGTGATTTTTCCTGTCTCTCTTAATGCTCATGCCAAGGATTTTCTTTGCAGCTCCCAAATCCTTCATAGCAAATATTTGAGCTAATTTCACCTTAAGCTCAGAGATATCTTGCATGTGTGATCCTACAACCAGCATATCATCTACATACAACAATAGAATAATATATCTGTTGGGAAATAAACCGGAAGCACACAATTGATTACTAAACCAAGCAACTTAATATGCGGAAATTAACCAGATTCACCAAGTAACTAGAATTCAGAATAACACATGATATGAGAGACAATACACAACTTGTATTAACACTTTATACAGAAAATAATACAATAAAGAAGATGCCACTTCTTCTCCACCACCTTACAGAGGTTTCCCACACCTCAAGTGAACAATAAATCTTCTCCCCAAAGCTCTCCCTCTCAGGTCCCAACACCCAACTCAAAATACAGAGTTGGTGTTCACCTCCTGTGCTCCACGCACACCACAAGTGCTCCACGCACTCCACAAGCACTCCACGTGCTCCAAAAGTACTCAAGGTACTTCAAGTAGATCTCCCATGAACCTGCAATACCCTGCACTTCAACAGACCATACTTATGGAAGGAACTCCCTTGCCTTCCTCTTAGCTCTATCCGAGTACACACCTGTACTCCAAGTAGATCCTGCCTGATACTGCTCTCTATTGTGTTGCTGTCTATATGATCCTGCACACCTGCAAATCAAACACGGTTCTGCTCACCTGTGAACCTTGACCTTGCACACACATACACCTGCAGATCAACGATCTTACTTACCATGTAGATCACTCTACATCCTGAAGAACCCTTGTCCTTACCTCACCAAGTCCTTATGATTCTCCAACTAGTACCAAGCTTGGCACTGATAGGGAACTATGAGGAACACCCTTACTCACTTCACACACAGAAGGAGCAAACTTTGCTCAACTCAAACTAGAACAAATTTTCCAATACAACCATGAGTCTATTATATAGATCTCATCCAAACAATGATTAGACATCTAATTACAATAATTAGATCCGCAGCTCTCAGTCTAAAAATAGCTCTCTTCATGCAAACACTTGGTTCGTTAGCTAACTGCCCGTAATAAGATCGCAGTCAAACCACACAGGCGACCGACGTTGGTCCCTGTCCGCCTGGGGGTCGCCGACGCCGGCTGATCCATGACCGACGTCGGTTGCTTCCTTGTCTAATACTGCCGACGTCGGTTGGCCAAACCAAACGCCAGTCTCCGTGACACTCAGCAACTCATCCTGCAACCTCCTCCATGTCTGCATCAGTGAAGCTTTTAGCTCCACAACCTAACAATATCTACCGTTATCCAATCTCTTAAAATACACACAATGGTCAGATTGACACCTACTGTAGCCATGCTCAGTCATAAACCTGTCAAATTTCAAATACCACTGTCTAGGAGCTTGCTTGAGGCCATACAAGCTTTTCTTTAATCTGCACACTAACTTCTCCTTACCTTTGATCTCAAATCCTTCCGGTTGTTCCATATAGATTTCCTCATCCAAATCTCCATGAAGAAACGTTGTCTTAACATCTAGCTGCTCAAGATGCAAATCCTCAACAGCAACCAAAGACAGTACAATCCGTATAGAAGTCATTTTAACAATAGGAGAAAAAATCTCACCAAAATCAATACCTGGATTTTGTGCGAATCCTTTCACTACCAATCTGGCCTTATATCTCATCTGTCCATTCTCACCTTCTTTCAACCTATAGGTCCATCTGTTCTTCAGTGTTCTCTTACTAGCTAGCAATTCAACCAAATCCCATGTTTGGTTCTCTCTTAAGGACTCCATCTCCTCAACCATGCCACGCTCCCACTGACTCTTGGACTCCACCTATATTACTTCTTCAAAACTCTCTAGTTCTCCACCATCAGTTAGCAATAAATAGAATAATGAAGGAGAATATCTAATTGGAGGCTTACTTACCCTTTCAGACCTCCTGATGGGTGTCTGAGGCTCGTTCACAACACGTTGTCCACCCAAATTCTCTAATAGTGGCCGACCTCGGTCACCTCCAGACCTGTTACTGGCCGATGCTAGTTCTGCTTGACCGACGCTGGTGCCTGTCTTGCCGACATCGATCTCTGTATGACCGACATCAGTTTCTGTTCTACCGATGCTGGTTCCTATCCTGCCGATGTCAGTCTCTGTGTTTTCCTGCAAGTGATTATTTCTTTTTCTTGCGAGCTCATTTTGGACCGTCACCTCATCCAATTCACTATTGCTTTGCCCAAATTGATTCAGCTTCTTCAGCTGATCACTATACATCACTTTTTCATTGAAAACAATGTCACGGCTCCTAATTATCTTGTTAGTTCCTAGATTCCAAAATCTGAAACCAAAATCATCTGAGCCATAGCTAATAAATGTGCACCTCATAGACTTAGCATCGAGCTTCTTTCTATTTTCCTTATCTATGTGCACAAAGGCTTCACAACCAAAAACTTTGAGAAAAGAGAGATCTACCTTTTTACCTATCCAAGCCTCTTCTAGAATTCCACCATCCAGAGCTGTAGAGGGTCCTCTATTAATCAGGTACACTGCAGTGTCAACAGCTTCTGCCCAAAACTCTAAGGGCAAACCAGCATGCAATCTCATACATCTTGCACGCTCCATGATTGTTCTTTTCATCCTTTCAGCAATTCCATTCTGTTGAGGTGTCCTTGGGAACGTCCTTTGCCTATGGATCCCATGCATGTAACAATACCAGTTGAACTTATAACTGCAGAACTCTCCACCATTGTCAGATCTCAGGCACTTTAATCTTTTGCCTGTTTCATTCTCAACCATAGCTTTCCAAATCTTAAAGGTCTCAAATACATCAGATTTCTTCTTAATACAATAGATCCATACCTTTCTTGTAGCATCATCTATGAATGAAGCATAGTACTGTGATCCTCCAATAGAAGCTACCTGAGCCGGTCCCCACACGTCTGTGTGAACAAGCTGCAACTTATGCTTCTTCTTTGTAGACCTAGTCTTGAGAAAACTAACCCTTTTCTATTTTCCAAATACACAGTGCTCACAAAATTCTAGATCCATGCTTTTCAAATATGAAAGCTTACCTTTAGACTGAAGAATTGACATCCCCTTCTCACTCATGTGGCCAAGCCTTGAGTGCCACAATTTTGCATCCACATCTGAAGTAGATAATACAGGAGAATTGTTAGTAACATAATTACACAAATAGAGAGTACTTACTCTCTTACCTCTGGCCATAACAAGTGCACCCTTGGTCACCTTCCAAGATTTTGCTGTGAGAGTTACTGTACAACCCTCATCCCCTAACTTTCCTGCAAATATCAAATTTCTCTTCAAGCTAGGAACATGCATAACTTCTCTCAACACCCATGTGTTGCCATTCTGCATTTTCAGCTGCACTTTACCTTTGCCAATAATTTTACAGGGTTCATCATCCCCTAGATATACTATTCCAAAATCTCCATGGATATAGTCACAGAAATATTCCCTATTAGGGGTAGCATGAAAAGATGCACCAGAATCTAACACCCAAGATTCTATATTATTATGCAAAGAGAATATTAAAGCATCTTGTGCAATACCTGCAACCTTTGCTTCTTCTTTTCCTTCGTGTTGATTGTCCTCCTTAGGCTTTGACCAGCAATCTCTGCTTATGTGCCCCATCTTTCCACAATTCCAACATTGTGGGCTTCTGCCATTTCTGGATTTGGATCTGCCTTTCCCCTTAGACTTGGATCTTGATCTCCCTTTCTTGTTCTTCTCTTTTTGTCTTCCCCTGCTCTCAAAACTTAAAGCATTCCCAGATGTCTCTTCTGTGCTTTTTCTATGAATTTCCTCATTCAAGATAACACTAACAACATCCTCTACTTTTAAAATATTTGATGTAGATGCAGTATTGCTAACTGCCATTACTAAGCTATGCCAGCTTTCAGGCAAAGAACATAATATTAAAAGAGCTTTTATTTCATCATCAAATACAATTTTGACTGAACTTAATTGATTTACAATACCATGAAAATCATTCAGGTGATTAGATACAGATCCACCTTCCTGCATATGCAAATTAAATAGCTGCTTCATAAGATATACCTTATTAGAAGCTGAGGGTTTTTCGTACAAATTTGCTAGAGTAGTCATCAACTCTACCGTTGTTTTTGCCTGTGATAAATTAGATATCACAGTGGATGCTAGACTTAGTCTTATAGACCCCAGAGCCTTTCTGTCAAGAACTTCCCATTCTTCATCCTCCATGTCTATGGGCTTCTTTGCAATCCCACCTAACGGTAACTATAGATCCTTCTGATATAGATAGTCCTCTATCTACATTCTTCAATGTTGATAGTTTTTGCCATTGAACTTCTCTATTCTCAGTTTACTTTCATCTGCCATTGCTTCTCCCACTCAAATAGAAATCCCTGCAGAAACTCCTGTGAGCAACCTGTAATCAATACACACTACACAGATCTGAACCGCCTGTTAGTGAACCTGAGCTTTGATACCAATTATTGGATATCAAACTCTAAACCTACAACCAAGGCTATGATACCACTTGTTGGGGATCAACCAACAATAGATTACACTTATGAAAGCAATAAACCGTGGAATTAAATCAGATAGATAAGTAACTAGAATCAGATAATAGCAAAGAACAAGAGATACAAGAAACCACCCTGAAAACTTGTATTGAACTCTTTACAAAAGGAATACAATTGAAGAAACTTCTTTCTTCCACACCTCTCTCAGATGCACAAGATCTCTCTCTAGACCTCTATCCCTTAAGAGCTCTCTCTCTCAAGTACAATCAACTCCAACAACCTGGATTGATACAACTCTGTATTGTTCTTCAACATTCACATACAATGAACTACTACAATAATCACACTAAGCTAAGAAGATCTAATTCTACATATAGAATTAAGAGACTTGAGCATGCACTTACAACCAACAGTTAAGCCTCTTGAACAAGGGCTCTAAAAAAAATCTTACTAATAATAGAAACATGAACTTAAGACTAAGACTTAAACTCATCATGCAAACACTCGCTTCTATCCTCGGAAATAGCATTCTAGATGCACAGGTAATCGACGCCGGTTCCTACCTATTTACCTGTGACCGATGTCGACCAATCATCTGCCAACGCCGGTGTCTCTTCAACTGCACCGGACCGACGTCGGTTGCTCCTGACCGATGCCGGTGACTGTGTAAACCTGCAACTTTGTTAATGCGCTCATATGTGAAGCTTTTAGGCTCCACACCTTAACACAACTCACCAGTTTCAATGATCCTAACCATAAGAAGTTCTAGACCACCCCATCCATTAGTTAGATGTGATTCAGTCCAATTGAGAGAAGTGAGTAAGATTAACAGTGATTACTGAGCTTGAATTAATATAAACACATGATGAAAACATTAAAACAACACTGTTTACATTCTTGGTTAAGAAAACTATCACCTTTGAATTTATTCGAATTGTTGTAGCTCATGTTAGAGCTTTTAAGATTTGAGAATTAAGAGTAGAAACCATGGCATTGCACCCGTAAGCCCCAAGTATTCATTAGATTTCAACACTCAAAATAAATGCAATTGTATTACTGTTAGTAACCTCAAAAACAAACAATATTCTTTAAATATTTCCATCTAAATAAAATAACTTAAATGACACAAATTAATTTTAAGTTGCATAATAAACAACATGCTAAAAAAAAATGTTAAAACCCTCATCAAGATGAATAATCAAACTTACACCAGTCTAAAAAGATACAAAAACTCGACTCAAGTCTTCATGTAATATAATACATGCATCCAGGGAGTACAATTAATATCAACTGTACAACTCAAGGTGACAACATCAAATAACATAAAGCTCTAGGTTAATTTTGACTAATATAGAATTTTAAAAATTATGAACAAAGATCTTAAGGTCACTATCAAATTTGGTAATGATAATAATAGTAAAATGTTATCATAAAATATGAAAAGTCACAATCTACATCATAGGAATAATTATTCAACCCTACTCAAACAAATCATGACTAAAATGCAATTGATAAACCAAATTAGGTTTAGCAACATAAATCAAAACACTCATAATGATAAAATTTCATAGCATGGCCATACAGATTCTATTTGCATACTATAAAATAATAATAAAACAATATTTTATGATAACACAAATGGTATTTGAAGCCTCCTAGAACTCAAAGAACTTCATTATTTTCCTCAAATGCTGCAACCTACCAAACTGTATAGTTTTGTTTTTACTAAGAAAAAGTAACACAGGGTCTTTTAAAAATCCATGCAAGGTTTATAAAAATTCACAAAAACCTACTACTATCTTACATGGTCATAGCCTAAAATACATTACCAAACAAAGAAAACAATTTTGGTTTGAACCCGTATAAAATGACTTAGGGTTTTTAACATAAAATACAAAGATTTATATCGACTAATGCCCATATAAATAAGAAAATATAGCATACCCATTTCCTTTATGAAAACAATAAAAACCAAGTCATTTTAAAAAACCCTCATAAAAAATCAAATACAAAAATTGTTTGTACTCTAATTAAAAAAATGCAAATGAAAGGTGAGTTCCCTTGATTCTTTGCCTAGCCCAAAATCTTACAGCTTTCACACCTTGATGCAAAAACTAGTCAAACCTCTTTAAAAACCTCTGAACTAACATAAAACTCCACAAAATACTCTACATGGATGATAAGACATACATTATTGTAGTTAAAATTATGTGATAGGCTCACAATATTCATGCCACCAACTTCTCCATTATTTCCTTGGCTGTCATGCACCAAAAATTTTGGTAGTTTTTCCCCATGCATTGGGTTCTCCAAAATGAATAATGTAAAATAACTAAGCAAGAACCCTATTAGGATTGGTAAGCCTCTCAACTTCCATGCCTCAAGTGGTGAACTAATGCCACAAGCCAAAGTTTAAAACAACAATAACTTCCAAACTAATGTCAAGTCTGCATGATTCATGGGCCATGTTCTTAACAAAGTCAAGCTAGGACTTGGCCACTTAAAATATAAACCACCAAACAAGAGTCCAAGAGACTAAGATAATCAATACAAAAAATATAACGATCAATACTAAATTTAATGATTTAATGACTTTCAAGAATTTGTTAAATCTTCCTTTCAATGTAATCAACAACATTAAAACAAGTCACTAAATTAAAAACCATTCAATCCAAAATAGAACTCAAAAGTTATAAGTGCCATCAATGCAAGTCTCTTCGACAGGGCAAACTAAACCATGCCAAAACTAGACAAAGGCAATAACATAGTCGCACAAGACTATCACATTTTGAATAAGGCTGACAAGAGTCAAATTTTAATAAGAATCAAATTCAAATTTGAATAAAACAATGTACAAGCAAGATGTCAAATTGACTCAAGACCCAATCCAGATATGTATTTGAATCCAACCAAAATAAACACACAATAATTTAAGTTAAGCATAATAATGACTCAAATCAATTCATAAAACAATCAAAGCTCAATTTTTCAATATGAAGTTCACTGTTTCTTTTTATTCAAATTTTTAGCCTCAATCGACTGCTCGAATTCACATCCATCCTAGCTCATATCATGTACGTATAGTCATAACAGACCATCAATAACATCCATACTATTTAAGAGTAATAAATAAAATAACAACATTAAATAACAATAATATAATTGAACCAAATAATGAATGAGTAACTCATTAAACATGAAATATCCAATGCTAAAATGAAAGCACATAACAACAACTATCTCATAATATCTAGCTGATGACCCGCAAATCAATAACTAAATCTCTCCATTAATCCATATCAAATACAAAAATTTAAACCGTTAATCTACCACACTAATCCATATATATCCTATCTATGCACCCAAACATTAATCACATCATCACTTATATCCTAAACCATGTCATCCAAAACCACAATCCAAACCATCCTATCCATGATCATGACCATGAATAAACACATCATCCACAGTGCAATCACCAAACACTATCAATATATTAAATTCAAAATCATAAGCACATTTTAACTCCCTCATCTTATCATCACATAAATCCTCCATAATCTTCAGCATCATATCTATCAAAACACAAAATAAACCATACTATTCATTAACATGTCATCATATACCTAAACTACACATCCACATATCACCTTATACAGCATGGGGCATAAGCATCCTACCATTTCCTCATATAAAAACATACACCATGCACATTCTTAAACATTAAAACTAATGAACCATAAATAAACCACAATCATAACCATATTCACACATCATATCAACAAATAACATAAACCATGACATTTACCATTTACCATAAACATTATCCATGAGTCACATCATATCTGCCAAATAAAACCCATGTCACATCTATAAACTGCGCCAACATTTTCTTTAGCATGATCATATATACATCATATGTGCCATCATCAATCACATATCCATAATAATATCATAAACAACATCTTTATATGGCAATAATCAAAACCATCCATGATCATATCTATATCATATCCATCAAATGAATAAAGCATCAACATCTATGCATAACATTACCCATAGCCTAATCACATCATCTATAACATATCTATAATCATGTCATAAAAAAAATCATTACTCATTCATGATCATGTACATCAAATGCCAAAAACATGCACATCAATAAACATCATGGCATGCCTAGGTTAACAAGCCAACATCTCATAAGCGTCAAGTATTCAACATCTCATCCATAATCCATATCATCATAACCACATCCTAACAATAATCTACATCTATCTCATCATAAACACAATCAACATCTATATCATCATGAACATAATCAACATCTATATAATCATGAACATCATACAACATAATCATCATATACATCATCATCCAAGTCATACATGTCAGTGAAGTATACATCATAATGCAAGAAATACATGGAATAATGTATCAATCTCTCTCATACACATCTTGCATCATTAACACGTAGGCCAGTATCAAAATCAAGAACATATACATCATATAATCTCCTCTATTAGGCCCCTAGAACACCACTACCATTGGCCCCATCTACACCTGCACTTGCACTACCATTTGATGGTGGTCCCCTTGATATCCCTACCGACCCCATTGTCAAGGCCCACTATCTCATAGTAGCTATAGATGAACCACTTACTAAATTGGCCCTGTACTCTCCATATCTCATCTCCAATGACAATTGCACCAACACTATCACCTTGTAATATCTCAATTCCTCAACTATGGCTAAGTACCATGTCCTTAAAACTGTGTCAGGTGGTTCTGTTGCTACTGCTATGGCCACTCTTGCCCTCTGTATTAATGAATCTCTCTCTTGTGTCACTAACCCAAGAGATATCCTTGCTTGATCTTGTTCTCTAGTCAATGTGGCCACCTAACCCTATAAGGTGATGATTTAAACCTATAAAGTGGACACTTGTCCCTATAAGCTGGTAATATAGGCCTATGCCACTACTAGTGCCACTATCACCTATCCATCCTATGTTGGTTCCCTAACAAGATCTACATCCATGGGCTGATGACCCCCATCACCCCATCCATAATTAGCCACTGCATATTGGGTTTGGTACCACACTGCATAACCATCTGCACTACCTATATCAAATATTATAGCTCTCATTGGTAGTTCTTCATGGTCCAAAACAACATCCTGTGGCTATGGTTTTGGGAGTAAGAACTCAACATCTTCCCTCTTATATCATGAAAAATCTAGTGGGATCCCCTACATGAGGTTGAATTACCTTCACACTCATTCGAATGGGATATCAATCTCACCATCTCATCTCCCATATGTCCATTTCCAGCTCTACAATGATAGTGTGTGGTAGCTATACCCTACCCACTTTGGCTAGCTCACATATGACCTCCACACTACGTCACCTGCTACCAAACCATCCAAATCATCTTTGAACCACTCTATGTCCCTGGTACCACCACCAACCCCTCTCAATGCATAATCTCCTCTCCACCTCATGAAACCCACTCTGTAGTCTATCAATGCAAAGCCATCCCATGGTAGCCTTAAAGTTATCAAAACTTGTATATGCTCATATATCCATCAATGGAACATGAACCTAATGTTGATCCTATACCGCTTGTGTGATCTGAAAGCCTAAAGCTCCATGTATATCTTCACTAATAACATAGGGGCCCAACCAAACATATTCCTCCCCAAAAAGATCTCCACTAGTACTCCCAAAAGTAGACAAGGGAATTGGCCACTACTCAAATCTGATAGTACAAAGTAAGACACCCCCATCATCATCATAGTTAATAAACATCTATCCCTTGGGTCTCTCTGGTATAGTGGCCCATAACAAACCCCACCTACATGATACCTAGCTTGGACCCAATCTACTCCATAGATAAGGTCCATGTGGTAGCCCCACTCTTCACTCTCTATGTGATAAATTGGCTCCACTTGAATCGGTAGCCATGTAATCTACTGAATATCCTCTAGGAGGATAGTCATCTCTCCTATCGATAGCAAAAACATGTTCATGTTTGGGTCCCATCTCTCGATGAGTGCCATAATCATATCCGCATCCCATGGTAGGTGTTGGTAATGTCTAATATCTCCTAGGCTAACCTCCTCCATGTGTCTCCACTCATCATCTGTCATCACATTTTAAGCCTCAACAAAGTTTTAGGGACTTGTTCCCTCATCTGGATCTACTCATGGGCCTGTAAGATAATACAATTAGTATGCCTACTTAGTTATCAAAGTCAAGCTCACTACCAATCTACACTTATCTTTTTCAACCTCTTTCAATCTAACCCATAACATCTACCCTATTTCCATATAATAATCACAACCAACCTCTACCTTTATTCTCACTAATGATATCATCATCTTAAACACCTAACTACTTCTATCACTAACAAGTAGCCTGTTCCACATAATTTTCACTAAACCTATTAAACCTTCACCTTAGCACTTTATTTCTCTACACCTAACATTTCTCTTACCTCACTCTCTCCACCCACCCTTTTCAACATCCCATCCTATCAGATCTACATTCAACCTTTTTAACCCCTAAACACATCTCTTCAATAACTTTCAAACTTCACACCATCTTCAAATATTTCCTAACTTATTAAAACCTTTTAAAACTTTGAAAAAAACATTTCACCCATTTATAAATGCTTTACACATACATTAAACCATTTTAACATTTTACATTTTATAAACTTTAAAATATTTTAAACACTTTAACAAGACCTTCAACCTTTCAACAAATTCACATAACTTTTACTAAAACTTCAAAACCTTCACATAACAATGTGACCAACTTCACCTTTTAACATAACTTTCCCCAAATCCTTCAACCATCAATGGTTCCATGAACTGTCGATGGTCCCTTAAGATCCTTTTCCCGCTAGTTTTGACCATTGATGATTAGGTTAAACTATTGACGGTCATTGTGTGTAACCATTGATGGCACAACCCTCAAACCCCAAAACTCAAGAACTTACACAAAACAACTACCTACCACAATTCACCTACCTAAAACTAATCTACATCCCATTCCCAACCTAAACCATCATCCAACTATCAAATTCATCCACACATTTGCCTAATTCACCAAAACATAGAAACTAGGGAATTATTTTTCCTAACACTAGTTCAAAACCCTACCCAGATCATCCAACACTAACTATAATGCACCTACAACATAACCAATTACAATATGCTATCAATTTCAAAACAACTCTTACCTCATTCTATAATCACTGACATGGTTGGATCTTTCTTCTTTCTGCTCAGTCACACCCTCCTCCACTCTCCATTTGGTCAACCCTCAGTATCCTCACACACACGCTATTGACCTATCACAACACTCTACTTTTAAAGGCTCATAAACAAATTGATAAAACACACAAATCACAAACTACCAAAATTTAAAATGGTGAAAATGATTTCATTTTTTTCCCCTTTTATCTTAAATTTTTAGGGTTTTTCATGACCATCGATAGTCAAGTGACTATCAATGGTTGACCCTAGGGAAAACCCTAACCTTTGACAGTTAGGGTCCCACCCTTTTCAAAAATTTCAAGGTACCATACCAAGGTGCTAACCTTTTAGGTGATCACCCAATCTCTACCCAACCATAATTTACCCTTTTAGAGCTTACCCTTCTCCAATTGACTTATTTGACCATGTCTACCTTAACGTTGGCTACTTTTCACTACATCGACCAACCTTACCATGTTAAAATTTGTAATTTACAACACCTCATCTGTAACTAGACTATTTATGTTATTTTGCAAGAGCACTTCCTACCCTGGATACCTGTGATGAACACTGACCCTATCTAATGGACTTGATAGGACTAACCTGATCAACTATCACTAATGCTATGGACCAGTTACCCCTATCATGTGTTTCTCTTGAACCAACCTTATTTTTACTAACATTAACAACTTTAATCTTTATACAATCTTGGCTATTACACTTAGTCACATTTTGTGCATGTGTTTGTGTTTCAAACACCCAACCCTTTTGTGTCACTTACCTTGTGACTCACCATTTATCATTTATCAAACCTCAACCCATTTTTGTTTTCACTCTATCAAATCCTAGTTTGAGGGGGAACACCTCATCCTATACACAAGGTAATCAAACCTTGACCAAAAATTTGTTTTTATTTTGTAGCTTGTTAATTCAAAGCTGTATAACAAAAAGGGGCAAAATGTAGACACTTTAAAACTACATATTTTTAGATGTCAAAACACCTTGAACTCCTACCCGACCTTAAAGCTAGTTGACCACCTAGTTGACTTATCCCATTTATTAATTTACTAACTTTAACACCCTAACCTAACTCCTCTAATTTAACTTTTAAATCCACCCCCTTTTAACTTATTTTCCTTTAGAACCTTGATTGTCGATGGTCAACCTAATCGTTGATGATCAGGTCCTCCAAACCTACTTTAAAAGCATTACCAGTTGAATGAAATAAGCATGGATGTATTTAGAAACTTTACTTATGTGATGATAATAAGCTTTAATACATCATAAATGGAAACTTTATCTTTCATCATAATTAGAAACTTCCTCCTACATAATTAATAACTACATCCTATAAAAAGAGAGAAGTAGGAAGTAAAAAAGGAGAAAAATCCAAAAATCCACGTCCAAGTTATCTTGAATATATGTATCCAACATCCCTTTAGAAAAAAAAGCAACATCAACAGAGACCTAAACCTCTGTCAAAGTCACTTTCAAAGGCCAAAGTATTGTCACTCTAGCCAAATTACTTCAGCCTTGCACCATCAAGTTATAGGTATCTCGTGCTTATTTTCTTTGATCTATTTCATTTCTAACCTCCCTACCCTATCCATACCTATATTTATCTTATTTTCCATCCTTTAGATCCATATCATCCTTCTACTTGACCAATTACCCAATCTACCATTACTTTTTTGAACATTTATAAAACTTCATAGGCAATCACCAATGGTTATCCCAATCATCGATGGTCACCTCAATCATCGATGATCACCCAACCACCAATGGGTAGCCCAACCACTGATGGTTCACCTAACCATCAATGGTCACTATGGTAGAAAATAATAAGTTATTTTCACCCCTTTTACCCCAACCAAGCCCTATTTTTTTTGTTCCTAAACAGAGACTTTTCTAATTTTTTGAACCCGACACCAACTATCTTAACATGACTATTGACCCACTTTTGATATATTTAATCATCTTGTTTAATAATAAATTTACTTTCATCTCATCTTACATGCATTTAATTTTTAGTTATTCAGTGCAAGTATTCTTTCTTTTCATCTACATTAACTTAATTGTTATAAATAGTGGATCGACATCCTCCTAGCGAGCATACGCTTCTTGGATCTAGCTCACACTAGGTAGTCCACTCAACCATCGATCTAACAACCCCTTTTATAGTGTATTTATTATTTATAGGTTATTCCTTCCAAGATAAAAAGGAGTTCCCATCATCATCTGAATCATACACATACTTTATCAGGTATCCCTTTACACACCCTATTACTAGTTTCATTACTTGCTTCCAAATTAAGAGAAACAATTGCATTATCATATTGATAAAAAAACATCTATATTATACATTCTAGAAGAGGCCAAATGAATATGATTATGCTTTATAGGGATTCCAATTAATCTAACACTATGCCTTAGAGGAATAGATGAATTTACTTTCTTAAGGGGCATAAGAGGAACTTTGTAAATGTGTGTAATTAGACAAGGTATGTTTGCTTTGTAAGATTTTAGATATATCTATACTATCAGAGTTGTTGCCAGAATCCGGATAATGCGAGTGCAATGAAGACGTGATCACACGAGATGAACAAGTGCACACCACATAGACGCTAAAGCAATTTGAAAATACACAAGAAGATAAATTGCACAAGACAAAATGGAGAAAACCAAATATGAATTAACATGGAATGGCCAAAATGAGGACTACAAATAGGAGAGTACGAAAGTAACTCTTCCACAAAAGGTGGACAAGGCACACCAAGAATAGTTAGTAACTCCTGCATGAAAGGTGGTGACAAGGTGATAAGAATAGAGAAGTAACTCCCATCAAGGGAGTTACCTATGACATTCTTATGCCACCTATGACACATTTATAACACACACCTCCACATAAGCTAGCCTATCCCACAAATGTAAGAAAACTCCATGTATGCACAAGAAATACAATTTCCCTAATTAATAAATAGGGAAAAATAAAAACCTACACTAATACCCCCCCATAAGCACAGCTTAGGTGGGCAGTGTGGAAATATAAAATGGGTCCTAGCAACTAGGCCTGATGAGGTACCCATGTACAAATGCAATCTCCCATAAGATAGAGAAAAGGAGAAAACCCATAGGAAAAAACTCCCCCCAAAAGAGAGACATAAAAGAAAGAAGAGGCTAGAAGGCCCCCTGAAGATGATGATGCTGCAGATGTGGACCGCACCCCAAGAAAAACTCATAGATGAATGAACTTGCTCTCAGTGAATGGTTTGGTGAAGTTATCTGCAAACTGCTCTAAAGACTGGCAAAATATCAAGTCAATGACCTGACTATGAATAAGATCTCGAATGAAATGCATGTGAATCTTTATGTGCTTAGTCTGCTGGTGCTGAACTGGATTCCTACAAATCTGAATGGTACTCTGGTTGTCACAATAAATGATGGTGGGCTGCCTGATAGGAATGCCAAACTAAGAAAGAATCCCCTAAATCCAAATAGCCTCAGTAGCTGCATTAACAACTCCCCTATACTCTACCTCTGTGGATGATATAGCAATAGCATTCTACTTCTTGCTAGACCAACTGATAGGACCAGAACCTAGAGAGAAACTGTAACCAGAAGTGGACTTGCGAGTTTGTGAATCGCCAGCCCAGTCTAAATCTGTATATCCAACCAAGTCAACCTCTATGCCAAATCTATAATGAATCCCATATCTATGTGAACCCCGTATGTAATGCAAGATGCTCTTAGTTGCTTTCCAATGCAGCTCATGGGGTTCCTGCATGAATCTGGAGACAAGTCCCACTATATATGAAATGTCAGGCCTGGTGTGAGTCAATTAGTTGAGACTACCAATAAGTTGTCGATATCGAGTGGCATCAACCAATGGTGAAGAACAATCAGCCTCAAGCTTGACTCCTGATAGAAAGGGAGTCAGAGATGGCTTGCAATCAACCATGTGAAACTGAGCCAATAAGGCGAGAGCATACTTAGGCTGTGCAAGAGAAATCCATGAATCTGATTGTGAGATCTTGATGCCAAGGAAGTAGTGCAACAAACCCAAGTCTGTCATGTCAAATCTATCCTGAAGAGATGCCTTCACCACTGCAATAGCCGATGAAGAACTCCTGATGATCAAAAGGTCATCAACATATAGAACCAAAATCAAGAGTGAATCATCCTACCATAAGAAGTAGACATTGGGATCAGAATGACACCTAGTGAAACCGCTGTGAGAAGGAAGGAATCCATCTTGGCATACCAAGCCTGAGGGGCTTGTTTGAGGCCATAGATAGATTTTCTAAGTCTGCATACTAAGGAAGAATCTTGAACAAATCCTGGTGGCTACTCCATGTAGATCTCCTCCTCAAGGTCTCCATGAAGAAAGGCACTCTTCACATCCATCTTATGCACATCCCAACCATGTGTTGCGACAATAGCTAAGGTGAGTTGAATAGAAGTCATCTTTGTAACGGGTGCAAAGGTCTTTGAGTAGTCAATGCCTGCCACCTGTGAGAAACCCTTGGCAACCAATCATGCCTTATACTTATCAACTGACCCATCTACTGCAAACTTGGTCCGATATATCCACCTACATCGAACCATCTTTCTTCCCTTAGGAAGTGAAGTCAAATCTCAAGTGTGATTTTTGATTAAGGAAGAATATTCTTCCTCCATAGCATTATCCCACTTAGGTACCCCTGATGCCTCTCAAAAAGTATGTGGATCCAAAACTGAAGCAAAGAAAGCATGTGGATTTCTCTAAAAATCCCCTTAGTACGTCTATCATATGTGGGATCTCCTACCCAAGTGCCAGCACTCTCAAGTGTCTGTCTAGCCCAAAGTGGCCCAGAAGTGGGTGAGTCAGGTGCTAACTCTTCAATCCTCTAACTGAATAGAGGTAGATGACTCTACATCACTATCCTCACTATCTGAACTCGAAGAAGAAAATGACTCTGGCTCAAGAACTTGCTGTGGCTGATCTGAATCTGACGAGAAATCATCATGAAGAAGTAGATCCAATGAGGGAGAAGAAGTGTCAAGTGTTGAGTCTCTAGGAATCTCCTGAAAATGGACACTTCTCTCGATGAACAACTCATGTGTGACTGGATCTAGAAGGTGATATCCCTTAATACCATCTGGATATCCTACAAAGATGCAAGGCTTGGACTGACATTCCATAGCTTTGTGTTTCTTCTTTGGAATGCAGGCCATGGCTGGGGATATGAAAACTCTAAGGTGCTCAACATCAGGTTTCCTTTTATGCCAAGCTTTAAAAGGTGTTATCCATTTCAAAGCTTTGTGAAGAACCCTATTTTGAATGTAGCAAGCACAATTGATTGCTTCAGCCTAGTACTATGGTGCTAAGGATCTGGAGTGAATCATACAGCTAGCCATCTCTTTCAAGAACCTATTCTTACGTTCTGTAATCCCATTCTGTGAAGGACTGTAGGTGACTGTGCACTGCAAATCAATCCCCTTTGTGGTGCAAAACTGCTCAAACCTGATGCTGACATACTCCCCTTTATTATCAATTCAAAGAACCTTGATGTTTTTCTCACTCTATTTCTCAACAAGAGCCTTGAAGTCTAGAAAATTTTAAAACACTTCAGACTTTTGTTTGAGAAAATATATCCAAGTGTACCTAGAGAAATTATCAATGAAAGTGAGGATGTACTTGGCCCATGTGAAAGATGGTTTGGGAAAGGGTCCCGATACATCACTATGGACTAACTCCAAAGGTTGTGAAGCCCTCCAAGCTTTGCCTTTGTCAAATTTTGCTTCGGGAAGCTTCCCAAGGGAACACCCCTCGCAAAGTCCTTTCAAGAATTAGACACGAGGCAAGCCAATGGCCATGTCATTTTTGCAAAGTTGCTCAAGATAATGGTAGTTAAGGTGGCCAAACAACTCATGCCATAATTTGCTAACTCCATCTAAATGAGTTAGCAATGTTGTAGGAGAAGAATTTGATGCAAAATGTGGAAAGGTGTATAACCTGGCTTGATGATTTGCCCTTCCCACTGCCACTGTAGTATCACTATGCAACTCCCTGATAGACACTGAATCTAGTGAAAACTCAACTCTCATAGCTCGACCAATGTGAGTGATTTGGTACACTGATAGGAGATTGGTTGAAAGAGAAGAAACACTTAGAACATTATTGAATGTTCCTCCTTCCATTTCAACTGACCCTCTCCCTACAACAAAAACTGATGTGTCATCACCCAAACTAATTGAAGTCATGCTACAAGGCTCTAAAGATGAAAACTCAATTAGTG
The DNA here is from genome assembly GCA_037957365.1 of Torreya grandis. Classification (NCBI taxonomy): domain Eukaryota; kingdom Viridiplantae; phylum Streptophyta; class Pinopsida; order Cupressales; family Taxaceae; genus Torreya; species Torreya grandis. The sequence continues at coordinate 1,095,575 of JARHVA010002866.1, forward strand.
AAGAGCCCATGTGGTGAGAAGCACCTGAGTCGATGACCCATGAAGATGTGGAAGCTGTTGTAGCTACAAGGGCCTTGCCCTTTTCTTTCTCCTTACCCTTGCCTTTTGCCTTAGTAGAATCTTGGGTAGATGAATTTTGCTTGATGGACTCAAGAACACCTATGTTGTTCTTCTCTAGAAGATGAGTTAGGTGATCTATTTGTTTCTTCATGCACTTGTGTTCATCATGCCCTATATTTTTACAATAGGCACACTTAACCTTCTCCTTCTTAGGTTTAGCATTGGAGGATGAAGACTCAGTGTTGTTTTTGACAAGATTGTTGTTTTCTTTCTTTTTCTACTTGGTCCTTGTTCTTTTTCTTCTCCTCTTTTGTTGAAGTCTTGTCCTTACCATTTCCAGCTATCAAAGCTTGGGGTTGAGTAAACTTCACTATGCCCATTTGAATTAGCTTATCTTGCTCCCTAGTCAAGTCGACAATGAATGAATCCAAAGAAGGCATTTTCAATGTAGTGCCAAGGGCACTTTTAGTGGCATGGAAAGTGGAGATAAAGACTGAATAACTTGGACCTAACTTTGTGAGAATAAAAAGTATGAGTTAATCATCTTTCTTTTCTATCCTGCATTCTTTTAATTGCAATCTAAGAGCCTTAAACTTAGTGAAGAAGTCTTGAAGGGTGTCAAAGTTACTAGGACTTAGACTTATGAGTTCGTTTTCAAGCTCATGACATCTCATCTCATCAAGCTTCCCAAACAACTTTTCTAAGGTGTCCCATATGTCATTAGGAGTTTGGGAGGTTATAAGTGGAAGAGAAGTTTTGGAGACACAGACAAGCTCAATAACCCAAAGGCTTCATCACTACGGTTGTACCACTTAACCTTTTTAGCATCTGTGTTGGGTTCTACTTATGTACCCATGGTGATCCTATACAACCCTTTGCTTCTAAGAATGATTGACATTTTAACTTTCCATTCATGATAGTTAAAGGGTGTTAGGGGTTTAAGTTGAAAAGAATCCATTTTTAGCTGAAATTAGGTGAAGTTGTGTTGTTTGCAAGTTGTGAATATATGCAGAAAGGAGAATGAAAGCAAGTTGTGAAAAGCAATCACACCCCTTCAAAATATTGAGCCCCCCCCCAAATATGCAAGTGCACACTCAAAAGACATTGGACTCAGCCGAAAATGCATCTTAGAGCAATTAGTGTAAGACTAAAGCAAATAGGACGTTGGACTCAGCCGAAAATGCGTTCCGAGAGACCTAAATTTTGGCACTTTATAAACTAGTGCATTTTTGAAAAATAACAAGTCTATGCTGTGGAGAATTGCATTACAAGTACTTTTGCAAAAAATGACACCCAAAATCGAGCTACTATTTGCAGGATATTAAAGTTACAATTTTCTCGTAAACTAGTATTTTTGCAAAAAAAGCACTAAAACATTAAAAAATACCTGTTATGGGGAGAGAAAGTGGCCTTCCAACCACTCATTGGATTTGGCACGGAATGAGGAATCCAAATGAGGTCTTTGTGAGGGGGAATTGGCCTCCTACCAACCCGGGCCTCACCCTTCGTCTTCGTAGGTCGAAGATACAAGTTTTAATTGAAAATCCCTAAAATACAAAACTCTCTAAAAACTTTAATACTCAGTCAAATTGACTGATTTTTGTTTTAACAGGTCAATTTTAACTAAAAATAATGAAGCAAAGACAATTTTGAAGGAATGACAAGTGTCCTAAGGTGCCACATGGGATGCCAAGTAGGAAGGGGCGTCCAAAAGCAAACAGTCCAAAATTTTGACTCAGAAAAGACAAAATTAAATGCAGACCTGTAGAAATTGTACAGCCTGATGTGTGGCAGAACTGGAGCTCAAAAACTAGGCACAGAAGCTGGAAGAATAACAACAGACCAAACAACAAGCAAAAAAAACATGTGGCATCCAAACAAGGTGCAGTTCTGAAAATTTTGGTAAAAAACAACAGACTTGTCGTACGGCCTGAGGCGCCTAGCTGGAAGGATGCAGCTGCTGAAGGTTGGCGTAGCTGGAGAAGACTGTTGGAGATAGTGGCATGGACACCTGAAGGAGTGCAGAAGCTAGGCATAGAACTTAGAAGAGTGTTGCTGACTAGAAGAGGGCACAAACGCTAGAAGGATAACAACAATATGAAGAGGCTTGCAACAAAGTCAGCTCCTCCCTTTGCTACTCCACACAACAAAAGACACCCAAATGCAAGGATCTCCAAGAAAACTAACCAGAAGTGATATATTTTTTTTATTTTTGATCAAATCTAAAAATAAAAAAACAAACTCTACTCCTCTTGATTTCAAAAATAAGCTAAAAGCATAATCACACACAAGATTATCGAGAAAGCTCTCATATCATATCGGAGTTGTTGCCAGAATCCGGATAACGCGAGTGCAATGAAGACGTGATCACATGAGATGAACAAGTGCACACCACATAGATGCTAAAGCAATTTGAAAATACACAAGAAGATAAATTGCACAAGACAAAATGGAGAAAACCAAATATGAATTAACATGGAATGGCCAAAATGAGGACTAAAAATAGGAGAGTACGAAAGTAACTCTTCCACAAAAGGTGGACAAGGCACACCAAGAATAGTCAGTAACTCCTCCATGAAAGGTGGTGACAAGGTGCTAAGAATAGAGAAGTAACTCCCATCAAGGGAGTTACCTATGACATTCTTATGACACCTATGACATATCTATGACACACACCTCCACATAAGCTAGCCTATCCCACAAATGTAAGAAAACTCCATGTATGCACAAGAAATACAATTTCCCTAATTAATAAACAGGGAAAAATAAAAACCTACACTAATATATACAAATCATAAATAGTAAACAAGGCTCAAATAACACTAACTATAGAGGATTTCGTCTTCCTATAGCTGCACTATCCCATCTCTAGGCTATGTTGAGAGTAAATTTTTGAGGCCAACCACTTACTCATGCACTACAAGAACAAATGGTTGAAGGTTTCTTATGGCTGAAAAATAAAACCTATACATTTCCAATATACACTGAGGTATGTGAAAACTAAAATTTGTATATAGTGTTGTCTAATGGATTGAGTTTTGAGGAGTACCCTTCACACCATGGCTTAGGTAAAATTGAAGACTATTTTTCTGAGAACAACAACTCCTATGAGTTTTAAAACTACCAAAACATAATTTATAGATAAATAAGAGAGAAAGAAAAAAGAAATTCAAATTCAAATAATAAAAAAATCAAAGCTAAAAAATATACGGTTTCACCAATATGTTTTACCCTATTTTTTTATAAAAATAAATGTGTTTAATAGGTGTAAAAATTGAAATAGATTAGAATGCTAAAGATATACACTTATTAATAATAAGATAGATAATATATCCATACTCCATTAAAATAATACAAATTTATAGTTAATAACTATGATTTTTTTAATCAATATTTCATACCACACTCTGTGAACCATCATCAGGATGAGAGAGTAATAAAATTGATGACTAGATTGTATACTCGAGTTTTTATTTAAAGGTGAAAACATTAAATTGTTGTGATTTTATATAGTTGGTAAAATTCATTTGTTCTATATTATTAAAATAAGGAATTAAATAATAATTAATTTTTTATTTTGATTACTGTTACTACCTAAGTAAAATGAAATTGAATTCATGAAATATTATTGTAAAAAAATAATTTTAAAAGGGGGAATAGTTTTTAAAAATACATATTTACTAATTATGTAGATAAAATATTAGACGTTTTAAAGCTTTATTATATATTGATAACATAGACCAACTAAATAAAATGTTGTATGGAAATTAGAATGATTTAAAAAAATAAACATCAAAATAAATGAAAGAAGTAGGTACCTTGAGAAATTATTATATTAATAAAGTCATAATGGCATGAAAAATGGAAAGGAAACTAGAAGGAGCAAGTTATCAAAGATTATAAAATCCAAGACAACAACCACCCACTAAAAAACAAAGAGCCTACAAATAAAGTTTTCTAGATTCAAAGTGCCATTTTTTTATTAAATTAATAATTGGTCCCTAAAATTGGTTTAATTCTAGACCACCATCCTTGATCAAGTTGTTATCACACTTAAAATTTTCTACAGCTTCTCTTAGACATCATTTGAATAAGTGGTCCTCTATGGGCAAAACTTTGGTGTTCCCAATATAAATATAATGATGAGTCTTAAGAAGTGTTCTACCAAAGCTGACTTAACCATTATTTCATTATTTATATCAAAAATATATTCATTGACTATTATGTTGATGAAAAAAATAATCTACCCAGTATATGACATCCCACAAGAACAATGAATTTTGTGTTTTCACTCCATTATTTTGAGACTGCTAGTAATTTGTCCAAGGCACAAATTATAGGTTTCGACTCTCCTATGTGACCTACTTGGAATAGTGGCATGTGAACTACAACCCATCAAGGGAGATTTACCAAAGTGATCATAAAAATTATTAGAGTATGTATTTCATGGTATTTCTCATGTTTTCTAGTGTCTTAGCTGGCTATTTCATTTTATAATGGGTTTTGATATATCTCACATTGGTTAGATTAGCTATATTAGTATTTGGCCTTGCCTATATAAACAAGTGCTTACTTTTGTAATATCATCTCATTATCTCATATTATTTGATTTGTTTTATGTTGCATTTCTTTTCTCTGCAACTATACTTCTGATGTTCTTGTTGTGAACTCTTCAGATCTTGGCTTCATGAAATGTTTTACCACTCTTAACATGGTACCAGAGCCTTGAGAGTTTCAATCATCCTCTTATGTTGTAAGTTTTCAAAAAATTCTATTCATTTATGGACTTGTAGAGATCAAGATCTATTTTGTTGATTAATTTCTCAAATTTACACCATTACAAGGTGTTGAGTCTCTCTTGGACAACACTTTGAGGTGAAGAGTGCAGTTGGAGGAGAGGCTGCGAAGATCTGGAAGCGCTTTCTTTGTAGCAAGGCATTGAAGATCCATTTGAGGTGATTTTAAATCTATGGCATCTTTTTTCTCACCTTGGCCATTGATTTCTTAGGTTGAGAGGCTACGTGTTCTTATTTGCAAGAGGAAGGCATTGAAAGATCTAAAGTTTGGCATCATTTTCTGCTATTAGGTGTTGAAAAGTTGACAATTTTTTTTTGTCTTTTGTTTTAGATCTTGGCACTGATAAAGAAGAGCTTGGTAACCAAAGGCATTGGAGATATGGATCTTGGCATTAGAATTTTTCTCTTTTCTCTTAGATCTGCTGTTAGGCATTAGATTTTACAGTAGTGACATTGAATTTTTTCCTTATCTGCACTTATAGAGAGATATAACCTTAGCATTTCAGATTTAAGGTAGTATAACCTTGGTATTTTATATTTAAAACTTGAAAGAATTTAGTTTTTATTTTAGCTAAGTGTTGGAAAAGAGATAGGCATCCTTCCTTTTCTGCAGATCTACATTTTTATGTGAAGCATAAAATTTCACTGAAGCATCTTTGCTTAGATTTGGTAGATCTAAGTGTTATTCTTGGCTGTTGGAAGAGATAGGCATCCTTACTTTCTTTTTCTATTGTGTATTCACCAAAGTGAGGCATTAAAAGAGATTGATGGAGTGTTGGAGCTTTAGTGTGTTTCTTTTTACACTCTATTTGCCTGAGTGGAGGACCTGGGTGCTCATTTTTTATATTGCATGCTTGGAGAAACCACTCTTTTCTCCTCTTAAAATATCTACACATTTCATTTTTTATTTTATATGTTGTATTTTACTTAAAAGAGGAAGTCAATCTCACTTACATGCATACCGAGGTAATCAGAACGACTATTTTTCCCTTTGGTTGACTTTTTTAAGTCCATGGCTAAATTTTGGTTCTAATGAGTGTTTCATGCCTATGTTATTTTTATTTTTGGTCACTAAATCTAGTTTGTAGTTTTTTAAAATTATTTTGACCCATTTTAATGGGAAATCAAAAAGCTTATAAATTTTGAACCGTAACTTAGATTTAAGTTATATATTTTTTTGACGTGCATATTTTTTGATGCTCTATCCATTGGTATAATTAAATTGTAAAAACATATGATTTCATAAAGTGCCAAATTTGGGGGGTCTTATAATATGATCTTTTGGGGGGTTGTTTTGGTGCTGCTTTTTGTGCACCCTTTACATTCTTTCTACTTTTGGTGATTAGTTGGCATGGCATCTACATCTATTATTTATCATTATGAGTCTTTAACTACACATAATTACCATGCATGGAGACTTATAATAGAGACAATCATTAAGTGCAAAGAATTATGGTCCCTAATGAACGAAACATAACCACAGTTCACATGAGAATTTGAAAAAATTTAGCATCAGTGTAAGTTTGAAGAATGTATGAGATTAATTAGGAGTTATGTGATTGATAGTGTCTTATTTCATTTTGATGGGTGTGATTCTCCATTTAAAATATGGACTAAGTTAATAAAGTTGTTTGGAAAGGTAGACCACTTGAGAGTGATACAATTTGAAGTGGAACTTACTTCACTTAATTTAGATGATTTTTCTTCTATTGTAGGCTACCTCACTAAATTCAAGCATTTGTTGACATAGTTGAATGGGAGTGGATGAGATCATAAAGATGAAGAATGTGTGTGCTTAATTTTGTCTAAGTTGAGTAACCCATTCCAAATCTTTGCATCTACCTTTTTCCTAGTATGTATGTCTTAGATACCACATTTAAAATGCCAGATCTTGAGTTATTTTATGAGAGACTCACTAAGGAGGAATCCAAATTATCTCACCTTGAGTCTTCCCCCTCTCAAAAAGCATTAGTGGCCTCACATCCTAAGTCTAAGGGAAAATCTAAGGGTAAGAAGAAGAACACTCCTCCACCTCAAAATGCACCTAAGCCCACCAACACTTCTACATCTAAACCTAAACCATCTTCTAAATCCAAGAATAAGTCTAACCTATCTTTCTCCTATTATGGGGGGACTAGCCATTAGGAAACACAAGATCTCTATCTCCACTCCTTCACCATCTCATGAGCATGGGAGAGCACTTAATGTTGTCGAGAGATCATAGTTACATGTTTCAAATAGTTAGGTTCTAGATTTTGGTGCTTCACACCATATGACTTATTCCAAGGAGTCTTTTGTATCTCTTGGTCTGAGTTCCACTTCCAACATTGAGGTTGGATATTTTTCCTTCATTTATGTTAAGGGGAAGGGTGATATATAGATAGATGGTGATTGCATCAATGATGCATTATATGTTCCAGACATCACCACTAATCTATTTTAGTTTATCATATTTGTCATTCTAGTCAGGGCAAGATAATGACTTTCACACCATAGGGTGTTGATGTTTAAGCTTTGTTAGAAACACACACACTCATTTCACAGGGTGTTGTTAATCATATTTCTCAATTTTACTATATTGAGGGTTTTGATGATACTCCTACTTTAAAGACATATTTAATTTTTCATGTAGATTCTAAGAGTCAACTTTGACATGAGAGATTTGAACACCTCAACTACATATATTTTAAGGATTTAAATACTCATAGTATAGTAGAGGGTCTTCCTATAGTTTTATATCTTGATGGAGTCTGCTCCAATTTTAATTTGGGGAAAAAACATCAGGATCCATTTCCTAAGGGCATGTCCATTAGAGCTTCTTCACCACTTGAACTTGTGCATAGTGATTTGATGGTCTTTCCTACTCCTTTCAATGGAGTTAAGTATGCACTTACCTTCATTTATAAGTTATTGAGGCATACTTGGGTTTATTTCCTCAAGTACAAGAGTGATGTCTCTACTCACTTCAAAGTCTTTAAGGCTTTGGTCAAAAAATAGTCATGGAGTTGCATCAAGAAACTTTATACAAATAATAAGGGGAGTAATTCAGTCGAGAGTTCATTGATTTTTTAGCATCCCATGGTATTGTTCACTAGCATTCTATTTCACATACTCCATATAAAAATGGCTTAGCAAAAAGGAAGAATTGAGCTCTAAAGGAGATGGCTAACTTCATGATGCATTCACATAATTTACCCCTTATCTATGGGTCAAAGGTAGTTAACTGTGTGAACTACATTCAAAACTATACACCACATCAAGCATTTGAACATATGACACTGGAGGAGGCTTGGTCTGGATCCAAGCCTGATGTCTCATTTTTTTAAGTCTTTGGGAGCCTTGTTGATGCAATAACATCAAGCTAAGAAATAAATTTTTTGAACTATTATTAATAATTAATCAAAGTTAGTCAACTTTAGGTGTCAAAGTGTGTTTGAGACTGTTTAAGGTTCATTTGTGTCTTTAGAGTTCATTTGGAGTCATCAGGATGTGTTTTGTGACTTTTAGGAGTTTTCCCTCTAAAATAAGGAATTTAAAAATTCAAATATTTGACAAAAGTATAAGAGGGTAATATGCATGGTTTGGAGTGTTTATGTGAACAATTTTATTTATGAGGAGTCAAATAAGTCATGAAAGTAAGGTTGGAACATATTTCATTATAAGTCATTAGAATAGAAGCAATAAAAAATTAAGATTCATCATGTAAATCACCTCTTACATTGTACTTAGTTATGAAAAACAAGTTGGTTTAACCAACTCAAAAACTAACGTATAAGTTGGTGAGAAATGAAAATTGTAGGTTGGATGGTGTAGGAGGATATGATAGGTGGAGAGAGAGATCTCAAGAGGAGAGAAGGAGGATAAAACCTAAAAATGGAAGCATAAGTAAACCTCATCAAGGAAAAACATAAATCCATGATAGAATGGCATTATAATTAAGAACAAATCAATAAAATAAGACAAGTTTGATAATATGTATTCTCCTTTCAATGTGAACATATTTCACTATTTAAATGTTTCCTTGGAAAGGTTCATGAGATCATGTTTTATGGTTGTTGTATAAAGTTGCAAGGTTTGATCAATGACTATGTCATAGTCTTAAGCAAGAATGGTATTTGAATGGTTTTCTAAATTTAGTGGAATGTAGTTTATCACAATATATATGTTTGTATGTGTTGAGTTTGTGCAGACCCTAAGGTGTTTGTGAGAACCTATGATAAAAGGAAAACTTAGAGGAAAAGGGACATTGAGTCCATGGAACCTTGCAGATGTGTACTATAGCCCAACAAAGAAGGTAAACATTTATTCTTTACACATAGTATATTAACACATTGAAATCAGCAATGGAAAGTGAGAGCATTGGTTTTAAAGTTTTGGTTTGGACCAATAAGAAAGGGAATCCAATACATAGGTTTGAGAAAGTGGAAAGTCCTATGGTAACTATCATACCCCTATTTTACAGGTAAAATAACATGTTTGTATGTTAAGTGTCAAGTATGAAAAGTGGTTGGCATGAATTATTTAGAGGGTGAGTGGAAAAAATAAATAAACCTTTGAAGCAATCTTAAGACTAATTGGTTAAGTCACAGTCCTTTGGAATGGTATATAGTCATGTATTAAGACCTAGAGTGTGGAGATTTGAGTATGGAGGTTCTATTGTGTTAGAGAAAGGGAAATTAAGAAATTGAAAAGAAATAAATTAATCCTATAGACCTAAAAAAGGTCTTAAAACTTGATAATAGTGATCTATCACAAAACAAGTAGCGAGTTGTATCCCTTCTTGCCTCACTCAGTCAACTGTGCTCACATAATTTTGTGTTTGAGGTCTTTCTAGGAAAATGATAGGTAATAATGTATTATAGTATATTGGAGTTTTTGTATTTGGTAAATATAGACCTATCCATGGTGTTTTGTATCTTTGAATCCTTGTGAAACCTAGTAAATGGAATTAAAGAGGCCCTCGATGTTGTACAGGCTAAAGAAACCTTAGAACTAGCGTTTTAGAGTTTTTAGAAGATTTAACCCTAGGAAAATTCTAAAAATATTGAAAACCTACCTTATTTTATGTTACAAGAAGGAATAAATTGGTTTTATCTTGGATGAAGACCGTACAGTATGGTTTATAGGGTTGAAGTGTGTGCAAGGGCTAATTAGGCCTAGTTTGGAGAACATCTACAAAGGAAGTATGAGCTAAAGGTGGAGTTGGACCATGAAATTTTACCTAGTCATGGAGGATAGGGGGTACTTATAAATTCAAATATAATATCTTTATGAATCATAAATTTATTATACAAATCAAAATACAATAAAAAAATGCTACAAGCCTTAGGAGAGCATGGTGAGCTTTGGGTGTGGAATTGAAGGATAAAGTCAGTATAAGGAGTTATAAGTGGTTTAAATAGGTGTAATAAGATTTTAAAAGACCTTTTATGACAAAATATTGACCTCTTGAAACCTATATCAAAAATTGGCATTTGAGACCTAAGATGAGTTACCTAGTGAAAGCTAGTGAAGGTCAAGAGGAGTAGTTTGTGAAGGAAATTAATTAATTGAATTAGAGCATTAATATGACTGTAATTTGAGATATAAATGACATAAATAAGTGTTTTTAAGTGTATGAAAAATAGGTAAATATTCAAAGAGGCTATCAATCATAAGGATCAAGGGAGAAACTAGTTTGATAAAAGTATGATCAAGACAAGCATAGTAAAACAATGAGATATCCTTCAAGACCAAAGACAAGTAAATATGTTTTGAATAATTATCCCCTTATCTCTAAATCATTTTTTATCATATCAAGGATATATTTATTATTATTTTTTGAGTTCTTTATAACTTATTTATTTGAGATTGGCTAAGCATGTTATGAGGTATGCATGAGATAACCTTGCAGGGTATTGAGGGAGAAGAGTAAGTTGTAGGTATGATATATTGAGATAAATATAGAGGTATATTATATTTATGATATATAAAAAATATCCCCAAATTCCTATGAGAAAGGACTAGAAGATAGTCAATAAAAGAGTAGAAAAGATAGGTTGAAAAGAGAACATTGAAGCTCCAAGAGAGAAGAGAAAAGAGAAAAGACTCCAAAAGAGAGTAAAGGAGGATAATAATAGGTCCTAGATAAAGGAATCAAAGAGAGGAAATTACCAATAGATTTATAAGAGGAAATATTTATAAACTTTCCAAGAGGAAGGTCTAAGTAGGCCTATAAAACAAAGAAGAAAAGAGAAGATGGATATAGAGAGAGAAGTAGAAAACATATGAAGAGAATTAGGGCATGGTATAAATAGGATAGAGATCATGGTGAAGATAATGAGAAAAAAATAAATCCAATGGACTGGTTATAATATGATAATAAGAGTGAAGTGGCCACTAGAGTCACTTATGAAAGAAAGAAGGCACAAGATGAGTGTCTTGAGAGATGAGAAGAAGAAAGAGAGAGCAACACAAAGAGGCATGAGAAGAGATATGTTTCAAAGTGATAAATAATATATATAGATAGAGAATATATTTCTCAATGAATATAACAAGAATAACAGAGAAGTGCCAATAAGAGCACATGAGGGTGAAGACAAGAAGAGAAGATGGAGAGTGTCTATGCCAAAGACATTCCAAGAGACTATGTGGTCTCTCATTTTGTATGATAGCATTGATTTCAAGTTTGTGTATACAGGTATGAATAAGAAATTGGAGAATTCCAAGCATGAGGCATCAAATTTGGTGAATTATGGGCCAAGAACATCACCCATCAAGTGGAAATAATATGATAAAGAAATAGAGTCTCTTGAAGAAGACAAAGTGAAGGAGATTGAAAACATTCCACATGTTGGAGATGAAGTTGAATAGGAATACTATGATACATTACCAATTTTAACACTTGAAACAAGAAAATAAGAATGCAAAGAATACATGAAGGTTACCCATGAAGACATGAATGAATAACTAAGCTTGCAACAATTACCTTTGGAAGTAAATGAATGTTTAAACATTGATTTTGATTGCATATATGAAGAAGAAAAGGATGATATGCAGGTTGAGAAAAAGGACAAATTTCAGCCTTAAAGAAGAGAATAAGGGCATGGATATGTATGGCCTAAGTGGCTTAAACACACAGGTGATGAGAATAAGGATTTGAACCTCAAATAAGAGGTAAAAAGGGGAAAAAGTAGAGGTGGAAATCAAGCATAAATGTGGAAGCAAAGCATAAATGGCAAAGTACATCAAGTTGGCATGGTAGAGAACAAAGGTGTGAATCATAAAAGAGATGAAAAGAGAAACAAGTGCAGCCAAAGAAATTAAAAGGCATAAAATGGGTGATAAAAAGCATGAAAATAGCACAAGAATATCATATTGCAAGTAAATTTCAAGCATGAAGATTGAAGAAGATGGCAAGCTCGTAAAGTAAATAAGAGAGATGGTGAAAGAAAATAAATCCAAGGAGATTAAGGTGAAGCCTTTTAATCAATAAAATGAATTCATAGAAGAGGAGTATTCTCAAAATTTGTTTTCAAATGTTGTATATGATGATATATGTGAATTTTATTCCAATGATGAAGATCTCTTGTATATAGAAACCATTGGCTCAATGAATGAGTGTGTAGCAAGGTAAGATGAGAATGAAGCACCTAAAAGAGTGATTGAGAATAATGGTATGTATTGGGAAGAGGTTGATATAACTCTCAAAAATGAGGGAGTCCAAGGAGAAGACAAATAAGAAGTTGTCCAAGGAAAGGAAGAACAAAGTGAACCAAGGTTTGATATGGATTATGAAGAGATGGATGCACTAAAGTTGGAATAAGAGATGAGGATGTTGGAAGAGATATTCAATCCATCTAAGGGGCTGAAAGAAGATGACTTATAGTAATAAAATATCAAATAAAATATAGATAAAGAGCAACAAAGGGAAGCACAAAGAGTTGTGCAAACAAAGATGTAAGTAGGCAAGTTAGTTAGCAAGCAAATGGAGTATGAAGAAGAAAAAAAGATGAGTTATTACATGGGTAAAGCTAAATCTAAGTTGTTAAGAATGGGTATGGATAGTATTAGTCACATCATGTTGTACTATGATGATGATGAGTGGAACAAGAAGTTGCTCTTGTATAGTGAGCAAAATGATAGAAAAATACATCAAAAAGAGAAGGAATGTGAATTAGAGGCATAAAAAGAGAGTATAGAAAAGCAAAGTATAGAGTTTGGCATGTCAACGGATCCATTAAAACCTAATATGGAAGATGCTATCATGAACAAGAAGCAAAAATCACTAAACAAGCAAGAATCAAGTGAAATTCATGAAGAAGCAAACCATGAAGTGAGTATGAGAGAGACTAATAAGGTATATATGGTTGTAGATAAGTATAGTGAAGGAAAAATTCACATGGAAAAGGTGGAATATGTAACAAATAAGAGTCTATAGTATTTGGAACACTTCATAGATATGGAAGATGTGTGGACATGAAGACTAGACAAAGCTAAAAGGAAGAAATGCAAGCATTTAAAAAATAAGAAGGAATAAATAATGAAAAATAACATGCAAGTGAAATTCAAAGACCCTAAAAATTTGAATTGGAAGGCAAGGAAGAAATTGTAATGTGTAATTTTTTTCTCCCTCTTAGGGAGTATGATGCAGGAGCATCAAGCTAAGAAACAACATTTTTGAACTATTGTCAATAATTGGTCAAATTTAGTCAATTTTGGGTGTTAAAGTGTGTGTGAGACATTTTAATGTCCATTTGTGTCTTTGGAGTTAATTTGGAGTCATTAGGGTGTATTTTGTGACTTTTAGGAATTTTCTCTCCAAAATAGGGAATTTGAAAATTCAAATATTTGATAAGAGTCTAGGAGGGTCATATGCATGGTTTGAAGTGTTTAGGTGAAAAAGTTGGTTTAGGTGGAGTCCAGTAAGTCATGAAAGGAATTTTGTAACATATTTCATAATAATTCATTAGAATAGAAGCAATAAAAAGTCAAGATTCATCATGTCAATCACCTTGTACATTGTAGTTAGTTATGAAAAATAAGTTGGTGTAACCAACTCAAAAACCAACATAGAATTTGGTGAGAAATGAACATTTTAGTTGGATGGCATAGGAGGATATAACAGGTGGAGAGAGAGATATCTCAAGAGGAGAGGATGATAAAACCTAAAAATGGAAGCATGAGTAAACCTAATCAAAGAAAGACACAAATCCATGATAGAATGGCATTGTAATTAAGAAAAAATCAATGAAATAAGACAAGTTTGATAATATGTATTCTCATTTCAATGTGAATTGATTGAACTAGTTAAATATTTCCTTGGAAAGGTTCATGAGATCATGTTTTGTTGTTGTTGTTGTATAAAGTTATAGGGTTTGATCAATGATTGTGTCACAGTCTTAAGCAAGAATGGTATTTGAATGGTTTTCTACAATTTAGTGGAATGTAGTTTATCATAATATATATGTTTGTATGTGTTTATTTTGTTCATACCCTAAGGTTTTTGTGATAACCTATGATAAAAGGATAACTCAGATGAAAAGGGACATTGAGTCCTAATATGTGTACTATAACCCAACAAAGAAGGTAAACATTTATTCTTTAGACATTGTCTATTAACATGTTGAAATTAAGACTAATAAGTGAGATAATTGGTTGTAAAGTTTTGGTTTGAACCAAAAATAAATGGAATCCAATACACATGTTTGAGAAAGTGGAAAGTCCTATGGTAACTGTCATACCCCTATTTTATAGGTAAGAGATCATGTTTGTATGTTAAGTGTCAAGTATGCAAAGTGGTTGGTGAAAGGAGTAAGTGGGAGTGGTTTTTTGGATAAGGAATGACTTTAGAGGGGGAGTATACAATATAAACAAACCTTTGAATCAATCTTGAGACTGATTGGTTCAGTCACAGTCCTTTGGAATGGTATGTAGTCCTATATTAAGACTTAGAGTGTGGAGATTTGAGTGAGGAGGTTATAATGTGTTGGAAAAAGGGTCATTAATCACTTGAAAATCAATAAATTAATAAAATAGACCTAAAAAATTTCTTAAAACTTGATAACAATGATCCATCATAAAACAAGTGGCAAGTTGTATCCCTTCCTGCCTTACTCAATTGTGTTACACATAATTTTATGTTTGAGGTATTTCTAGGCAAATCATAGGTAATCATGGATTATAGTCTATTAGAGATGTTTTATTTGGTAAATAAAGACCTATCCATGGTGGTTTGGTTTTTTTAATCCCTATGAAACCCAAGATCTGGAATTAAATAGACCCTCGACCCTATGCAGGCTAGAGAAACCATAGAACTAGGGTTTTGGAGTTTTGAGAAGATTTAACCCTAGTAAATTTCTAAAAAACTTTAAAACCTACCTTATTTGATGTTAAAATAAGTAATAAAGTGGTTTTACCTTGGATGGATATTATACAATATGATTTCTAGGGTTGGAGTGTGTGTAAGGGCTAATTAGGCCTAGTTTGGCGAATATCTACAAAGGAAGTATGAGCTAATGGTGGAGTTTGACCATGAAATTTAACCCAAACATGGAAAATGATAGATGGTAACTATAAATTACAATATAATCTCTTGATAAATTATAAGTTTACCATACAAATCAAAATATAGTAAAAAAAGGCTATAAACATTAGGAGAGTATGGTGAGCCTTGGGTGTGGAATTTCAGGATGAAGTCAGTCTATGGAGTTTTAAGGGGTTTAAAAACCTATAATAATATTTTACAAGACATTTTATGACAAAATATTTACCTCTTAAAACCTATATCAAAAATTGGCATTTGAGACCTAAGATGAGTTACCTAATGAAAATTAGTGAAGGTTAAGAGGAGCAGTTTGTGAAGGAAATGAATTGATTGAAGTAGAGCATTAATGTGACTATAATTTGAGATATAAATTTCATAAATAAGTGTTTTTAAATATATGATAAATAATTACATATTCAAGGAGACTATCAAGCCCAAGGATCAAGGAAGAAATGAATTTGATAAAAGGATGATCAAGACAAGCATAGTAAAACAATGAGATATCCTTCAAGGCTAGAGCTAGGTAAAGATGTTTTTGAAGACTTCTCCACTTAACTCTACATTAATTTATTCAGAATTTTTACCCAAGAATAAAATTAAAGCATTGTAAAATAAAATCAAACCTTTGGTTTTTATCAGATATTGTGAGGACATGAGAGTTTATCATCTTTTAGATCCTAATACTCATGATGTTCATTTTCAAACACATGTATAGTTTGATGATAATTTCACATCTCATGACTCTTCATCTTCTTCCATGTTTTCTTATTCTTCTTTCCATGATTCACCTCCTCTTGAGGATTGATTCTTAGAGGATCCAGTTCAAGAGATTCCTGAGGTGATTATAGAGGATAAGGATCTTATTCACACTGATGTTTCTACTATACCAAAGTGGGTTCATACTACAGTTGATGAGTAAGCACCATTAATTTAGGGTCTTCCACCTATTCTACATCATCATGTACATTCTATGGGTATTGGAATTTTATGTCAAGTACTCTCTAGGGATCCACAATCTTTTTCATAGGCTCATGGGATACATGAGTGGGATGATGCAATGATAGATGAGTATTATTCATTGATGAAGAATCACACTTGATATTTGGTCACTCTTCCTATGGGAATAAAGTTCATCAAGTTCAAATGGATTTACCACACCAAGTATGCAATTGATGGGTCTATTGACAAGTATAAGGCATGTCTTATTGCAAAGGGATTCTTGCAAGTCAAAGGTATTGACTATTCTAAGACTTTTGGACCCATTTCCAAGATGGATTCTATTCACCTTGTACTTTCTCTTACTACACCATAGGGCTAGCTAGTATATCAAATAAACGTAAAGAGTGTTTTCTTGCATGGAGACTTGCATGAGGAAATTTATATAGAGCAACCTATTGGGTTTATTCATGACTCTCCTCTTATTTTTTGACTTAGGAGGTCTCTTTATGGTCTCAAATAGGCCCCTCAATCTTGGTATGAGAATATGGATTCATTTCTTATCTCTATTGGCTTTATTCCTTATCACTATGATCCCACAGTGTATATTCAGTGTATTGGGGAGGATGTTATTATTTTGGTCTTGAATGTTGATGATCTGCTTCTCATAAGTAGCTCCTCATATCATATTCAGACTATTAAATAGGCAATTTTAGCATGATTAAACATGATAGATCTTGGTCTTCTATATTTATGAATTAATTTATAGATTTCACAATCAAATACAGGAATCTATTTGAGTCAAAAGAAGTACACACTTGATCCACTTTAGCATTTTTCATGGTTGATTGTAAGCCAAATCCTACTCCTTTTTAGTCTAGAGTGACTCTCACTACCTCTTGTACTACTCCACTTTGTAATCCTACATTGTATAAGTAGATGGTATGGAATTTTATGTATTTGACCCATACTCACCTTGACATTTCATTTTTATTTGGGCTTGTATCTAGGTTTTCACATGATCCTCATGACAGTCATTGGTAGGCTGCTAAGAGTATTTTGAGATATATGTGAGGCAATACTCATTTTGGATTACACTATACTAGGGGTTCTACTCAGTTGATGCATACAGTGATTCAGATTGATTAATTTCTCTTGTTGATAGGTGTTCCACTTTTGACTACATATTTTATCTTGGTTCTTCACCTATTGATTGGTTATGCAAGAATTAGTAGGATATTACACTATTATTTATAGAGCTTGAGTATAGGGTAGTAGTTACAATGAGTTAACAGGTTCTTTGGCTTTGTCAATTATTGACAAAGTTTGGATTCATGCAAGATTCACCCACTATATTGTGGTGTGACAACCAAAGTGTAATCCATATATCTCAAAACCTAGTTGAGCACCAGTAGACCAAACACATTGAGGTACATATGCACTTCATTCATCAACACATTCAGGATGGCATTCTTAGCTTGGATTACATTCCAACTCAGTAATAGGTTACAAACATATTTATGAAGCCTTTTGCATCACCTCATTTCTTTGAGTTGCATGACATGCTTGGGGTTTCATAATTTGTCCTTCGGGGGTGTTCATGAGAACATCTTCCATCTTCATTTCATGGATACATATTGTACATGAGTACCTTATCAGAACTTGTTGTCGGGACTCATTTTGTAGATATGCCATTATTTATTTTTTGGCTTTTGTTAGCCCTTATCTTCACTTGAGGGGGGTGTTAGAGTATGTATTTCATGTGTATTTCTCATGTTTTCTAGTGTCTTAGATATCTATTTTGTCTTGTAGTGGGTTTTGATATATCCCACATTAGTTAGATTAGCTAGATTAGTATTTGGCCTTTCTTATATAAGCAAGAGCTTACCTTTGTACTAGCATCTCATTATCTCATATTTCAAATAATCATTTGATTTAATTTGTGTTGCATTTCATTTGTCTATAGCTATATTTGTGATGTTCTTGATGTGAACTCTTCATATTTAAACAAGTGAAAAAGTAGGGGAGGGTATAGAAAAACATAAGTTTTTAAATTTCAATTTAGTCATCATTTTTCTTAAGTGACACCTTTTGAGATCTACTACAAATCAACCAACCTTCATCGGATCTAGTTATGCACTCAAGTCTAAACTAATATGGAGTAAGAGTCTAAGGACTAACTAATTATGAGTAAATTTCAACATCTCTTTATAAGATAAATTGATCATATAAAATGGTAATAAGCACATTGTATCACAAAATTTTATTAAAGATCAAAATTCCTTACATAAAATAACAACACATTTATCTATGAAAAATGAGATTAGGGATTAAGTCACTAAAAACATCAGAATTCAAGAATTGTAAATTATAATATACTCATAATATGGCATATAAATCTCTATGGTAATCACTTAGAGCTCAAAAATATACTTATCATCAATCTAAAACCAAGAAAGAAGAAACATAGAAAAAGACAAAGAAAAACCCCTAAACATGTTTAGGAATTTCATAGTTCTCTCTTTATATTTCCTTAAAAACTCTTCCTCCTATTTCATACCCTATCATTGAGTTAGCATGTTAGTTTTTTAATTAGACCAACCTTTAAAATATTTATGAAAGATTTTCTTATACAACATGTGACTATAGTCAAAATAACACATTCGCATACATTTTTATAAATCTCTTTCAAGCCCATACCAAATGCATTTAATTATATTATAATCCCATACTGATCTCTTTCATTTAATGAGGGAAAGCATGGCTTTCTCATGATCAATAAATTTTCTCTCATTTCAACTCCATAAATGACAATAGAGTTCATCTATAACTTATTGTAACATTTGTAGACTTTTGATAGTTTGATAGGTGATGACGGTCATCAACTTTAATTATGTGATTGATGAGTTATATAGTTTTCATGTTTGATATTTGGGTGTTATTGTGTCCCCTTTCTTCACATTTATGCTATGTGGTACCATATTGTGCAATCATGGCCTTGGTTTGATCATTTGAATACAAAGTTTATTTCCCTTCATGGACACTTGTGGTGATGACAAGTGTCTTTTTTTATTACTTCACATTACAAAGAGGCATAAATATTAAAACACACTACACATTCCCCTTAATTTTTTGATGATGTGAAAATGTTCCAAGTGGAATTGAGACAAACACATGGCATTATGTGATTGTTTTGTAGTTTCACAATCCTTCACAAAGTTGATTTTTTGTAACTTTGATCGCAAATGCTATGAAGGTGTGAAAATTCATTGTGTGACAGTGAGGGAATAAACATGGAAAAATTTGAATGGGTTGAATTCTTTGTCAAAAATTACTTGGTTAATAACCTTTGATTGAATGTGTTGCTAACAATTGGCAAGCTATGATTGCTTTGTAGCTTCACAAATTAAGTAAATGTGGGAACTTATTTTTAATGCAGCAAAGGTGTGAAACTATAAAAATATTCCAACTAAGACTAAGGAGATGAGTCATATTTTCATTGGAAAGAGATGATTATTTATGAATCTACAATTTTATGCAACAATGACACTTTTCGCTGACTGTAAGTGTAAAAAACACACAACCAAGTCTTAATGTTGTGGCTGAGTCCAAATACCTTAGAATAATGTGAATAAACCTATTAAGAATGACATGAAGTAATAAATTAACACTTTTAAATATAATTAGTAAAAATATGACTAATTATTGTGAGAAATTACAAAAATTGTGACCAAGTCCTTGAGTCTGCATAGCAACAAGGACTACTTGAGATAAAATCTTCAAATAAAATTTAATAAATGAAATTATTAAAGAAAATTTACAATGAGGAATTTTTCACCTTTGATTTTAAAATTTTAAAATTACTTAATGTATAAATTATTTTAATCATTGCACATGATTTCTAAATCCAAAACACTTAAATGAACATCAAGAAGTCAAAGTAAAGAGGCAAAACTCTTGATAGATATGATGACTTCAAATATTAATGGAAGTGAAATATTAATTATTTCTCAAATCAAATTTTAAAAAGCTTGTATTTTCTAAGATAAAATCATTCAAATCAAATGGGATCTCCATTTCAAAAGGAATGGGGTGTATTGGCCATAAAAATGATATTTATGTGAGGGAAACAATGTTAAGTGTTTAAAACCCAGAATTTTTAATTTCACCTTAGACAAACCAAATAGATCATGGGAGAAATTTACATTTTATCAAAAAAATAATGGGATATTAGGGTCAGCTTCAGCACATAACATACTACATTTTAATACCTCCAAGAAGATAACATGTGTGAAGAGTGATTCATATAGTTTTAACTTTCGTGCTTTGAACTTCTAAAAAGTGCTTCATATTATTCATTAATTGGCTAGGGGAGGAAGCCTTGGGAATTTTCTGCTTCCAATCATGCATCTATAGCCTCAAAAAAGATACCTTTGGCTCTACTATAGGCCATGTTCCATTTCCAATCAAATGTATATAGCCTCAGTGAAGGTTATCAAATCATCCTTTCTTAGGATTTTTTTTCTTTTTTTCAGATATTAATATTCTCATCTTTCTTTTAATTTTATCTTTATTTAATCTAAGAAGGTTGGGAACCAGAATAACCAAGTAAAGGGATCAATTTAAAAAAATTATTGTCATAAAGGATTTCTCCTTTGTTGTTTTATAGACCTCAAGGTAATTATTTGATGTGTCAAAGTGTAGAGTTGACCCCCTTCAGTAGGAAAACCATTATTAATTTACATGATTATTCTTTAAAAAATTATCTCATTATGTCTTTAAAATATGAAATGGTTTTCCATGGCATTTAGGTATCTAAGATAAAATTAGTCCTTCCAAATTTTCAATGTTTTTTAGTGGATTCATTATTTTTCCAGCCAATTTGAAAGTGTCCAAAGGATTTAGTTCCATGGTATTCAAGGAGGGATGGACTCAACCAATCAATAAAATTTTGAGGAAGGAGACGGATAGGATTTTATATTTATCATCTAACTAATTATTGAGAACTCATAAAATTTTAAAAAAAAACTGACAAGATAAAACCCAACATTCCAAAAGAAAAGTCCACACAACGAAATAGAAAGAAGGAAAGAAACAAAAAAGAAAACTATTATAATTATACCCTAAGTCTACACAACTCCTAAAATGAAAAAAATATGGCCAATACTTGGAACAGTGGAATCGAAAACTTTACATAAAACATGTAGAATTTCCTAGTAAGAGAAAGCTTTCACTTTTTATAGTTGAGTCTAGCAAAGATGTCCTTGTATTGTTTCCATAACAATTTTATAAAGATCAAAATTACCTAAAAAATAGAAATAAGCACATTCTACTACAACAATTTAATAAAGATCAAAATTACCTAAAAAATAGCAATAACACATTTATCTGATAAAAAGGGACTGGAGATTAACTAATTGAAATGATTATAATAGAATAATTATAAATTATAACCTACTCATAATAAAACATATAAATCTCTATGGTAATCAATTAAAGCTGAAACTTATATTCAACATCAATCTGAAATTGAGAAAGAAGAAAAATAGAATAAGATGAATAAAATCCTTTGGACATTTGTACAAATTTCTAAGTTCACTCTTTGCATTCCTAAAAATATTTTCCTCCTCTTGAGTAGCCTACCATCAAGCTAGCAAGGAGCTAAGTAAACATACCAACCTTTTACAATATTTACAAAGTATGCTCTTATAGAACATGGGACTATAGTTGAAGTCTAGATTCCTATGCATTTTTATAAATCTCTTACAAGCCCATACCAAATTAATTTAATTCTCTTACAAGCCCATATTGGTCTCTTAAAATTAATGAGGTCATAAATGACTTTACCATGCTCGATGAATGCCATTTCCTTTCAATTCCAAAAATGATTGACAAAAGTAATTTACAAATCACTATAACATCTACAAACTTATGATAGTTTGACATGTGTTGATGACGATCATATTTACTTGTGTGTTCATTAAGTGATGTGGCTATCATGTTTGATATTTGGGTTATACAGTGTCCCATTTTTTTCTATGTGATACCATATTATGCAATAACAACCTTAGTTTGATCATTTGAATACAAAGTATGCTTCCCTTTGTGAATGCTTGTGGTGATGATAAGTGAATTCTTTTGATTGCTTCAGATTTTGTATAGACATAAACATTAAAACACACTACATATTCCACTTGATGTTGTGACACTAAAAATTTTTTTACATGTAGCAGTGATACTAAAATGTGGCATTATGTGATTGCTTCACAATCTTATGGTCCTTCACAACATTTATTTTTTGTAACTTTGATAACGAACACTGGGAAGGTGTGAAAATGCATTGGGTGGCTCTTAACAAAGACATGTGGCACACTTCAATTGATTTACATTATTGTATACTTTTATATCAAAATGCCTTGTTTAATAAGCTATGAAATTATGATTGAATATGTTACTAACAAGTGGCAAGCTATAATTACTTTCTGACTTTGCAACTTGAGTCTCTCCATAAACTATTTTTCATGCTATGAAATCCTGATGCTATATAATGCATGAAGTGGTAGTGAGGAACTAAATATATGATGTATAACACTTGATAAGCTTAGACTGGCTATGAACAAGCATAAAAATATGTGACTAAGTCTAAATGCTACGACTAGGTGTAAATGCCTTAAAATAATGCAAAGAAGTATGTAACAAAGGATGTGAAGTAAGTAGATAAACATTTGGTAAAAATAAAATAAGTAAAATACAACCAAATATTGTGATAAATCATAAAAATATGCAACCAAGTCATTGAGTCTGCATAACAAAATGGACTGCCTGAGATCAAATATTTAAAAATAATAATAATAACTAAAACCGTTAGAGAAAATATCTAATGAGGATTTTCTTTTCCTTTTATTTCAAAAGTATAAAATGACTTAATGTATCAAGTATTTTAATTATCACACATCGTCTTACATCCAAGAAACTTAAGCACACATTAGAAGTCAAAATAAAGAGGCAAAAAGCTTGATAGATATAATGACTTCAAATATTAATGGAAGACAAAAGATTAATCATTTCTCAAATAAAATTTCAACAAGCATATATTTTCTAAGAAAAATTCATTGAGATCCAAGGGGGTTTACATTTTAAGAGGAATGGGGTGTGTTAACCACAATAGAAAGGTCATATGGATGTTCTTACTAAAAAAACAAATTTATTAGAAATTTCCTCGACATAAGGAGGAAGGTTGTAGGTCTATTAAGGTTTCCATCCCTTATTATAGGTTTAACATGAGTAATCCTAGATTATTTGAAGTCTCTTTTCCCTTTGTAACCATTATTCTTAAAAACATTAGTCTTCATAGAAATATAATTCCATTCAATGTCTTAAATAAGGGTTTAAGATTCACAGTCATCCTCAAGTATATTCCCAGGGAAGAGTTATTGGTAGATTGAAAAAACGTTGAAGGTTTTACTTATTGAGTTAGTTGAAGAGGTTAGAAAGAATTATGATATGGCTTTAAGGAAATACAAAGCCCCTAAATCTAATATCTCTAGGGATGAAGGGTTTGTGTTTAAAAATATATATATGAATGATAATATTCTTAAAACTAAATCAGGTAAAATGAATGCAATAATTGTATTAAACAATAGTGGTTACAACTTGAAGATATTTGACCATTTACAAAATAATGGGAGCTATAGAGTGTTATCTTCTAACTCAATTTCCAAAATCTACATAATGGTTAAGAAAGTGATAAATCAATAATATTTGGATGAAAATATTAAGAAACATCTCGTTTCTAAAAAATACAACATCCCTAGAATTAATGGTGCCCTGAAGATACATAAGGAAGGTGTCCCAATTAGACTTATCATCAATACTATTAATTTACCTACTTATGAATTATCCTCCTTCATGTTCAACAAATTAAAAC
The DNA here is from genome assembly GCA_037957365.1 of Torreya grandis. Lineage (NCBI taxonomy): Eukaryota > Viridiplantae > Streptophyta > Pinopsida > Cupressales > Taxaceae > Torreya > Torreya grandis. The sequence continues at coordinate 1,119,819 of JARHVA010002866.1, forward strand.
CATTAGTATGCATAACTTCCTCGTTTATGAAAGACTCCATGGGTTTTGTTGATTTTATCAAGGACAAAAAAGTCTCAAATGAGGATATTTTAGTTATCTTTGATGTGGTATGTCTCTTCATAGAATTTCCTATTGGCTAATTCAATAGTGGCACTTTATTTGAGTTTTACCTTCTTTTATTTCTTAAGGTCCATTTATGAATAAAATAAAAGGTGTTGTAATGGGTTCCCCTCCTTCTGTTATGGTATCCAATATTTTTATGGAGTATTTCAAATAATTAACTCTAAACTCTTTCCCTTTGAAACCTAAATGGTGGAAAATATATGTATATGGTACACCTGTTAATTGATAGGATGATCGATGATGTTAAAGTACAATATTGTGTTTCACTAGGTGGCCAAATAATAATAATAATAATAATAAATAAATCCTAAAAAATACTTACTATTTTTTTTAATGGAAAAAGGTATAATCACTACATATCTGTATATATAACACTTTTGTTTGATTAATATAAATAACCTAAACTCAATATATTTTGAGGAGAATATGGAAGTGTATGTGGCCTCTATATGCCAAAAAGTGGGACATACATCCTCCACATCCACCTCTAGCACTGGTGTAGTTTTTGATAAAATCAAATTCACAAAGGAACTTGAATATGATGGGAAAATTCCCTTCCTAGATGTCCTCCTCTCTAAGAAACCAAATCTATCTTTCTCCTGACAAGTTCATAGAAAATGAACCCACACTGATCTCTACCTACATATGGATTCAAACCATCATTTTTCTCAAAAAATGGGGGTCCAAAAAACCCTTGATACAAGAGATTTGAGAATTTGTCATGGTGATTAGTTAGAGGATGAGATCAAACATTTGATTGATGTTTTTAAGAATAATGGTTACAAAAGGAAACAAATTTCTAGAGCCTTAAAATCAGCTAAGATTGCTCATGTTAAACCTAGAATTAGAGGTGACAGCATTGATATACCTACAACCTTCCTCCCATGTGTTGAGGGAATTTCTAATAAAATTATAATTTTTTTGAGTAAGAACATTCATATGACCTTTCTTCCTCATAGAAAACTTATGAGTTTAATTAGGTCATCCAAAGATAATTTATAACCAATGCTTAGAAGTGGAGCATATAAAATTGATTTTTCTTGCGAGATGTCATACATTAGGGAGACATGTCACTCCATTAAAACAAGTGTAAATGAACATTTTGTTGATATAAATAAATAATTAGTGGTTAAATCAGCTTTGGTAGAACACTTATTCAAGACTCATCATCACATTTGAAATGAGAACACTAGGGTTTTTTCCACAAAGGACCACTCCTTCAAACAACATCTTAGAAAAGAAGTATAAATTTGTAGGTGTGATAAAAATTTAGTAAAAAAGACACATTATATTTGACAACTTCATTTGTAGGCTATTTTTTTTCAATGGGAGGTTGTTACCTTAGTTTTAAAAACAATTGAGAACCTATTCCTTTTAATTTCCTTTTTGTTCTTCATACCATCGTGCCTTTCTTAAGATAAGGATTTATTAAGGTGCCTAATTCTTTCCTTTCTTACTATGTTTTGTTTTATTTAAATTTATTTTTTTATCATTCTAAATTCCATTCCACATTTCATTTAGTTGATATAAATTATCAATATTTAATAAAAATTTAAATCATTTGACCTTCTATCTACATATTTAGTAAATATATGTCTTTATTTATAACTATTTCCCCTTTTAAAATATTTTTTTACAACAAAATTTCTTGAAGTCAGTTTCCTTTTACTTAGTAATAACAGTATTCAATATTAAATTAATTATTATTTAATTATTTATTTTAATATAGAAAATTAATGAATTTTCCTAACAACCTAACATCATAACATTGTAATGTTTTCACCTTTTAATGGAAACCTAAGTCTACAATCTAGTTGTTTATTCTCTTATGTTTTCATCCTAATGGTGGCTCATAGAGTGATCTAAAACTTTGATTAAAAAAATTCACATTGTTTTAACTAGAAATTATTAATAATTCTTATTTTGAAACTTGCTAAATATAGAAAACTGTTATTTTTGTAAAACATTAAGAAGAAATATACTTAGCTCAAATCTAAATTTTTGTTGATTTTTTTCTAATATCGACAATGTGAACCAACAAAAGGTAGGATTGTAATAGTGTGTGATCAGAGGCAAATTTTGAAACTATTTCTAGACAGGGCCATGCCCCTTAGACATGAGTGCAAACCAATCATGTTTGTTGACTGTGGAATTATCCCAGATGATTGTGGTTGATAGCTAATAGTGAAAAATAAATAAAATTATAACTTTGATAATGATAGATTAGAAGTAGAATATGATAATATTATTGGACATGACTACATTCCCTAGATAAAAACATAGGCTAAAAAGTCCCAACAAAAAATATCGAAGGTGGGATGGACAGAGGCAGATGGAATGAGTGAGCGCACGAGAGCTCTGAGCAGTCCCATGACCTGTAACAGGTCATGGTCTGTAGGTGTTTAATCTCTATGGCCCATGGATTTTCTTTGTAGATCGGGCCCTATGGGACCATTTCTAGAAAAGGGGTGGGGTCTTTAGCTTTTAGGGGGGGTTTTCCTGTGTGTATGCTTTGTTTGGTGCTAGTGTGGGGTGTGAGGGTTTAATGGCAGGGTCTATGATTTTAGGTGAGACTTCTAGGGATGATGCTATGGATGGGGTTGGTGACGGGTTTCCTCATCCATCCCCACCTGATGTTGGAGTTTTTAGCACTGGTGCTTTGAAATTGCATAAGATAAATGGATGCTTGGAAAGAGCTCAAGTTCGTCTAAAGCTGGTGATTCAAATAGAGGTGGTAGCTGAGGACCTAGAGTATTATATCAAACATGATTTAATCTACAAATTTATGGGATTAAGGGTTTTGATGCCTTTTTTGGAACCCTAGATATGCAAGTCATGGAGTCTAAAAGGTGATTTTGAAATCTTGCTAGCTGCGAATAACTTCTTTCTGGTGGTCTTTTCATGTATCTCTGATCATAAAAAGATTTTTGAGGGAGGGCCTTACTTTTATAATTAGGTTGGCCTCTTCATGAAGCCTTAGTATGTAGGATTTAATTTAGTAGAGGAGCTACCCTTGAAGGTGCTGGTGTGGGTACATTTTCCTCGATTGCCATTGGAATGTTGGAGACAGGATATTCTATAATCAATTACATTGCTACTAGGGAAGCCTATTGGCCCATCTCAGCAAACTCTAGAGAAGAAATTTTTTTCCTATGCTCGGGTCTATGTGGAGATTGACCTAATCCAGCCTCTGCCAAATTCTATTGATCTCACTGTTGGGTCTAGCTCTTGGACTCAATAGGTAGACTATGAGACTTTACCTTTTAGGTGCCGGCTATGCCATGAGTATGGCCATCTTCTAAGGAGATGCCCTCATGCCTTGGGTGCTCATGGTTTAGATAATGTGAAGGCTCCATCTATTCTAAGGGTAGAAAAGGGTAAAGCACCCATGCAGGGGGTGGTACCGAATAAATATGGTTTTGTGCCAGTTAAGGCATGAAACAAGAATTGGGGTCAGAAGAGGACTCTTCAGGATCGTCAAGAGGAGGAGACTTTTAACCAATTTGAGGCTTTAAATGAGTTAGCCCATGAGGAGGGGGTTTCTTCTAACATGCATGTTGAAGCCTCTCTTTTAGTTGATCTTAACTCTGGGTCTTTACCTGTCACTACCTCAGCCCTTGATCCTATGGTGGATTTTGGGGTGGTGATGGATTTAGTTGCTTCTCCCCCCGATGCTAGGTTTAGGGATTCTTGTGGTTTGGTGGAAACCCCCATGGCCTCTTTGGATGAAAGGATGAGTTTAGCTAGTGCATTAGGTTTGGAAGACTCTGATAAGAAAAAATCCATCTCTTCTTCATCTATTCTGGGTCTACAACAAAAATCTTTGAAAAAGGGTGCTCCTGATAAGCCCTAGAAGGTGGGGAGGAAGAAGTATCAAGAGAAAGTTAAGTTAGCTGGAGAGACATTGGTTGAATCTGGGTCAGTGAAGACATTAGATACTCACTTCTCTCACCCTTTGTGATGATCGTGTTATCTTGGAATGTAAGAGGTATGAATAGCATTCCTAGACAAAAGGCTATTTGGGACTTGGTTAGTGCTCATTCTTTGGATGTGGTTTTCCTACAGGAGACAAAGTTATCTATGGATGTTATGATGCAGTGTGTTTCTAAGATTTGGAATAGAGGGTGTTGCAAGTGTGTGGGTGTGCAAGGTAGCTCAGGGGGTCTTGCTTGCCTCTGGGATCCTCAGTGAATTTCACCTGTTTGGTGGATCTCTAGTATATCTTCCATCTCTCTGTTTGTAATTAGTTTGGAGATGGGGGAAAGAATTCTTCTTTCTAACATTTATGCTTCAATGGATGTCCCTGGAAAGACTATCCTATGGTTACATATCACTTTTTTGAGATCGTTGGATCCTTTCCTCCCCTAGATTATGGCAGGTGACTTCAATACAATTGCCTCCCTTGAGGAGAAAAGGGGGGGTGTGCCTCATTTGGACCCCTCTTTAGAGCTTATAAGGTAAAATTTGGCTTAGCTCTGGTTGGTGGATATTAAACCTTCAAATGGCATGTTTACTTGGAATAATAGGAGGTGTGGAGATGATGTCAACTCTGAACAATTAGATAGGTTTCTTGTGTCTTATTTTTGGGTAGGTGATAAGTGGTTGTCAAGTTCTAAAATTTTAGATTGGAAAGGATTAGACCATTGGCTGATTAAATTCTCTTCCCACTTGGATGATCGTCCTAAGAAATAAAATTTTAGATTTTAGCTTATGTGGCTCAGGGAGGAGAGTCTTCTTGACTTGGTTTCTAGCTGGTAGACTATAGGATGACCTACTTTTGGTACAATGATGTACTCTTTTGTGAAGAGGCTTCAATATGTGAAGTATAAATTGAAACATTGGAATAAGTCTTAGTTTAGCAATGTGTTTCAATAGAAAAGGGTTGCCCAGGAGCACTTGGATTCTATTACTAGGCAGATTCAGGACCAAGGTCTGGATGCGAATCTAAGTAGACTTGAGGTCAGTGTGGTGAAAGACCTCAAGGAATGGGAGCTTCATGAGGAAATTTTTTGGAAACAGAAGGCCCATGTCGATTGGCTTCAGGAAGGGGATATGAACACCTCCTTCCATAAATCAATGAAGGCATGAAGACAAGGTAATTTTATCTCTTCTCTCCGCTCTCCTGAGGGCTCTGTTCTTTCTTCCTCTTCGGGGATCTCTAGTGAGGCAATTCATTTTTTCTCTGCTCTCTTTTCTGAAGATACATTGCCTGCTAGTGAGGAGGAAGCCTCTATCATGGGTTGTATTCCCTTTCTAGTGACTACGGATATGAATGCTTCTCTTCTTAAACCTATTTCTTTGAGGGAGTTGGAGGATGTGGTGTTTTAATTGAAAAAAGGAAAGGCTCCTGGCCCTGATGACTTCCTGGTTGAGTTCTTTTAGGAATTTTGGGAAGTCATCAACCTTGATCTTTTGGAGGTAGTGCAGGAGTCTTTTAGGAATAAGAAAATGTTGCGAGCCATGAATGGCTCATTTCTTGCTCTTATACCAAATCAAGAGGGTGTTGATTCACTGGATCTTTTTCGACTGATTGCTCTATGCAATGTGGTGTATAAAATCATTACAAAGCTAATTGTTGAACATTTGAAGCCATGTATGGATAAGTTTATTTCAAAGGAACAAGGGGGATTTGTTGTAGGTAGACAAATTTTGGATGGAGTAGTTATTACAGCTGAGACTATTCACTCTATGGCCTCTTCTAAGGAAAAGGCTATGTTTATAAATTTGGATATGGCTAAATCTTATGACAGTGTTAACTAGGGCTTTTTGATCAAAATTCTCAGTGCTTTCAGGTTCAATTGTGAGTGGATTGATTGGGTCATGAGTTGTGTGAGGACTTCTTCATTTTTTGTCCTCATAAATGGGGAGTCTTTGGATCTTTTTGGTGCTTTTAGAGGCCTTCAACAAGGGGACCCCTTATCCCCATATTTGTTCATATTTATGGTTGAAGGCTTAGGGAGATTCATTAAGTCTCGTGTTAGGGATGGGATCTTTTAGAGTTGGAAATGGAACAGTTCTCTTCCCCCTCAAACACATCTACAGTTTGTGGATGATACAACATTGATGGGTGTCACTAAGGTGGCTGAAGTGATTGCTTTGCATCAAATTTTAGATTGTTACTTGGCCGCCTCAGGTCAAAGCATTAATGAAAGTAAGTCTTGTATTTATTTCTTTAATACCCCTAGGCTTATTCAATAGTGTATTGCCAGGATCTTAAGGTTTCCAATAGGGAAACTTCCCTTTATATACCTTGGCATCCCTCTGGATGTGTTCCCACTTCCCTGGTGTTTTTGGTAGGATGTGATGGATAAATTTCATAGGTTGGTTTGCCACTAGACCTATAGATGGTTATCTACGACTGGAAGAGTTACTCTGTTGAAGTCCATGGTTCAGGCCCTTCCTATATACAAGTGCTTTGTGTTGACAGCTCCCTCAAGTTTTATCAAAGATTTTGAGGGCCTCTTTTAGTAGTTTCTTTGGTCCAAGAATCTCCTTTCGAATAAGTGGAGTTTAATTAAGTGGGAAGTTGTTTGTCGGCCAAAGTAGGATGGTGGTCTAGGTTTGTGTAGGATAGATTGGAATGGTCAAGCTTTGGCTACTAAGCTATATTGGAGATGGTGTTCATATCAGCATCAGTATTAGGCCATGGTCCTTACCTTTAAGTACCTTGGTGAGGTGGAGGACACTGAGGTGACTAATTTTAGCCTTTTGGGGAAAGGTTCTATGATCTAGGATACTCTGGTTAAACAAGGCCTATTTTGGATCTGCAATAGAGGCTCTGAGGCTCTTTTTTGGCATGACTCCTAGGATGGCTTTCCACCTATCCTCTCCTTGCATCCTCACTTGGGGGACTTAGGTAAGATTTTTGTTCAGGCTGGTTGGAGCAAAGTGATGGATTTCAAAGCCCCTCAGGCTTTGGGATAAACTATTGTCTATCAGTGGAAGGATATGCAGGATTGGCCCATGGGTGTATCTTTGGAGGATAGGAGGGATTTAGCCTCCATTTTGGTTGATATAGTCTATTGTTCTCTCCTAGAGTGGGATGTGTTGGCTTGGGGTCCAGATCCAAAAGGGAAGTTCACCGTTGCCTCAAGGTATCAGGTTTTGGATAGAGATGCTTGGGGTAGTGTTGAGGCTCCTTAGTGGAAAAATATTTGGAATAAATTTTCTTAGCCAAAATGCAATTTCTTTTCTTGGTTAGTGGTCTATGGTAGGTGTTTGACTTGGGATAACCTTTGTAAGTGTGGCATCCAAGGCCTTTCCTTATGCTTCTTATGTTGAAAAGATGTTGAGATGGTTTCACATCTTTTCTTCTAGTGCCCTTTTGCTTGGACTATTTGGAATTTTTGGTGGGGAGCCTAGAGTTGGTAGTGCAGGCACCCTTCTTCTCTAGAGGAGTTTTGGAAGAATTTTGGGCCCATTCCATTGAGGACTTCATTTTTGCACATAGCTTGGCCAATTGGCCCTAGTTTGATTATATGGCATATCTGGTTAGAGTGCAACCGTAAGGTCTTTCTAGATAAGAAGTTTTTAGTGGGTCAAGTATGGTCTCACATTCTTGGGGCTTTGTAGGAGACCTTGTATGATAAATGTGATCTATCAGCTCCAATGGATCCTAGGGATATTTGAATAACTCATAATGTAGGGATTCTTGCTGGGGGTCCCAAAAGGCCCTGAATGGGCGAAGCAGGTGTTCCAGAAGGAAGGTTTCTAGGGAAGGGCACTGGCTACCCCCTCCCACTGTATTCTTAAAAATCAATATTGATGGGTCTGCAAGGGGCAACCCTGGGCATGCTGGTATTGGTGGGGTGGGTAGAGACAGTTCTGGGGTGGTTGTGTTTTTCTTCTTAGAGTATAAGGGGTTGCACTCTAATAATCTTATGGAGGCCTTGGCTATTCTTTCAGTGTTGAATAAGGCATATGCCCTTGATTGGAATAAGATTATCTATGAGTCAGATTCTCAAGTGGTGATAGACTTGATAAATAGAAGGCATTTTGATGATGTTAGTTGGTAGCTTGTGGTGGTGGCTAAGCAAATCACCAGTCTTGGAGATTTATTTGATTCTATCACCTTCTCTCATATCCCTCAAGAATGGAATAAGGTGGCTGATGGGTTGGCCAAATGGGCTTCTGAGAAGAATGGGACCTGGCTGGTGGATGATTGGGACATTTTACTTGGGGATCTTGCTCAAGATTTAGTGGATTTGGTCACAAAGGATGTGATATGTTGCATGACCACTTCTTGATCTCTAGTTTGTTGTTTCTTGACTCATTTGGGCATTTTATTGATTTTATATTTTGTACTTCTCTCTTGGATTAATAAAGTTTTTATCGTCTTTTTTTTTTTTTTTAAAGATAAAAACATAGGCTGATCATGTCCTTTGATTGTAGACTTATCTACATTGATTGTGACATAAATTTTACTAATTCACCTTCTACACCTATATTTGATGACTAAGTTAAGATATTGCAATTCACATTAAGCCATGTGAAGGTTATTTTTTTCCTTATTTTGTGTTGGATACCCTATGGGTCTTTGTGAGAGATTAAGACCATCAAAAAAAGAGGGAAAGTATAATGGGTTGAGTTGATCCCTATCATGCCCTTGATGATTGAACATTCCATATGTATCTAGCTACTTGAAGAGGGAAATAAATCCACACTAGTTCTCCAACCTAAAATGATTGTGAAATTGTGCCCCTTGACTATAAGTATGTAGCTAGAGATATGGCTTTTATAATTGACAATGATAGCTCTTAACTTGCTTTGAGGTGCTCTAAAATTGATTTAATACTGATCTTACCTATATTCATATTGAATTTGTGAAGAATACGGTAGTTTTGCTTAATGTGTAATGGTGTAAAGATTGGATGCCAAATATAAATCAAGTCCCTTTCAAAAAATATTTTTGTTTGCTTATATTGTGAAATATTTTTATAATTTCATTTATCCAACCTTATGAAACATGTAGGAAAACCCAAAATAATAATTTATATATGGAAACTAGTCATTAATTAGTGTGGAGATAAGTCCACTTTATCTAGATAGATCCGTGGTAGTGGTCTTATCTACTTTTGGTGGACTTATCCTAAATAATTAGGGACAATTGTCCTTGACATAAAAGTATGTTGAGGATGATACTAAGAGGTTTGAGTAATAACTTAGAAAATTGTGTATAGTAGTGATGGCAAAGAGGGGGTCAAGCCTACATATATATAAATGGATTAGAGTTATGGAAAATAAGAGTCATGTATTTGGGTACAAGTCATGTGGTTTAGGATGTGTCAATAATTAATATTGTCAAGTACCATTAACTAAATATATGTGTATACAACTAAAAAGATTAGTTAATTTATGAATGTGACATAGAAAATGATCTAATAGCTGATGATTGTGATAATATTATGATATATGATGGTCATGATGATATCATATTATAATATTTTTATTTGTATTTTTCAAGACATAATACATGATTTTCACTCCCTCCAATATTATTATATACAGATGAAAAGTTATTTATTTTCTCATTTGCAACATTTTTTTATTGTTATGGGTTTATGGATAAAACCGTGTAAGATTTTTTGGATAATGTTTCGGCTCACATTCCATGAGCCATCATTAGGATAAGAGAACAAAATGATTAGATTGCAAACTTAGGTATTCCATTTTAAAGATATGACAATGAAGTCCATTAATGTTGGGTGGTTACGAGGATAAAAATATAAGTAGAAAATTTAAAAAATTTATTAAAAATGAACAATTTTAACATTAAAAATCAAACATTAGAATATTCCATTAAAAATTTGACTCAATTAATAAAATAGAAGATTGGAGTTAAATAAGTGATATCTATTTAAATATTGAGAAAGTAGGTAGAAGAAAAGTTTAAAGATAGTAGCCACGAGTGATTAGAAATTAAATTTTAAAGAGAAATTTATAAGGAAAATTAATAAAAGGATGAAAGACAAGAGTAATGAGTCAAGGAAGCAAGAAGGGGGGTTTGGGAGTGGGGGCATGGGGGTGGCAAAGGAAATATGGGAACTAGTCAGAGAATAAAAACAACAACAAAGATCACCCTAAGTTCAAAATTTGGAAAAGGAAACTAATGAAGAGATATGCTAGAAATATAGAGGAAGTAATGGGAATAATTAATTAGGAGTGGTATGAAAGGGAGTAATGTAAAATTGGATCTTACAGTTTAAATATTCAAAAAAATTAAAAGCAAGTAGAGAGAATTAACATTGTAATAATAAATAATTAATAAGAGGGAAAGGATACTAAAAAATTTAATTAGAGAGGTCGGAAAAGGTATAAGGGAATTTAAAAAGTAAAGACAAGAGCACGAAGTAGGAAAGCAAATTGGGGAGAGGGAGGAGAACCAGATGGAGAACACAGACAACATTGGGTTAAAAATAAATAATAGGAAACCAAAAGAGAGAAAAGCTTGAAAAAGGTCAACATTTTTGAAAAATATCTATGTTCTTTGTTTGGTTCTCCTCCCTCTCCCCAATTTGCTTTCCTACTTCATGTTCTTGTCTTTCTTATTTTATATTCCCCTATACCTTTTCCCACCTCTCTAATTAATTTTTCAATATCATTTCCCTCTTAGAAATTACTTAATATTTGTAATATAATGCTAATTCTCTCTACCTCTATTTAAATCTTTTTGAAGATTATTTAAACTGCAAGTTCTAATTTTGTATTACTCCCTTTCGCACCACTCTTAATTAATTGTTCCCATTACTTCTTCTATATTTATAACATCTATCTTCATTGGTTTCTTCTATTTTTTAAAATTAGGGTGATATTTATTGTTGTTTTTGCTCTTTGATCAGTTCCCCTATATCTTCTACCACCCCCACACCCCACCCTTAAACCCCCCTTCTTGTTTCCTTGACTTGTTACTCTTGTCTTTCATCCTTTTATTAATTTTACTTATACCTTTATCTTTAAAATTTAATTTTCGATCACTTGAATGTATATTATCTTTAAACTTTTCATTCTACCTCCTTTCTCAATATTAAAATATATATTTCTTATTTAACTCCAATCTTCTATTTTATTATTTGAGTCAAAAAAATATATTTGGAATATTTTAATGTTTGATTTTTAATGTTAAAATTCTTCATTTTTAATATATTTTTAATTTTTCTACTTATATTTTTCATCCTCCCAACCACCCGACATTAATAGACTTCATTGTCATATCTTTAAAATAAAATACCTAAGTCTTCAATATAATCATTTTGTTCTCTTATCATGATGATGGTTCATGGTGTGTGAGCCAAAACATTATCCAAAAAATCTTACATGGTTTTATCTAGAAATCCATAATAAATTACTTCATGGACTATAGAAATACTCTCTTTGATTATTTTTATTGTAAGAAAATCATGTATATATCATTTTCTCAAGTAAAACTATATTTTTTAAATAATAATATTTTATTTTAGAATCTACATATATTAAAATAAATAATTTTAAAATTAATTTTTTTATATTTATAAAATAGTAAACAATAAATAGTAATAAAATATATAATATTTTTATATAATATATAAATAATAATAATAATTATATATATTAAATAATTAAATATAATATAATTATTTATAATGGAAAAATATTATAATATATTTATTTTTAAAATTTTGGTCATTTCTTAGTGAGAGAAATTATGTCAATTTATTTTTATAGAATGCAGGCATCACCCAAAAAATGTCAATCTAAGTTATGGTGTAAGTCTGGCACAAACCCAATACAATAATAATATTTAGTAACATCACCCATCTATTGAATTTGTGTCACCAAATTTAACATGATTTTTTGAAAGTTTCATTATGAAAAACACCAAACCCATCAATTTTTGATGTAATTTTGATCTAAATTGATATTAGCATGAATTTCACTAAATGTAGAAGTATGTGAATGTCATATTGGTTTTTATTTAAATATAATTATTTGGAATAGTGATTCATAGGTAACAGGAGAAGTCTTCAAAATCATCATTGTCTAGTTATGGTCTAGTCGAAGATCTCTTATACATGCCATGCTTGACTAGAATTCTCTTCAATGATCTAGTTTCTTTCTCTTGGGTCATTATGATTAATGGTATATTTGAATGTTATTCTTATTTATTTTCACCTTATAATCATCTATTTATGTAATTACACCTCTCTTTTATCATTCCCAATCTATCTCTACCTCATATCATTCATTATACTCACAAACTTCCTCTTAGCTCTCTCACTAGCTTATTATAAGTAATTTCCATAGAACTCAAGGGCTAATTATTGATATAGGTTTCATTAGCTTATTTTTTAGTCATTTATGGTATAAAATAGTCATATCCCATCTTCCTTAACCTCCTTCAACTCTTGTTCACACCTTACCTTTCAATTCTACACACAGACTTTATAATGTCCTCTCAAGGCTTATAGCCTTTTTTTTAGGTTTTCCCTTAGTTTGATAAATGTATCAAGTATTCTAAAGAAATAAATACACTTTATAGTACCCTCTATTCCTATTCAACTCCATATTAATTTTAAATACCCATTTTTTTTCTATATAGCTCGTCTTACTCTAGGACAGACCTAATTAGGTCTCTAGGTCTCCTTATTAGGCACAATCACCTATACACGTACGGACAAAGTCCATACCAACCCAAAACTCACAAAATTAATTTTTCACCTTAATACCCATAAAACTACCAATTTTTATCCAATTCTAATGGTTGAAACTCCCAAAATCCTCAAAACCCTAGTCTAAGGTTTATTCTTCTCTACACCAGCCTGAGAGCCTACAAAATTCCATTTTTTAGTTATAATGTGTTTCAAAAGGTAAAATTAATTTTATTAGGGATTTTTTCATCTATTATACCTTCCAAACTAATTTTTAGACTCTTTTAAATTCAAAAAAAATTTAGAGACACCAAAATATAGGGGATTATGCACGTTTTCTATTGAGGATGTGGAGTTTCATTGACTATTTCATTTCAAATAACATTAAAGATTCACTAGGGGTTATTTATAAAGTTTCCTCCATGTTATTATAGCCTCAAAATTAATTCACATAATATCCATTCAATTCTATTGATCAGTGACCCTTCTCTTTACTTGTTGATTATGTAAACAAAACCATAATTTGTGCAAACAAGGTGCCCTACAGGCCTGATAACAGTAGTAGGGTTTATTTCTCTACTTAAAAGGTTCCAAAACTATTGTAAATATATTAATCAAATTATTTTATTAGGGTAAAATATTTCCAAATCATATAATAAAAGATATACTTAATAAATATATAAATGAATCTTTGTTTCACTTATAATGAAACTATTCACTCAGAACAAGGTACAGGCAACACTGGCAACATTTATGACTTCAACTGATTATTGAAATTTTCATTTAAACTTGGATTATACAAGGACCTATATGTATTTCTCGATAATTATATCATGTGCTTCAAGAGTTGCCACTCTTAATACAAACTAATAGATAGAGTTTTAGCACTCTACCAACTTTGATATGCAATCACACAATTCTTCAAAACTCAATGGTTTGCTACTAAATCTCATTCTAGAATACCATCACCATCAAAATAAAGGTTATGTGAATTAATTTTATACTTAGGATTAATGACCCATCCTTATTATTGTATCAACAATCACCAAACCCAATTAAACTCCATTTTATATGACTGTCACCCTACACACACGTCTCTATCCTACAACATTTATGAAGATATATATATGTGATATTAAAAGCATATACAAAAAACATCAGCATAAGATCATAATAATACATTACATGAGATTAAATTCATATAACAACAAGTTTTCCTTATTCATTTGAAATAACACTTTATTTAACATAGTCTATTAATGGATTCTAAGGATTTGCCAACCTTTGAGAGTTTAACATCAAATATCCATTTTCTCCCTATTTTCCTTTATTTGATATTTCTCTCCTCTCCCCCTATTATCCTTCCTACTCCATCCAACCTATACAATGACTTTCTCCTTCCCCACTTCAATGTGGGTTTTAATGTGGTTACATCAACTTCCTTCCATAACTAACCCTCAATCTACAAGGGTGATCTTACATTGATTCAAATGACTTGATTTAAGAATTAAACATTAAATTAATTAATACCTATTCCTCATGAATTTAATATATCCCTCAAACTAACTTTTCTCACCTAACCTCTTCAACACATGCATTTTACCCCCTTAGACTTAATTGTAATATTAATTTTTTTAAATTATTGGTTTTGGAGGGAAAACTCCAAACAATCTAAAAAATTACTCCTATGACCTAAAATACATTATGGACCATAATAGGTATATTTACACACATTAACACCCAAACTTGACCAGCTTTGACTCATAATGACCAAAATGCAAAATTGATGTCTTCCTACTTTGATGCTCCTACATCATACTCCTTAAGAGGGAGAAAAAAACTTTGAGCCACCAAAATTATTTATTACCTTCAAATTTGTTCTTTGAGGATCCTTCACATTCACTTGATTTCTACTCTTCATTCCTTTCTCCTTGTTTTCTAAACTCTTGCATTTCTTCCTTGTGGCTTTGTGTAGCCTTCTTATCCATGTATCTTCCACCTCTATGAAGTGTTATAACTACTTTAAATATATTTTTGCTACATATTTCACCTATTATAAATCACATTTAACCCCATCATACTCAACTACAACCATATTGGCCTTATTCCTCTTCCTCATGCGTGTTTCATGACTTGTTTTCTCATTATTTTCACTTTATTCTTGATGGTTTAGTGATTTGTGTTCCTTGATCATGCTCTAAACTTCTTATTTAGTATATAATAGCTTATTTTTCATGTAAACCTCTATACTTTTCTCATCTACACTCTCTTTTTCTGCCTCTTGTTAAAAAAAAATCACATTTTGACGACTTTTCCTATCATTTTGCTCACTATACAAGAGCAACTTCTTGTTTCTTTCATCCTCATCATAGTAAAAAATGATTTAACCAATATTTTACCATCCATATATATTCTTAGAAAATTTAAACTTATAATTATCTTGATCCATTGAATATCTCACCTTGTATACTTGTTCATACTCCATTTGCTTGCTTTCTTGTGGCCTTGTTTGTACAACTCCTTATGATTTCCTTTGCTATTCCTCTTTTGAGTTTTCTTGGATTTAATACTTGACTTTGGCCTATTATATTTCACTTCTTTCATCCCCTTGGATGGAATTAATATCTCTTCCAATATTTTCAACTCCTCTTGTAACTTGAGTGCATCCATCTCTTCAAAATGCTCGTCAAACCTTAGTTCACGTTGCTCTTCACTTGCTTGGGAAACTTGATCTTTATCTTATCCTTATACTATCACATTCATGAGACTCATATAAACCTCCTCATGTTACACACCATGCTTCTCAATCTTTATTTGAGGTGTTTCACTCTCATCTTCTCTTGCTACACACTCATTCATCAATGCAAGGGTTTATATATACAAGAGATATTCATCATTGGGGTCAATTTCACATATATCATCATATACAACATTTTAAAATAAACTTGTAGAACACTCATATTTTATGCACTCATCTTCTTGATGTACCTTCATTTCCTTGGCTTAATTTTCTTGCACCATCTCTCTTATTTGCTTCATAGGCTTGTTATTTTCTTCAATCTTCATGTTTGCTTGGGAAATACCTAAAATTTGATCCTCTTGGGCTATTTTCATGTTATTTATCACCCATTTATTTCCTTATACCTTCTTTGGCTACCACTTATTTCTATTTTTAACTCCTTCATACTTCTTGTGTTGGTTATTTATCATATCAACTTGATGTACTTTAACTTTTATGTTTTGCTTCCACTCTTGTGCTTGATTTTCACCTATGTTTTTGCCTTTCTTGACCTCTTGTTTGAGGTTCATCCATTCTGTCTCATTACATACTTGTTTAATCCACTTAGGCCATACATATCCATGTCTTTGTTCTCTTTTTGAGGGATGTAATTTGTAATTCTTCCTCCCAATATGTATATTAGCCTTTTCTTTAGCATATATACAATCAAAATCAAAGTTCAAACACTCATTTACCTCTAAAGATAACTACTGAAATCTCATCTCTTCATTAATGTATTCATGGGTGACCTTCATGTTTCATTTCTTGCTTTAGGTGCTAGACTTGGCAATGTATCATATAACTCCTCTTTCTCTTCAATTTCATCATATGGTATGTCCTTAATATTCATCATCTTGTCTTCTTCAAGAGACTCTCTTTATTTTTCATCCTCTTGCCACTTAATGGGTAATGTTCTTGGACCATCCTTCACCAAATTTGAGGCCTTATGCTTGGACTTCACCAAACTTGTCTTCATACCTGCATACACAATCTTAAAAACAATGTTAACATACAAAATGAGAGACCACATAGTCTCTTTGAAAGTCTTTCATATATACATCCTCCATCTCTTCTTGTGTTCACCTTCATGTGCCATTATTTTCACTTCCATATTCTTCTTGTTCTCCTTAATGATAACTCTCTTCTCTATCTCTCTGTCTTGTTGCTCACTTAGCAACATCTCTCTTCTCATTCCTCTTTGGGATGACTTCTCTCTCTTCTTCTCATTCTTCAAGACACTCATCTTGTGCCTTATTTCTTTCACAATTGACTCTAGAGGCCACTTCACTCTTATTCTTACATTATAGCCAATCCATTGGCTTTCTTGTTCTCTCATGAGCTCTATCCTCTCCATACCTTGCCCTAATTCTCATCTTATTTCTTCTACTTCCCTTTCTATACCCATCTTGTCTCACTTTCTTTGCTTTATAGGCCTATTTAGACCTTCCCTTTACAAGTGTATAAACCTTGCCTCTTAGATCTCTATTGGTATTTTCCTCTTATTTTGTCCTCTATCTAGGACCTCTTCTTATCCTCCTTGACTCTCTTTTAGAGTCTTCTTTCTTCCCTCTTATTTCTTGGATCTCCAAGGCTCTCTTCAACTTCTCCTTCAATAGTCCTTTCTTGATTAGATTATTATCCTTATCATAGGACTTTGGGGATATTATTTATTTTATTTATCAATCTTATCCTCCTCTACTCTAACCTTAATAGATCAATATTGCAACCTTCTTCTTCCTTAATACCCTGTAAGGTTATCTCTCATAGCATGCTTATCCAATATCAAATAGACAAATTATAAAAAAATCAAAACAAAAATTTAATAAATATTACTTTTATATAATACCAAAAAATGTATAGGTAAGTGGATAAGTCCTTAAAATCATCATTGTCTAGTTCTGGTCTAGTCAAAGATCTCTTATACATGCCATGCTTGATTATAATTATTTTCAATGATCTAGTTTCTTTCTCTTGGGTAACTATGCTTGATGGTATATTTTAATGTTATTATTATTTATTTTAATATTTTAATCATATATTTATTGCATTACACCTCTCTTGTATCATTCACAATTTATCTCTACCTCATATCATTCATTCTACTCACAAACTTCATCTTAGCTCTCTCACTCTCTTCTTATAGGCAATTACCATAGAACTCAAGGGTAAATTATTGATATAGGTTTCATCAACTTAGTATTTAATCATGTATGGTCTCAAATAGTCATATCCCATCTTACTTAACCTCCTTCAACTCATGTTTACACCTTACTTTTCAATTCTACACACAAACTTTACAATGTCCTCTCAAGGCTTGTAGCCTTTTTTTGAGGTTTTCCCTTAGTTTTAAAAATGTATCAAGTATCTTGAATAAATAAAAATAATTTATAGTACCCTATATTCCTCTTCAAATCCTCATTAAGTTTCAAGAGCCATCTCTATTTTAGATACCTTTTCTCACTCTAAGATAGACCTAATTAGGTCTTTAGGTCTCCTTGTTAGGCACAGTCACCTATACACATATGGACAAAGAGCGTACCAACCCAAAACTTTAAAAATATACTTTTCCACCTAAATTACCCCAAAAATACCAAATTTTAGCCAATTTTAATTATTGAAACTCCCAAAATCCTCAAAACCCTAATCTAGGGTTTATTCTTCTCTACATAGAACTGAGAGCTCACAAAATTCCATTTCTTGATTTATAAAGCATTTAAAAAGGTAAAATTAATTTTATTATGTCTGTATTAACCTATTATACATTCCTAAATAAGTTTTAGACTCTGTTAAATTCAACATAAGTTTAGAGACACCAAAATACAGGGGACTGTGCACACTTTTTATTGACTATTTCATTTAAAATAACATTCAAGCTTCACCAGGGGTAATTTATAAAGGTTCCTCAACATTATCATATCCTATAAATTACTTCACATAAGATCCATTAAATTCTATTGATCATTTACCCTTCTCTTTACTTGTTGACTATGTAAATAAAACCATCATTTGTGCAAACAAGGTGCCCTACAGGCCTAATAATAGCAATAGGGTTTATTTCTCTTCTTACAAGGTTCCCACACTATGGTCAAGAGATTAATCACATTTTTTTATAAAGTGAAAATATTTCTAAAGCATACATTCAATGATATAATTAATAAAGACAAAAATGAATCTTTGTTTCACTTACAATGGAACTATTCACTCAGAACAGGGTACAGGCAACACTGGCAACATTTATGAGTTCAACTAGTTATTGAACCTTTTCCTTTAAACTTGGATTATATAAGGACATCCATGGATTTATTTATAATTATCTCATGTGCTTAAATACTTTCCACTCTTAAGAGAAAACAATAGACCAAGTTTTAGCACTCTGCCAATTTTGATATGCAAGCACAAAATTCTTCAAAACTAAGTGGTTTCCTACTAAATCTCATTCTAGAATGCCATCACCGTCAACACAAAGGTTATATTAATTAATTTTAGACTCAATATTAATGATCCATCCTTATTATTGTATCAACAATCTCCAAACCCATCTAAACTCCATTTTATATGACTGCCACCGTGCACACATGTCTTTGTCCTACAACATTTATGAAGATATCTATTGATGATCTTAAAAGCCTATACAAAAAACATAAATAACTTACATGAGATTAAAGGCACATAACAATAAGTTTTCCTTAATCATTTTACATAACACTTCATACAACACAATCTATTGATGGATTCTAAGGATTTGCCAACTTTTGAGAGTTTTACATCAAATCTCCATTTGCTCCCTATTTTCCTTTGTTGGAGTTTTCTCTCCTCTCCCCATATTATCCTTCATATTCCATCCAAACTCTACAATGAATTTCTCCTTCCCCACTTCAACATGGGTTTCAAGGTGATTACATCAACTTCTTTCCATAACTAACCCTTAACATACAAGGGTGATCTTACATTGATTCAAATGACTTAATTTAAGCATTAAAAATGAAATTAATTAAGACCTATTATTCATGACTTGAATGGATCCCTAAAAATAAATTTTATCACCTAAGCTCTTCAACACATGCATTTTACCCCCTTAGACTTAATTACAATGTTTGAATTTTCAAATTATTGGTTTTGGAGGGAAAACTCCAAACACCCTCAAAACTTACTCATATGACTCCTAGGGACTCTAAATGACCTCAAATACATGAATGGACCTTAAACGGTCTCTTTACACACATAAAAAACCAAACTTTACCAACTTTGAATCCTAATGACCAAAACACAAAATTGATGTCTTCCTGCTTTAATGCTTTTGCATCAAAGAGGGTTAGTAAAGACTTTCAAATGTTAGAATGGTTGAGCCACTAATTCAAATTATTTTATTTTATGCTTTAGAGTTATGTATATTTTTATATAATGACCTTGAATTATATGATAATCATAATATGCATTAATGCCATTATTTTTAGGGAAAGGTACAAATGATTCAAACTCCCAATGTGGAGGTAAATATATCATATTCATTCAAGTAATTATTTAAACACATTTTTAGGAATTTTAGATAATAATATAAATTTATGTCTCTCCCTCTTTTGTGAAAGGACAAACATGTCAAATGGTTGATCTACCACATTGACTACATTATTGGTCTCCTTTTTAGTTTTAAAATTTCTATCATTAGCCTTATCAATAAATTTTTTTAACTTGATATTTATTTCTAGTAGAGTAATTTTTATTTGGGCTCATATTTAAGTATGTTGGCCTCTAAAACATTGATCTCATGGTTCTTAGCTATATAACAAACTTTATCAAAAGATTGGTATGAGTTAAAAACTACTTTGTTCTTAATAGGTTGAAATAAAATTTGAGAGAATATACATTATAATTAAGTGTCACATATTTGGAGAGTCATATTTGTAATCATTATTTTGAATTTAAACACATACTCGCTAACATTATCATTAGGTTATTTCTTAATACAAACAAGCTGTGAAAATGTCGCTATTTAGATTATGTGTATTGAAAATTGAGCTAATAACTTATTGGCCAAATAAGTGATATTTATGTGGAACCTAATGGTAGGGCATAAAAAAAATCTAAGATATGTCCCTTAAGGCTTTTAGGGAAGACTTTTTTCAATAATTTATCATTGTGAGAAAAATTGATGCACAAAGCATAAAAATATTAGATATGATGAAAAGGGCCTTATTTATCATTAAAAATCAAAACTTAGGGGAAATTAAACCAGTAGACAAAGGATATGAAATAACCTCATAAGAAAAAAGGTTGTGAAATATATCAGTAAAATTAACCTTATGACTTAGCATTTGAGAACCTTGGGAAATAAATTGAATATTTTATGACATAACTTGTATGGTTTGCATAGTTTTTTGAAGGGATGTTACCTTAGGAGTTAGAACCAATATTACATAATTAGGAGTAGATACATTAGGTACTTGAGAAACACTTTGGATGAAAGGATTGGTAGTGGTTTAAATAAATAATACAATTTTTTATGGTTTAAAACACACTCTTATTATTTCATTGTAAATATGGATATGCACTAATTATGTGCACACTTATTGAAAGGCCTAATTTATACCTTGCATATTTATTTGAATTTTTTATATTATTACACTAATATCATTTTGTTTAAGAATATGGATAATTATAAATTTAAAATTATTTTATATGAAATATTGAGATAATATGATTATTGTCATTCTTTTATGTATGCACTGTTTGTTTATACATGTTACTTGAGATTGTTTAAAGTTCAATTTCTTCAACTGTCCTAGGATAGAGAAAGTTTATATGTGCATTGATGTGTAATATTATAGGTGGCCAATCAAGGGATATTGGACTACATTTTTCATGGATTTTAACATTCATTAGATGCATAGTGTCCTTATTTAACACATTGTTTTTTATTTTTCATAAATATGTGCTTCTTTTTAGTATTGGTAAAGGTGGGATTTTTTTAAATGGGGACCCTACCCCTTACAAAGAAAAAATAAAAGTATCAATGGGTTTTTTAAATGGGGACCCTACCCCTCATAGAACTGTAATAATAAGGTCTAAAACCCAAATATGACTAGTCTTAGTACAAATAGAGAACAAAAGTAGAAATAGAAAAACATGAAAAAAATAATAGAAAAGTAGTAAACTAATTTATAGGATTCATCTAGTCTTTTTAATCCTTAGCCCACTTCTAAGTGAGATGTTCCAGAGAAGAGATCCCACTAAGAGTAAGCTCGAGTGTATCCATACTAGTAATGCCCTTTGGTTTGGCATCCTTGGAATGAGATGCAACATTTTCATCTTTGGCCTTTGTCAGGGAGTTCAGAGTATCCATACTTTGTAGACTCTTCAACATAGTGAATTTTTTGTAATTGATCAAGCTTATTAGATTATCATTGAGGGAGGTATTTTGATTTTCTAGATTGAGTAGCCTTTCCTTTATTTGGTGAACTTCATAACTGATTTCCATGAGATAATTTTTGGCACAATATCTACCATCATTGAGGCTTAGTTTGTTAAGTTCATCGTTGAATCTTTTTTGGTCCTTCACACACCATCGAAAGATGGATTTGTGTAGGTCTATTTCATCTTCAAGATTACTCAACCTAGAAATTTGCTTATGATTCTCCAAATTTTCCTTGAATTCAGGAGGAGGAGAAGAGAAAGTAGGGAAGGGTGTATAAATAGGATGTATGGGGATCAGGAGAGGGGGAAAATAGGATTCTTTATTTAAGCATTTATAAGTTTTTTGTAATGTCAACCAGTTTGTTATCCTCCAGGACAAAGGTAGAGGGGTGGTGGGAAGGAGTGGGGGTATGGAGAGTAGGGGAGTGAGAAGGGGGATATTTTAGAAGGGAGGTGAGGAGGAGGGATGGGGTGAGGGGAAGGGATAAGGTGGGAAGGAGTTGGGAATAGGGGAAGACTAAGAAATAGATTTAGATAATTCCCTTTTTTTGGTGATCGAGATGGAAGGATCAGGCATAGGTCCAGAATTCTTAAGAGGAGCCAATTTCTTTGGTTTAAAAATAGTTCTAGGGTATTTAGAGGATCCAATTGTTTTGGTTTAGAAGGAATATAGTAGTCCTTATCATTGTCATCATAGGCAATGTTGATGGGGAATGAGGGTGTAGACTTTATACAACTCCTCAAGATTCCCAAGGACCTAAGAGGGATATTACACAAGGGAATGGGTCTAGGAGTGGGTTTGGGAGGTTTGGGGGGAACAAGAAGTGGAGTAGAGGAAGTCAAGAAGAATTTATACATCTGTAAAATGATAGCATGGTGGAGGGGTTCCTTCTTTTTACCCATTTTAACCTCAAAAATAGAAGATTATAAGGAATGCAATATGTAAAAAGGAAGGCTAAGAGGGATCTTATGATGAAAGTAATTGAGAACAGGAAGATGGAAGTGATGAGTAAGTGAGTACCTACCATCTAAAGTGATGTAGTGTATGATTTGATCAGTAACTCTATCAAATGGAGTAGGAACATCCTTATATAGGAAACTACCTATGCACTCAGGCATCAGCTCATTGTCTTGAAGAAATTTCTCATGTTCCTCTCTATAATTCCTTTAAAATTTTATAAATTTAACATCCTTGATTTTGAGACCAGTGACCAGAGAGATGAAGAATTCATTTACCTCAATAGTGACATTGTTAATGGTGACAATTGTACCCTCCCATAATTTAGTGAATTTTCATGAGAGAAGATTGTCATATCTGTAAATATCAGAGATGAAGTTTGTTAGGCCACCTATTTTTAAAATTCCCCAGACTACTTCATCCTTATTAATAAGATCATAGGTCATATGTTTAATTCTATTGAGTTCTCCTCCCATGGTAGAAAGGAAGAGATGGTATAAAGGTAAAAGGTTGAGACTGAGGTAGAAGGGAGAGTGGAGGGTGAAAGTAACAGGGAGTCTTCTAGAATGGCTAAGTAAAAATAGAGTTTAAATGTTGTTCATGTTGACCAATTTTGAATTTTAGGTCAAAATAGGGCACCCTTAGTAAAAAAAATATTTTTTAGGCATATAAAGGTGTATAATATATTGTAATAAGGTGTTTCATAGGTTAATTAATCTCAATTGATGTTATAATAACTTGTTTCATTAGTTCTCTAGGTCCATTTATCATTTTGAGTCATTTTAAGGGGTCTAAATAGTTCATTTAATGATTTGTATGGGTTTTTTCAGAAATGTGCAAGTTTAAATGGGGTGATTTCATTCCCCATGTGTCAACAAAGGTCTTAAGTAACTGAAAAACTGAAAATTTATAGGTTAATCAAAAGAAAGACAGTTTTCCTAAAGAAAAGGAAGAAAATGACACATGTATGGCTCATTGAGAAGCATTCCACATGTGAGGAGGCCATGTAACATCTCTCCATATTCATAAATATAATACCCAAAATTAGGTTGATCTTGAAATGCAAATTTGAATCCAAAACCATTCTATCTTTTTTTCATCTTTCTTGGCACAAAGAAGTGACTTGCAGGTTTCCACTTGGAACGGCCAATAGAAAGGGTTTTCAATAGAATAATCTTGAGATGTTGTTTTAAACTTATATAACTTAAAATACATATAATAATTTTGATTAATGGTGGCCTATTCTTCATGAACCATCCATTTTAAGTGGATTGTGCAAATCTACTTGCAAATCTGTGAACCTTGCAGGTTTTGCTTCATTTTGAGCAAGTCCATATAAATTAGTTATTGATATTGTTTCCAAAGGATTTTTGATATGTAATATAATGTATTACATGCTTGGTTTCACATTTTAAGTTTTTTTTATAGGCCAATAACCTTAAATTTATATATTAGTCTTTTCTAGGTGCAATGGGTAGTTTTCACCATTTTTAAGAACTTTGTGCTTCTCATGGATTCAAAAGGTTGTGTTAAGTTCATTGAAATGTTTTCAAAGTGATATTTATCCTATCTCACATTCAAATATCATTACTTAATGTCACATCCTTCTTTAAGTTGCAATCATAATCACACATGTAATCAGTTTGCCTTATGATTGTATTACACAAGCTACAAGTGTTTGTAAGGGAGTTTTCATGTTGGATAAGATGCATTATATTTAGTTTCAAGTGTTTCTTGATGAATATCATGAGCATGAAGGTTTACAAGTGTATTTTAGGTGTTTTTAGAGCTTTTAAATAAAATTGTTTTGTTCTAACTTCATACTCTACTTATATGCAGCTCATTTTTCACCTACAGCACCATATGATGATGTCATCTTGAGGTGTGAAAGTATAAAAGAGGTTTTCCAACTTCTTAACATTAATTGAAGTGAATTGGAATGCTTTATGGAAACATTTCAAGTTCAATTTCATGGAAGATTCATATGTTTCATGCTTTATTCATTGTTGATATGTCAAAGTATTCACCTACAAGTGGTTGAGTAGGTCATCAAAATGCTCTCATGGAAGGATGAAATCAATTGAATACCTACTTGAGGTTGTGATATGGTTTTAGATCATAAAAATCTCATACAAGGGGTTAAGGTGGCAAAAAAATTATTGAAACTAGTTAAGGAGAGGAGGACTATGTATTCAAGATTTTTGTCCCAAAAAGAGCCAAACAGAGGCCTACAAGGTTTTTTAGGGCCTCATATAAATGTGCCTTCAAGGTTATCCAAACATATAACTTGGAAAACTTGGTAATCCCTAGTATAAAGAGGAAATATTCCAAATTTGAGGGTCAAAGGTTAAATTCAAGGGAGAGGTTGAATACCTCAAGGTTGTCTTTCAAAGCACTAAATTCCCATAATGAAGTCTACAAGCTTGAGTCATAAAAGCACTGACACCTTTAGATGCAAAGATATAACATGCTAGCATAGGGGGATTTTTTAATTTGTTTCAAATAAAATAAAGGATTAAAAACACCACCATAAGTAAGGAAACTCACCAATTTATATCCCTAAACCATGCCTTGTCCATACACAGGCCTGTGAATGACCTACAGGTAAGGCCAAAATAGAGGTGTATCAGTCAAAATAGGAAAGTGACCTAAGCAATGAGTTTTGGCAGTATCTTAGGACTCTCAAGGTGATTAAAGGTAAATAAAGTTATTTTTTGACCTAATAAGGGCTCAATGGAATCTCTCCAACATCATGGCCAAGCTCAGTTGATCCCATAGACACCTACAGGTCTAAAGAGAAGCAATGTCTCAGTTAAAAGACAAAAGCCTAGTTTTGAGATCCAATGGAAAAAATGGGTAAGATATAAGTGAAGTACACATTACATGATCTCATGATGAACTAAAGTAATAATTTCACAACATAATCAATCCCAAGAAGGAAATGATAACTTACAACCGACCATGACTGTATGGAATAATGAGTTTGGGGAAGAGAGCAGGTTATTTGAAATCTTTAAGGTGTTTTCAGTCTAAATAGATAGACAATATGCTAAAAAAATTATCCCATGGCCTTGTAAAGTGTCTTAGGGACTAATTAAATTTTTAAAAAGACTAATCCATATAGGATCAAGCAAGAGTCCTCCTTAAACAAGACACAGCCAAGCAAGGGACATACAGTCTACCTAAAGGAAAGGGTTTTAAGGGTTAGAATTTATGAATGGATGAAAAGGGATGAATAAAGAACAAATAGAATTATAAATCAAATTTAACCCTCAAGCACTAGTTTTAAATGTTATATTTCATAAAAAATTACATCTACAAGCTTGTTAAACAAAGCAAACACAGTCATAGACAACTGTGACTGAGTAGGCAGTTTAGAGGGATAAATAGTAGTATGACTCTATGGGAATTTATTAGGAGGTGTGAAAATTTGAAGAAATTATGATGACACATGTATAATTTCTAACAGAGGCATGGAAGCCTACATATAGGTCTCAAATCAAGTGAAACACAATATATGGTCTTGGACCCTACACTTTCTTATTCCTTTAGAAGTCTGTTTAGAATGTTGAAGGGTTGGAAGGTCAAATGACCTACTTAAGAGATAAATTTTGGTACAAGTCACCCTTGATACTTTTATATACCTCTCCAACACATGAATTTAATGATAAAATAGGAGAAGTGCCCCCTATTTTGTCTCAAACAGGGGGCACTTTTCCCTTGCACAAACTTGCAAATCTTAAGAGAATGTTAGAAAATTTGAGCTAGAATCTTGGAGGACATTGATAGAAAGTGTATAGAGTTATATTGAACCTAGAGGAACATGAATTACCTATAAGAGAGGCATAGATACTAACGGGGTGGTTTGGACTCCTAGGTTTACAATCAAACCTAATAGGCAAAATCAAAGTCTAAAGGGCAAATGGTGAACAACTTCCATTTTAAACATGAAATAAGCATTATAATGAGTTGGTGCATGTATATGGTGATAAAAAAAAAATTTATTGTCTATCAGAGTGAAATGAAAATCATGAAAGTCCATTTTTAAATTCAAGGGCAACTCAGGCCTACTTAACATGCTTAGGCCTAATGCCCAAATGAGGAGTCTCTTTCATTTACACCATGAAACATAATTTTAAACCTATTATAACATTTTCATGTGACCATTATAGAGTTTTCTCAACTCTTAAAGTTTAAATTAAGTCAAGGTCAAACCATTTTTTGGTCCAAAACCAACTTAGACTTGTGAAAAGCAGAGAAACAAGCTCAAGAGGCCATTTTCATTTGCTCACATCTTTCATGAGGCTATGCATGGGAGAAAAAGGAGTTAGGTGATATTATAATGGGTATTATAGGCCATATTTTTGAAATTTTTTCTCAATTTAGACATCCCAACTTTATGAACAATCGTTAAGACCAAAAATAGGCCTAAAACCCTATTAAACCCTTACTAAGGACCAATCTTGGAAAATTGAGTTGGAAAGATAATCAAATGGAATAGTTTGCCTAGAATAGATATTTTAAATTTTAGAGGACATCCCTAAGACTTTCCACACATTTTGGTTGTATGGACTTGTACATATAGGGGTAAATACAAGATTCTTCTCACTATTTTGTGTGTTGTGCAGGATACAAGAGGAGTTAGGAGATGAAATAAAGTTTGATATAAATATTGAGACTTTTAATAACTCTAAATATTAATTTAATGTCCTAAAATAACTACTGATTTTCTAAAACATGTCCTTCAACTCAGCCATTCAAATCTAGCATATTGGGCAAGCTAGAGAGAAGGGAAGAAATCTTCAATTAAAGTGATTTTAAGGTGATCCTGATGCTTTCAAGGACATGAAAGGTCTTGAAAATTGTCATTAAACATTTCCCATGGATTTTCATGAATAACTTATGTCAAATTTGAAGACAAGTGTGTTAGGTGCATGAGAAGGAGGTTTCCTAGAGTGCAGGTGATGATGGCTCTCTTCCAGGTGATTTGAAAAGACCAAACATGCAATAAATTCATGAAGAGGAATGTTTGAGAGCCTCCCCTTCCATTACAATAATTTATCCTTCCCCTGATCAGATGCAAGTCACTCAAAAAGGCCTAATCATGAAGGTATTTCTCTTAGCAAGAAAATAAGTTTTAGGACACTTTGCATAACTTTGATGACTTAGATTGACACTTGTTGCTCTTGACCTTGCATGTTTTGACCCATATCCTCTTATCATGCATGGATAACTAATTTTGTTAGCTTTATAATTGTCCTTGTGACATTTGTATTTCTCTTTCTCTCTCTCTCAAACTCTATAAGAGTTGGCCATTTTGGCATTGTATGGGATGCTCCACCTCAGTATGGTGAAGCCCTACTCATTTGTATACCTTTTGATAAATAAAATTACTAATTTTTACCTCTTCATGACTATTTAAAAGTGTTTTATACATGGATGATGAATCATGCTTAGTGAAGACTATGGATTCCTAGCATGTGGTCTCATTCTTTCACCTTATTTGCAACTGGAAAACATCTTTTGTAGGGCATGTGAATTGTTTAGAAGATGTAAAATGATGAGTGTGTAAATATTTTTCATTATTTCCATTCAAGGCCTCTTGTCTAGTCCTCCTATCTTTGCACATCCATCCATGACCTCACAATGTACCATTGATGTGAGAAGATGAAGATTGAAGGAGTGTAAGTTTGGTTTGTGTTTTGGTCTTAAGTGTAGGATACAATTCGTTGGAAGTCATCATATTGATTTGGTTTATCACCTCATTAGTTTAGATTTAATTTTATTTATATATCCCCCTTTTCACCCACCAAAGTTAGTATTAGTTGTAGTATTCAAGTGGTATATCAAGGGAGATATCCCTATCTAGAGACCCACCTCATTCCTTAGGCTACCCACAAGCCTAGAGGTGATTCCATTGTGCCACTTAGATGAAGAGAGCCTTGTAGTCTCCTCAAAGGGTGAAAATGCAAGTGACAATAATTCACAAGTGAGAGAAGGTTAATAGAGTGGGGATAATGATGTTTCAAAAGCATTAGAGATAGACATAGTAAGGTGAATGACACGAACATCATTGGGAAGGGGAGGTATATCTTTATCAATGATTTCAAGACAATCATTAGGGAGTGAGTCATCCATGGTCAAAATTTTGAACTCAACCACTGAAACCCCTCTGTTAGTGAATGCATCAGTTAAGTAGTTACCTTCATGATAAGTATGTCAAATTTTGACATCAATAAACTCATTGCATAAGGCTAGGATTTCTTTAATGATATTGTTAATGGTCTAAGAAGATTTGTTTAAGTTGTTAAGATAATTGATAACATTAAGGGAGTCTCCTTCCATAAGGAGTTTTTTGACACCAAGATCCTTTGCCACCTAAATTCCCCATAGAGATGCAAGTGCCTCAACTTTATGGTTAGTTTAGTATCCCATAGCACCTTCATAAGTAGTCAAGAGACTACCTTTTTCATCATGAAGCATACCACCTCCTCTAAATAAACCACGGTTACATTTACAGGCCCCATCAAAGTTGAGTTTGGTCCATCCTTGAAAAATGGGAATCTATTTGGTTATGCTCCTGATGGCTATCTTGGGATTGATTACAATAGAGAATGAGAGAGAGGGGAACCATTTTTTAGCTATACGTTCTTCACTCTAAGAGATATACTGATCATTTGGCTTTTTTTATACTTTGAAGTTTTCAATAATGGAGCTAAAAATTTTGAGAGCAACCCTATCAAAGGTACTAGAAGAGTCTCTAAATATTATGATGTTATTTTCCTTCCAAACTTCCCAAATTAGATGTGGGAAGGAGAGGGTCCATAATTTATTGAGAATCTTATTGGAAAAGGGAAATTCCCAAGCAGTTTAGGAGTCAACCAAGGTGGTCAGATGAGTCTATAGGACATCAAATTTTAAGAGGATTCCCTAAATCTTATGGACAAAATAATAATGAAAAAGGAGGTGGGGAATAGTTTTGAAGTCATATTCACAAAGAGAGCAACAGTTAACCAGGAAGAGGCCACATTTAGAAAGATTGTCAAGGGTGAGAATCTTGTTGTGAAGGAAAAGACACAAGAATATGTTTAATTTAGGAGTCAGCTCTTTATCCAAAAATTTAACCAAGGAAAAAAAGAAATATTTGGAGGTATAATTTTGTAATACCCAGATCTCACTTCATATTCACCATAGGTGGTGTCTGCCCAAGATAAAGAGTCCTCTTTAGGAAGATTCAGGATGTGAGCAAAAAGGAGAAGTAAGTTAAGATCAAAGATAAGAATAACATGATTTGGGATGGAATTTGGGACATGAATGTATTTCCAAATTATTATGTTGCCCTGAAGCTAAATATAATCAGAGACCAATGGACCAAAAAGGAGTTGAATCTGATCTTCGATTTGAAACCATGGTTCAAATTCAAATAGAGGAAGGTCAAGGATCTAGGGGTTCTCCCAAAACAAAATAAGATTTCCATTTTTGAGCTTCAATTTTTGGCCATGCTTGATGATCTCTTTTCCTTTGATGACCAGACTCCAAATATTAGAACCTGAAGTATAGGTGTTGTCATAGAGCATAGAGATAACTAGTCTTTGTTTTAGATATTTAGCCTTGAGGATGTTTGTCCAGAGATTTTCTTCCTTGATGAATATCCAAACCATTTTTGTTTTAAGTGAATTTTTCATGAGGTTAATCCTTCTTAAACATAACCCACCATGTTTCTTAGGGAGAGAAACACTATCCCAATAAACCAAGTGAAAATGTTTAAAAATTTTAGTGCCTGATCTGAGAAAACATTTTTGAATCTGATCAATCTTATGGCTAATGATGGAGGGCATTTTGAAGATGGAAATGATATAAATATGAAGGATTTGAAGAATAGATTTAAGTATCACAATTTTTCTATCTTGTGAAAACATAGCTCCCTTCCAACTGGTAAGCTTTTTTTAGAAGCATTCTATGAGGGGGTTTTAGAGGTGAATGGGCATCCTTCTAGTAAGAGTGAATTCCTAGATAAGAATGAGGTAAGTATTTGATTAAGTAACCAATGATTTTGGCTATTCTATTCTATCTTAAAATTGGGGTATTAAGGGAAAAAAATGTACTTTTTTCAAAGTTAATTTTTTGCATGGAAACTTCCTCATACTTGAGAAGAACATCTTTAATATTTTTAGTTTCCTTAATGGAGGTAGATGCTAAAGTAATAGCGTCATACAAGAAATATTGGTGAAGAGTGGGAGGAATGCTTAGCATCTAAATAAAATCCTTTGATTAATCAATTAGCCTAAGCATTAAGAAGATTCCTATTGAGAGTGTCAGCTAGCATGATAAAGAGAAAGGGAGATAGTGGATCCCATTTCTTGATGCCTATATTGTTGCTGAAGTAGATATCAGGAAATCCATTGATGAGGATGGAAAACATATCCATGTTAATACAATTGAAGATGATTTTTTAAATAGGATGGTCAAATCCATATTTCTCAAGAACCATGTCTAGATATAGCCAATCCACCCTATCAAAAGCCTTGTTCATGTCTAATTTGGGAATCATGCCTAATTCCTTACTTAATTACATATCTTGGATTTATATCTCTTGAATAAACCCACCCTAGTTTTGAGTGATGAGTTTACTCATTAGAGTCTGGAGTCGAAGAACTAGGATTTTCATGAAAATTTTATATATTGCATTACATAAACTAATTGGGTGAAAGTCCTTGAGTGCAGATAGTCTAAAAAATTTAGGGACCAAGATAATGAAGGTATTATTTAACTCTCATATCATCTTTCCTATCAAAAATAATTATGTTGAAGCTTGAATTAGGTCTAATTTTACAATTTCCCAAAATGTCTAAAAAAAAGCATTTAAGAATCCATCAAGCCCAAGGGCCTTGTCCTTTTGAAGGAGAAAGATTGTAGCTTTCACATCTTCTTTAGAGATTTTTTGATAATGTTGGTATTATTTGAATTAGTAATGCGAGTTGGAACTAGTTGAAGGAAGGACTAAGCTCTAGATCTATTAATATGTCTATTAGTAGTGAATAGATTCTTGAAAAAAACCATGATTTCCTCTTTAATCTAATCTAATTTAAGATGGACTGATCCATATTCATAATTTTTTTAAATTTTACTGTGACTTCTATTATTTAAGGTGGAAATATGTTGTGTTCTGATCTCTTTCATTGATCCAAATCACTCTTGATTTGAGGTGCCAAAATGTTTCTTCATGAGCCACAATGTTTTGATAATCACGGAGGAGAGTTTTTTATTTTAAGTAGAGTTCTTCAGTCATCCTAGTGTTTACTATTTATTGTTCTATCATTTAGATTAGCCTTAACTTTCTCCTTTAGATGGAAGATGTTGCTAAAAATATTATGATTCTAAATCTTAATGTTTCTTTTGACATTTTTGATCTTTTAAACTAGCTTATACATGGTGGTACCTTAAGTATTAATGTTCCACCAATCTTAGATCCTATCCTTGAGATCCAGATGAGAGATCCATATGTGCTCGAATCTAAAGGGGGATTTTCCTTATTTTATATTATTCTTCAAGGTCAGAATAATAGGATTATGGTTGGACCCAATGCAAGGAAGGGAAGAGAGGTGGAAATCCTAGGACATAAACCACCTAGATTCAACAAGAGCTTGGTCCAAACGGACTTGGATCAAGTTCTCTCCCAAGCACTTATTGGTCCAAGTAAAGGGAATTCCTAGTAAATTCATGTCGAAAAGATTTTTCTTGAGATGAAGTTTGATAGTTCCTTCATACTCTCATTAAAAATATAGGACACCCCTTTCTTTTCACTAGGGAAAATAGGGGTGTTAAAGTCACCAATGATGATCCAGTGAGTATCTTTGCAAGTTGTTCTAAAATCAGTAAGATCAAGCCGTAAATTTTTATGAGAGGAAGTATTATTGGGGTCGTATATATTTGAAAGGATCTGATCATTAACTAAATTATTATCAATGAAGAGGATCATGAGATGGTGGGTATTTTAAATATCACATCTCTGATAAGAGTCCTTTCATCTTATAAAGTTGTTATGCCCCGAGAAGCTCCTATTGAACTAACCAAAGCCATCTTGTCACCTATCTAGAGATTATTTTTTATTTCATCTAAACTATTTTCTTGCATTTTGGCTTTTTGAATTGCAATAATGGAAGGGATTTTATTTTTATAAATATCCCTAAACATTTATTATTTGTTTCAGTGGATCATGTCTCATATATTCCAGCTAATTATTTTCATGAGAGCTTCTTCTAATGGGTCTATTGAATCTCTCCTATATTATAGACTGATGACCATTTATTATATCCTGGTCTGCTTGCTTTTTTCTTATAACTAATTTATTTGGCCTCCCCCTTTTTGTAAAGATTTTAATGTTCAAGATATGCCTATTTTTACTTTCTAACTGAGGGGTGAATAGTTCTTTGTCCTTGTCCTTTCTATTAATCGAGGATGAGAAAGCTTGTTGGATCCTCTACAAAGTGGTAAGATCTAATTGATTAACTATGTTCTATTGGATGGAATAGCCTTCTCCTTATATTACAAGAGTCATGGACCTAATTAGGGGATCTTTGTTATGCTCACCATCTTATTCCTTAGAGGATTAGAGGCATTGAAATTTGTTATTGATGATACATAGGTGTTGAGTGTCTAAGTAATATGGACTAGGTTGAAAAACACTAACCTTAGATAGATGTGAAAGGGCCATATCTTTTTCCATAGTTGTGACTTGTGATTTCAACTGTGTATGTTTTGGATGTATATCTTTTGATTGATTTGTAGCCACCTTTAAAGTCTACTACTTAAATCCCATGTTTTGAGGAACAAGGGAGAGTTGAGTCATTATAGATGGTTGGGGATCATCCTATTTTCTCATCCAATATTGTTTGTCCTTTATAAAAACAATGGTATTACCTTTCTTGATAAAATTTTGGTATTCCCTGGTAGGGTGGCCACGTTTCCCACAATAGTCACATTTTAAAGCAAAATTTTCATATACAATGGATGTAGGTAGGTCATGATCCATAAAAGCATTGACATAGAATATTGCATGAACCAAGAAAATTTTATTTTGTGTGGAGGAGTCAAAAGCAATCAAATAGCCCATCATTTTGGCTATACTAATGAAAATGTCCTCATCCCATAATTTTAGAGGGAGACCTAGGAGATGGACCCATATGGGCATGATATTTATTCTTTCTTGTTCTAGGTCAAAGCCTGTTTTCCATTTTTTCAAAAAGAGGCTAGACTTACCCAAAAACCAAGGTCTAGCTTTGATTTTTTTTTAATTTTAAGCCAATTAACATTATTCACACCCTCTTTAATTATTTGTTAGAATTTTATTGAAATATATAGTAAATGAAAAGGATAAAAATGGAGTCAACATGATTACGACATTAAAAAAAAATAGAATGGAATTGGAAAGCCAATTTTGGAGAGTTATATAAAGTGAACTTTAAATAATTTATGTTAAAGTTAGAGCCTTTTGATCAAAAATGATGTATAGGAGTAATTTTAGGAGTCTAAATATATTTTAAGGACATCCCATGTCATAATTAATTACATTAGAGTGGGGAACACTTATTGAGAGAGGGAAATCTATACTTCTTCTCATGCCATCTAAGAAAGAGCATGGGCATTGTAAAAAGATACAAGCTAAATAAAAATTTTGAAATATGAAAAATAATAGGAATAAGTGTCACCTTACCCATAGCCAATTATGGATTAGGCCACAATCAAGGATCGAAGTCTAAGTAGACATAAAGCTTAAATATCTACAATATGCAAAAATAAATTATGCAGAAGAGATACATGTTGTAGGAGTGAAATCAAACATGAGCAATCAAAAACAATTCATTAATTCATCATTATATCATTAGCCAAAATAGATTTAGTAAAGGTACACATATAAGTGGAATATATAAATTATCACACATCCTTATGCATGTGGTATTATCTTCCTTGGTGACCTAAAATAACACCTAATCAATTTAAACAACATGTGTAGGGAAAAACCATTAAATGGAATAAAAACTTACAATAACACCTCTCCTTAAGAATAGATTAGGTGGATAGTATAATTGGGTCCTAACAATGAGGCTTGATGTGGTACACAAGAATATATAAAAACCCCATAGAGGATGAAGATGGAGCTACCTGACCCCAAGAAGAGCCTATAAATGAAGATATTTTCTCTTAGTGAAGGGTTTGGTCAATATATCAGCAATTTGTTCCATAATCTGGTGTAGCAGAGATCAATGAATTAATCATGTATAAGATCCTAAATTAAATGCATGTGCATCTCAATATGCTTGGTCTATTAATGGAGGATAAGATTCTTACAAATATGGATTATGTTTTGGTTGTCACAAAAGATGACTGTTGGTTATCAAAACTGGATAGCAAACTTAGTGAGAATCCCCTAAAGCCAAATATCCTTAGTGGTAGTATTAACATCTCCTTTGTATTTTTCCTCTATAGAAGATAAATAAATAGCATCATGATTTTTACTTGACCAACTAATTGGTCCTAAATCAAGGGAGAAACTATAGCTTGAAGTAGACTTTGATTCCAAATATTACCAGAACAATCTAGATCTGTATACCTAATCAAGTCAAAATCAATGCCTATTTCATAATGAATCCCAAAACTATGAATACCTTGAATGTAGTAGAGAATCTACTTTGTTTCTTTCCAATGTAGTTTATGTGGTTCCCACATAAATCTAGAGACCATGCCCACTGTATATGAAATGTCAGGTTTAGTGTGCATAAGATAGATGAGACTGCCAATGAGTTGTCGATACAAATTAGCATCAACCAAAAGAGAAGGATAATCAGTCTCAAGTTTCACACTAAATATAAAGGGATTTGTATTTGTATTATAATCATTTATGTTAAATTGTGTAAGCAAATCAAAAGCATACTTGGATTATGAAATAGTGATCCCAGAGTTAGACTGATAAATTAAGGAAGTAATGTAATAAGCTTAAGTAAGTCATTAAGAACCTATCAAACAAATAAATTTTCACTATTGCAATGGTGGATGAAAAACACCATGTGATCAATAGGTCATCCACATATAAAACCAAAATCAATAGTGGAAAATATTATTACAAAATGTATACATTCAAATCAAAATGACATCTAGTGAACCCAACTGAAAGAAGGAAGAAGTCCATCTTGGCATACCAAGATCAAGGAGCTTGTTTGAGGCCATAGATAGATTCTTGAATTTTACAAACTGAGGAAGAATCTTCCATAAATCCTTGTGGTTTCTTTATGTATGTTTTGTCTTTTAGGTCATTGTGAATAAAATCACTCTTCACATCCATTTGATGAGCATCACAATGATGTGTTATGATAATAGCAAAAGTGAGATAGATTGAGTTCATTTTGGAAATTGGGGAAAAAGTATCGATATAATCAATGCTAGGTACCTAAGAAAACCCTTTACTATCAAATTTTCTTTGAACTTGTTTATAGACTCATCTACTAAGAAATTTTTTCAATATATCCATCTACATCAAACAAGTTTTAATCCCTTAGGAAGAGGGAATAAATCCTAAGTGTTGTTCCTAGTCAAGGAACCATACTCCTCTTCCATGGTAGTATCCCAATTAAGAGTGCTTGATGCCTCATGAAATGAATATGGATCATAATCAGATGCATTGAATGCATGTGGGCATTATATAATTATGAATGTGCTTGCATGTTATCTAATGGATCTCCAACCCAATGGCTATCACTTTGAAGTGTCTATCTATCCCAAAGAGGACTAGATGTTAGAGAATCAAGAAGACATTCCTTATCATTTGAAGATAGTCTAGGAGAAGGAGTAGGTGATTCCCCATCACTACTCTCATCATTATAACTAAAAGAAGAATCTAGATCATCAGGGAGTTGCTCAGCCGAATCTGAATCATTATAACTATCATCAAATCCTAGTGTGTCCAAGGAAGAGGGAGAAGTGTCAAGTGTGGATTCTAAAGGACCCTCTTGAAAATAAACACTTATTTCAATGAACAACTCATGAGTGGTGGGATGAATAATCATATATCCCTTAACTCCCTTAGGATATCCAATAAAGATGCAAGTTTGACTCTGAGGTTCCATTACCTTACATTTCTTAATATGAATGTGGGACATAGTAAGAGATACAAACACATGAAAGTTATTAACTATGGGTTTTTAACCACTCCATACTTCAAATTGAGTGACTCCATTCAATGCTTTGTAAGGAAATTGATTCTAAATATAACAAACATAGTTGATGTCCTCAACCAATATTGAGGTGTAAGAGAATTGGAGTGTAGCATACAATTGGCCATTTCCTTCAAGGACCTATTTTTACACTATACAACACCATTTTCTAAGGAATTTATGGAATTATATGATGTACTTCAATCCCCTCTAAAGAACAAAATTGCTCAAAACTATTACTAATATACTCATGACCATTATCAATACATTAAATCATGATGGGTTTACCTAACTATTTTTATACAAGCACCTTGAAATCTTGAAAATGATCAAAGACTTAGATTTATTCTTAATAAAGTACACCTAAGAATACCTCAAAAATTCATCAATGAAGGTAAGCATGTATTTAATCATGTTGAATGAAGGAGCTATAAATGGACTAATAATGTCATTATGAACTAGCTCTAATATTTGTGAAGATCTCCATGATTTATCTGTGTCATACTTCTCTTCAAGATGCTTACCAAGTATGCAACCATGGCAAAATACCTTAGAAAAATTAACACATGGCAACCCTAAAACCATGTCATTACAACTAACTTGCTCTAGGTATTGATAGTTAAGATGGTTGAATCACTCATGTCATAATTTACTCACTCCATCTGTATGAGTGAGCAATGCAGTAGAAGGTTGATTAGGATCAAAATGTGAGAAAGTGTAAAATCAAGATTGGTGATATGCTTTCTTAAATGAAACTACAGAGTCACTTTTCACTTCCCTAATAATCACATAAATATGTGTGAACTCAACTCTATTGTTTGAACTGATGTGAGTGATCTAATAAATAGATTAGAGATTGGTGGATAATGAGGAACTGCATATAACATCCTAAGATGTCTCATCATTAACTTAAATGGATCATCTTCAACTAACTTCTATAGATGTATTGTCAACCAATAAAATTGAAGGCATAAAACAAGGCTCCAAGGATGAGAAAAGGTCATGTGATGAATCCATGTGGTTAAAGGTACCATAATCAATTACCCATGTGGAAGGTTGGGATGCAACTGTAATAAGTGTTTTACCCTTACCTTTTTCCTTATTACTAATTTTTACCTTAGAAGACTCATGTGCTGATGAACTCTAATTAGTTGAATTAGGGACACTGATGTTGTGTTTCTCAAACATCTTTTTCAATTGGTCAATCTATTTCTTCATATATTTGGTTTCATCATGCCCAGTTTTATTACAATATGCACATATGAGTCTCTCTTTCTTGGGTTTCCTACCTAAAGAGGAGGCCTCTATTGATGATTTGGACTTAGCATCATATTTTTAACCCTTTATTTACTATGGTCCTTCTTGTTTTGTTTTTTATCCTTTATATTAGAAGCATTCTATTTATCATGACTCATAATTAAGGCATGTGATTTGGAGGACTTAAGTGTACCCATTTGAATAAGCTTGTCCTACTCCTGAGTCAAGTCAGCATAAAAATCATCCATGGATGGCATGGTCCATGTAGTTTTAAGGGCACATTTGGTGGCATAGAAGGTAGAAATGAAGATAGAATAGTCAAAACCCAATTTGGTAATGATGGAAAGAATCAAATGATCATCCTTTTTATTTGTGTCACATAATTTCAATTGCAACCTGAATGATTTGAATTTTGTGAAGAATTCTTATATAGTGTCAAAATTTACTGGGCTCAAACTGATGAGATTTTTTTATAGTTTATGACCTCTCATAATGTCTTTCTTCCCAAATAGATTTTATAAAATGGTTTAAACATCATTAGGATAAGTTATAGATTTAATATGAAAGAGCAAGTCAGGAGACATAGACATGCATAATAGACTCTAAGCTTTGCCACTTATGTTAAACCACTCCACCTTCTCTACATCAAGTGTTGGTTTTGTTTATTTACCCGCAGTTATTTGATTTAAGCCTTTGCTCCTCAAGATTATTTTTATTTTGACTTTCCACTTAATAAAATTGAATGGTGTAAGCAGCAGACCTTGATTTTGATCTATTACAGTAAGTAGGTATGTTCTAAACAGATGGTACTAGAAATATAAGGATATGCAACCCCCATGAAACTATAGAGGTTCAATTTTATAAGGATTGAGAATAACTCTAATTCATAGAGATCAAAATAATTCACACTTTCAAAAAGTGGTGCCTCAAAAGGAGTTGGAGTCTGAAAGTTATGGGAGTTTGATATTCTTGCTCACAAAATAAATCTCCACTTTACATAAATTTTTAAGTGTGTAAAAGTTTGATTCAAATTTTCAAGAAAAATTTAAGCCCCCTTGGTTTGGTTTTTATTAAGGGATAAAATCCCATATGACCAAGGGCTATCAGGACCCTTCCATTAATGGTCAAAGTTTGATCAAAGTTCTGGTAGGTGTTGAGATGAGCCAAGGTTCTAACAGGTACCAAGATTGTTGATAGTTTCAATAGGTAATAGGATGAGATACAACTCTGACAGGTGTAATTATAGGCTCATCTAGTAGTCGGTATAAATATGAGGGACACCAGCAAGGGAAGGGATAGTGGAGAGTCTGGTAGGTACATGAAAGGGCAAAAACTTTACTTTTACAAGAAAACACCAAATCTAGTACTGCTCTATAAAATCCATAAAATACCCACTAACTTTCTCAAAAAACACATAAAAAACCATAATTATTTTTCCTTAAGAGACTTAGTGGTAGAATTTTCACAAAATCTAAGAAAATGCCTTCAAACCTTCCAAAATGGTTGAAATCGAATGTTATGAAACTAGGTCATGTTTATAGCCAATCCTAAGGTTTTTACACCTTTTAAATCTAATGGTACAAGTTATTTTCATGAAAGTATACTATATTAAATATTACCATCAAAAAATTCCTTTTCCCATGTTCTTTTTTATAAATTTGGATCAGCCAAGGACCCTAGAAGAAGAGCAAAATCTGAGAAGGGGTGAATATTCAATGTTCTACATCAACTAATGGCAAATCTATGACATGAAACCATGAAACCTATATCTCAATATTTCACAACATGAACTTTAGCATTCAACTATCATAAACCAAGCTCTAATAACATGTTGTATTAGGTCGTAATCGAAGATCAAGGTCTAAGTAGACACGAAGCACAAATTTTTGTAATATGCAAAAAGAAATTATACATAAGAGATACATGTTTTAGAAGTGAAATCAAACATGAGAAATCAAAAAAGTTTCATTAATTCACTATTAGATAATTATTCAAAATATCTTTAGGAAAGTTACACATATAGGTAGAAGATAGACATGATCACACATCCTCATGCGTGTGAGATTATCTTCCCCAATGATCTAAAATAACACTTAAGAAAGCTAAACAACATGTGTAAGAAAATATTATTAAATGGAATAAAAACCTATACTAACAGCAAAGGGTTGAGGGCTCTCCATATAATTAAATGGGAAGTTAACCTTGTGCACAACTTTTGCCATTTTTGAAAATGAATTTTGAACTCAATCTTAGAGAGACTAAGAGATAACATTGGGAGATACATACTAGTTAGAAATTAAGCTTTAGAGGAAGAGGTTTACTTATCAAATGGATAGCTTGAGGTATGAAATACATGCACACATTCTTATGTAGTTTATTTCTTTTAAAATAAATATATTTTTACTCTTGAAATATTTAAACTTCTTATGGAATTGAAAGGCCTTTAGCTTGAAATCCTCTACTTGCTTTGTACATATTTTGGGTTTAAGGTCACTTATTTTATAGACCCTATTAAGGGTCTCTCAAAAAGGTTTTACTCTACTTTATTTTATTTTTTTACTATTATATTTGAATTTTTAAAATTTTAATTTTATGCTACTTGTATGGGATTTATTTTTGGGGTAGGATGGGAAAAAAGGCAAATGATTTACCCAAGCCATCCTCCTCTGATCCCTTAGAAGTTAATATTGGAAGCTCATCCAAGTGGATCACATATTCTTACTAATGTTTGTTGGAGTATATTATATTTTGAATTATTTGTTTCTATTTTGGGATGTGTGTGCTTCATCTCAACTCTAAGAAGTGTTTCTTAACTCATGGGGAGAGGGACAAAACTAGGGCTGTTGCCTAGTCTACCTTTCCCTTTAAAATGAACCAAACCCCACTTCATACTTGGAAAAATTGTATGGTAATTTTTATAAATTTTATGGTAATCTACATAAATAATTATTAGATTCTTTGGTTTGGGGGTGTTGAAGGCAGTCGCTTAATGATGGAAATAGGATGGAAGGCACCCCCTTGCCTTGGCTTTACAAATGTAGATGTGGAGATAATGAATTATTTTATACAATGCACTTTCTTGGGAAAATATTATAATATTTTATCTTAAGATATATTATAAGCCTTGTAAATGCTTTTAAAAATTATTTAGAAGCCTTGAAATTATTGGATAATGCAAAAATATTTAGGGAATTTATAATAAGCATTTTATTCAAGTGTGAATATTTTCTCTCTTTTATCCTACCGAAATAAAGTTTAAATTAATTATCAAATAAAAATTAAGTATTTTATTTATGAAAATAAAAGTGTACTTATGTTATTAACATCTCAAATTACATGTTATATATTGTAGAATAAAAGACTAGTTGGTAGTTTGCTATGAAAGTTAATGAAATCCCTTGTAAAGCTTAAGACCCTTAAGAGGTTTTTCAAGTTATGTAATTTGTATGCATTTGAAATACTAACTAAATCCCCTGAATATTTCATTAATAATATATACTCCATAATTATTCTACATAAATTTGTGGAATAATTTTAGGATCTATGAAGCAAAAGATATGAATTTTCAAAGTTGAACTTATAATTATGTCCTAAATCCTTAAGGAAGTACCTCTTTTTATGGCCATTAAATGACCCAAATATTAATAAAAATGGACTATAGATAGTTTTTAGATGAATAATACAATTTTTTGAGCTATAATAATTTATTTTGGAATTTTTGGAGTAGCCAGGTGATTTTTATGCACTTATAAAAAAATAGTTCTTTATAGGGTCAAAATTGCCATAAGCCCTCTAGTTAAAGGGAAAGTTTCCACTTCATGAAGAGAAGGTGCTAAAGGATAACTAGATAGTCACCCGATTTAAATTTTAAGGATTTATGGAATGTAAACCCTAGGTTTTTAAAGGGTTGGAACAAAAAACTAGGGAATAAATATGCAATAAATACAACCACTAATTTATATAATAATTGACCTAATCTAATTCTTTTAATAATAAGAAAGAATCACACAAGTATGTACTTAGCTATAAAGTGACTAAGATTTATAATTGGTAGTCTCAAAATTGGTTCATGGTTGGTCTAATAGTCACAAATAGGATCCAATAATAAAAACTAAGTTGAAACACTAGCACGGTCCTTTTGGGCACTAGCACAGTCTTGGACACTACTATGATGTGCTATTATCATAAGTAGCAGGAGAATCATCCTTTAGAATTTCTATGAAAATTTTTAAATTTTTGTATAACAAGCCCTATTCCAACTCAATTCCAAATTTCAAGTTTGTGCAATCAATAATTTTTCCTATATCTCCATTTTCCTCTAAAAACCCTAGATTTTCATGCTTGTAAGGGTTTAAATGAACATCATGAGAAAAAAGAGTTCATGTGGTAGGCTAGAAATGACCTCAACACCCCTCTATGTTTATAGTTTCCTATATATCAATACCTCAAAAGGGGATCAAGCTCGATGTAGTTCTCCCAATCTAAGTGCTAGTACAAAGTGCAAGTTAATGCTAGAATGCCTAAGTGTGAATGCATGAGAGGATGCCTTAGAAGCAACTTTAGATCTGAATACCTACACTAGGGATGGATTATTGAGCATATAGGCTAAGTCAACACAATTTGGAAGAATTGGGAACTTTCCCTCAATATGAGGTGGTACTTTTGTGTGTTTTTCTATGATAATGTCCACCTAGGGTGTAAGAGTGTGAAATGGTGTTTATATAGTGTTCTAATAAAAATAACTTTGGATGGTGACTTAATAATAGGTATAGGCCAACCCTAATCCTTAGGGAAATGCAAAATTAGTTTTTGGAGAGTGTAGGGACCTAAATCAGTAAGGGATTGTGTCATTATGGATCTCATGTGGTGTTTTATAGGCATGGGTGTTATTTGTGACTATCATGTGACTAAAAGTGGATCAAAAGGGCCCCTAATATGGATCAAGTGTTATACTAAAGGTAAAGTGACCTCAAGTTGACATCTAAGGCATTAATGGTTAATTTTAATGACTAAATTTACCCCCCCCCTTTATTTTATAAATGCAACAAAGTGAAATGACTAGGATAAAGGAAAAAGAAGTGTACCTAGACTTACCTATGAGATAAAGGCCATGAATCTAAATTTGAGTCTGTGAAGCATGATTCATTGTGTGTCCTACAAATGAAACATGGATGAATCAGTCCTTACTTAAGAGATATCAAAATCAAATACAAAATTTAGTAAAGAGATAAGGAGAGGAAAGGAACAAATAAACATCATTAGGTATGCAAACCAATGCAAAAACCTAGTGATATCCTTTGTGTGTGTAGTTGGTGATCAAATCGGTGAATAACTTGGGCTAAGTTGATGGATTTATCAATCCCCATGTGTGGGTGGCTCAATAAATCAAGTTAGCCTTAAATATATCATTGCCCACCCCTACATAGTGGATCATGAACTGTGAATAACTTGGATTGGAATGATGGCTTGTCCAGCCCTCCTATGTAGGTGGCTCAAGAACTCAAGTAGGCTATGACTCCATCATTGCCTACCCATGTGTAGTAGATGCATCTATAACTAAAAATTCACAATGTAACTAAAGTTGTGTGATGTAACCAAAACCATGTAGGATGGTTCTGGGACCACTTAGAAGCTTTACAATGAAAAATAGCTCAAGGGCCCTTTAGGCACTTAGGTATGTAGTTTAGGCACTAATCAATTATGCCAACTACTATAAATAGAATAAGGCATCAATCTAGTTCAAAGCTAGTACAAATAGTGTCTAGATTAATATCTTGGAGAATGATATGGAATTTACCATTCCATCTAATTAACTAGTGTATAAATGAGAAAACAAAAATAATGTGTCATGCACATGTCCCCAATTCCGATATTTATGCATATGGATTCTGGACTAAGCTATAGTAATTTGTATTTAAGCATATCTAAAACTAAAATGAAATTGATCATGTCATTCATGATGTCACTAATCTAAGAAAATTAGTATGATTCTGGGTAAAACTAAAAATAAATTGAGCATA
Organism: Torreya grandis; assembly: GCA_037957365.1. Taxonomy (NCBI): domain Eukaryota; kingdom Viridiplantae; phylum Streptophyta; class Pinopsida; order Cupressales; family Taxaceae; genus Torreya; species Torreya grandis. The sequence continues at coordinate 1,164,197 of JARHVA010002866.1, forward strand.
ATTGATAATATGTGATTGATGTTTTGCAAACATGAACTATAACTATTATACCTTTATGTCAATTTTAAAATTTCCTATTTTTGGGGCTATTGGACAGTAGCATGGTCCCTTGGACAATAATGCACTATGCTAGTGTCCACTAGGTTATGCTAGTGTCCTTCTGTACTATTTTTGTGCCAAACTATAATGGATCTATGTATGACTACTTTTTAATGTGTTTTCTTGATTATGTGCTCTTTAATTTGTGTCTATGTGATAAAAATTATGTTCTAAGTGCACCCATATGGTCTGATCTCTTTGATAAACCTCTATGAATGCCTCCTCTTTTGAGTTATTGAACTTGTGCAATAATTATCCTTAAAAGAGAAGCCATGCAATAATTAGCCTAAGCATACATGATATATGTGTAATAAACCAATATAGTGTGTATACATGACATTATAATGTAAGATAATATGAGCATAAGTTGGTAATGTATGATGTATGTTATATCTAATATTCATAAGGTTGTCAAAATAGATATAATAATGTAAGCATATGTATGAATAGTAAGTCTAAGTAATAATCTATGTAAACCACCTAGGGGATGGAGCATGATGTTCATCAAGACACCCAAGGATGAAGGGGAAGATGCATGAGGTCCCTCATGGCGTCCAAAATTGAGTGTGAGAGCAACAAACAAAAGACAAGTGTCATGGCCATGATGCATACATGCAACACACCTGAAGCATGCAAAGTAGGCCAAGGGGCCACAATACAAGGGACATTGGCACATGTCACTAAATATAAGAAATTAATACATAAAAAGACAATTTCAAATATCCACACATGTAAACAACAAGCAGGTTGGCTTAGATCCATATGGAAGGACATGTTTAAATGTCCACATACACCATCAAAAAAGCACTCACAAGGACATATGTACATGTCCAAAGCATGCATATAATGAAGGTAAGTGGCATATTCAAATGCCCTCAAATAGATGACAAAAAAAAGATACAATCAAATCTAAATTAGGAAATCTATAGATGAAAGTATGCATGAACATGTGGAACAAATCTACATAATAACAAAGATGTACATAAACTAAGTCTATAATAGTAATAATTGGTAAAAAAAAATGAGTAGAATGGGATGATTAATATCAAGATATAATCTCCAATGAGGTGGGGTTGAGTTGGTGAGGTCACTTAGACACATCCATGTCCACCAAGGTTCAATTCCCACTGAGGCATGTGAGGCCAGATGTGGTTATTAGTAAAGGTATTGGTGGTTATAGAGTGTGTGGGTGGATCCATGGTAGTTGTGGTGTAATCATTATAAATTGGTATTATCAGATGATTTGAGTGGTTTTTTGGTGGGCTATAGAGTCCCATCTTGTGGTATATATGGTAATGTTGGAAATTGATATGATTTGATGATTGAAATGGCTTAAAGTTTGTGGGCTATAACATCTTATCAAAGTAGTATTTTTTTGGGGGATCTGAAGCCCTACTTGTGTCCTAGACTAGTTGGAGCTCCAATCAAAAGTGCATAGGGTAAGGATCCCACAAAAACTAGTAAAAATCTAAATATATATACAATGCTATATATTTTATATAGAGTATATAAAGATGTAACCTGGAAACTTGAAAGTTGTGTAGTATAATGCCCTAATGGGTGAATGTATCAATGTTAAATATGTGTGTCTGCGTATGTGCCCCCAATGGGTAGATAGTATCAAATATGGATCTATGTATAGGACCTAAGTCTTGTAATAATATGTAAACACTTAAAGAGAACAAGTGAAGCATGTATGTATGATATAAATGACTATACTAGCATAGATAACATATATACTACCTAGAAAATAGAAGGAATGTAAGCATGAAAATGCATACAATCTAAAATTTTGTATTTTTTTAGTAATATTTTATTATTTTTATGTTTTATGGATAAAATATATATAAAATCAACATGAAAATGAAACTATTTACAAGGAGCAAGCATAAATGATCTATGTACAAGTAGGGATGAACATACTAATCGATGAGTCTAACAAGAGACTAACTATCAAGATGTAATGTGTCAAAAAGAGGAATGGTAATCCCTCATGAAGTGTGATGGATGTTCCATGACATAATGGAGTTATAGCATGAATCTGAGTATTGTTCATTATTGGTATCTTAGAAATCATAATAACCTCAATTATTCTACTCATCATTATCATCTTGATTTTGAACCGATGATATATTAGTGTTTATATCTAGATAAGCATAGGGATTTGTCTTGTACTGTGGAATTAACCTTTCTGAATTGTGTTTTACAATATTTTTTGTTATTGTGCCTTTTGAAATTGTGCCTATTAAAGGCATATAGTGTTTTAGAGGCTCTTTTTTTATAAAGCCTCTTTTGAGAATGTTTGTTGGCTTAACATGATATGAATGTGAAAATTAAGTTCTTGATCTTTTTGTAACATTACCTGTGTATTTGGATCTTTTCCTTGATAAATTATATCTATGAATTATTTGTCTTAGTATGTTCCATGAATCCCAAACCTTATTGACCAACATTATTAACTACTAGAATAGGATTAGTGGTGCCTTGGGCATGTTTTCTCAACTCTTGACCTTTATAATTAAACTATTGTAGATATTTTGGACCAAACCCATACTATTTAGAAAGTGAGACCTCATTTTGGAGAGGTATATTTGTATCATTCACTTGTTTTACATATGCTTGGTGTATTGTTTTTTGTTCTGATTTTGCTTTGTGAACCTTTTGTTGTTCTAAGTTATGCTTTGGTAACCACTTTTGTATTATTTCTGAATTTGATCATTTTTTAATATGTTCATGTATCACTATGGATTTCTTAATTTATTTATCTTGTATAGGGTCCTCATTATCAATTATCTATTATATATGCTTTTTCAATGTCAAAACATGAATTTGTGTGATGGTCATGCATTATATGGTATGCATAATAATATATGGATCTCCCCACTAGATGTATAGGAGGTAGGTTGATTAACTTAGCTTTAATCATTTGCCTTAGAATCTCATTTGAGATTTTATTGATCTTTGAGTACTTTATAAATCACTAATTATAAATGCACTTTGTTGTGATTACTTGTTTTGATATGTAACATTGCTTTCCACAAATTGACTAGGTGAAGATGCATAAAAATGATTGACACTAGTGTGCCCTAGAGGCTTTTGTCTTATACTTTTATTTTCCAATGTTTTAATATTTTCATGTAATAGTTGATTATGATGTTGTAATTTTTAAATTAACCTACTCATACTAATAATTCGATCCCTTAAACTCTCACAAGTACAAACCCTGATTGCTTTTGATTGAACATGTAGGCACACACCCTGTAGAGAAGTGGTGGAGGTGTGGATAAATTGAGTATGGGCATTAGTAACAATAGGATAGGTTATTTCATCTTGTGGAGGAGTGATATCATGGACCTAGTTAGAGGAAAATTAGCTATCGTCCTCATGGAGATGAAGAGGAGAAGGATATTCTTTTATGTGCATAAGATATGACATTGAAACTTGAAACATGGTTGTTAGGGTATTAAATTTATGGAATAAGTCCAATAAAATATATTTTAACTGATATAAGATAACATGTACATATGTGTTTATATCTTCTTTAAGTTGATTCCAAATGAAAGGAAATAAGCTTGCAAATGAAACTAAAAAACTGTGCATTAGAAAGTTATAAACATCTTGATCATTATTATCATGATTAGATAAAAATAAAAATCAAATAGTACAAGGATCTGAAATATGAGTTTGATTTCTAGAAGGCTAGAAACATAAATCCTAAGGGTAGTATAGGGTTAAGGTTATTGCACTATTCAAAGTAAGTCAAGTTCACCAAATGATTTAACTTTTAATGGATTTATGTAATGTAAGCCCTAGGTTGTAGGTTATTAAATGGCTACAATAATAAATCAAGGAATAAATATGCAATAAATACAACCACTCATTTATATAATAATTGACCTAATCTGATTATTCTAATAATAGCAATGAATCACATAAGTATGTACTTAGCTAAAAAGTGACTAAGACGGACAAGTGGTAGTCTGAAAATTGGTGCACAGGTTAGTCTAAAAGTGACAAATAGGATCCTATAATAAAAATTGAGCTAGGACACTAGCACAGTTCTTGATGCCATTGTAATATACTATTATCTTAAGCAATGGCAGTGTCCTCCTTTATAATTTCCATGAATTATTTATAGGTTTTATAGATCAAGTCTTGTTCTAGATTTTGGCCAAATTTCAAGTCTATGTAGTTAATACTTTTTCTTATAGATATGTTTTCCTCCTAAAACTCTAGGTTTTCATGCTTGTAAGGGTTTGAATGAACATCATGAGAAAAAGGAGTTAGTAGGGTAGATTGGACATGACCTTGTTGGCCCCAAAATTTTGACTAAGTATTATCCAATTTTGGCATGGAACTGACACAGTGCAAAAGGACCACGGCACAAAACTGATAGGGATAAAAACACTATGGTGCAGGAAATACAAGGTAGAAGAGGACAATGGTTCAAAGGAACTAGCATGAGAGGACACAGTCATAGGGGAATGAGTCAAAGGAACCCGAGGATATAGGACTCAAAATAGTAGTGAAAGACTAGGGGAGCGTCTAGGAAGCGGGAGTAGTTGGAAGAACATTTCAAATGGGTCACTTTGACCTTATTGATAGGAATTCTTCCATTAGCCCACAAGGAGAGGAACACGTGATAGCAAAGATATAGCATAGAGAGAGGATATAGGGGGCACAGAGGCCCAGATCTTTAGGAAGAACTGATTGTTAAACACCATGACTCTTAGTCTATTGAGATTTCATTGGCCAATTCTTTATGCCATTAATGATTGTAAACACTTAATCAGGGTAAAACAAGTATAAATACCCATGTTGTAAATCATTTCAGGGATGGATGAATGGATTCTAGGATGTGATTGTGAAAAACATATACTTTTCTATGGGTTAGCTTAATATATGAGAATAGTGTATTTTTTGTTAATTTCTTATTTTTTGATGAATGATGGTATGAATTAAGTGTTGGTTTATATATGAGTTATACCCTATCATATTTTATTTTCTATGATAACTAATGATAATAGGAAATGACAATATTATGCATAGTAATGTTAGTCAAACCTAGAACTCAAAGGATCAAAGTAGTCTATTTATGATTTTATATAATCCTTATTTGATTAACATAAAGAGGACTATGAACACATTATCTAAACTATGCAATAAAACCTACGAGAACCAATATTTTGCTACACACTTTGGGTGAGCGTGCAAGACATAACTCTTTCATGAAAGGCCTAGCATGTTAGCTCATTGGGCTAGTCTTCAATGCTAATCTAAAATTATAAAAAATAACCCAACATTTTAGTTCTATTGTCAGGATCCGAAGAACTTTAAGTATAGTCATGGAAAAATATTTGAGCATATTACACTAGAGAATATAGAACAATAGGTTACCAATGTTGAAGATAATTTTGTAGTTCCTTATCTTTAGCTAAGAATCTCCACACAGTAGTGGGTAGAGTATAATCTCTATAGTGCATTATATGAAACCTTCTTTTTTGAGGTCCTAATTTATTTACATGCTTGGTTGATAGAAGATGCTCAAAGATGATCAAGTAACATTGGTAAGAGGTATTCTTGGATGCTAGAATGACAAAGGGCTTTAGCATGACTTAAAGCCCCATGGATGTGAGCAGTCAACTTTTGGTGGAAGGATTTATAAATAGTTACATTCTAGAGTATGTTGTAACTTCTTATTCATGCCCTAAAGAAGCCAAGTTCTAGTTCCTTCGAGAACCACTTGGTCATTATATTAAGATTTTGGCCTTTTAAATTAAGAATTTATTTGTTGATCTTGGACTTGAAACTATACCAATGGACAGTTAAAATCCTCTTGTGCATGAGCCACACATTTGGAAGGGGAGAATAGGAGTTCATAGAATATTATGGGTTTAAAATGGTAGGTAGAAAATGTGCATTATATAAATGGAAGTATGATGATGCTTGGAAAAGGATTATAGGAGTTAATGGCATGGGAAGAGATTGGGAGAACTCAAGGTGTGATATTAAGATCCATAGGGAGGCAAAAACACATGAGGACCCCATCACTTTTGAGGTGCATTTTATGTCACTTATATCCTATGAAGGAGAAATAATATAGATGTTAGGAACTAAGGGACCAAGTCTAAACCAACTTGGCTCCCCCACCATAGTGTGCATTCATGTTTTTGATTCAAATGAAGTACACATGAAATTAGGATACAGATAGTTTCAAATTAGAAATTGAACCAGTAGGGGATACTTAAACTGAGCCTTTTGATACTCATTTAGACTTTACACTCTCTTTCCCTCTTCAAGGGAATTATATGACACAAGTTGGGATGCCTAGTGGACTAGGCCTACAAGGATAAAATATAGGCCCCAATTTGAGAAATCAACCATCTACTGCACCTCACATCATAATCACTATTATTGGAGGTACTAAAGGTGGACTGAGAGGTGGTGAAAGACATAGTGGACTTCCTTTGCAAGGGGTCATGGCTGGAGGTTCCTATCAATCACCCATTCAAGCACCTCAACTGACTATGGTGTATTATGAGATGACACTGCTCTTACCAAAGTATCAAGGTATGGAGAATGGAGCTGAGCACATCCACAAAAACAAATTGATTTGGAGGATGTGAGGCATTACATCTTCTGAGCATAAGGCCTTATAGTTTATAACTAAGCTTTTGGAACATGTGCATAAATGGTATCACAAGTTTAACCCTTAATAAGCAATGATTGACTATGACCAACTAAATATAGCCTTCTTTTAGGAGTTTGGCATTCCTAAATTTGAGCAATAGAGTATAGTAGCACTAAAGAACATATATCAAGGACTCACTAAAAGTGTGTGTGAGTATAATACAATGTTTAAAACTTTGTTATCTAAATTTTCATTTGAAATTAACATTGTTCATCATGCACAATGGTTTTTGGGAGGATTATTATTGCCTTTCCATCGAACCTTATCACAGAGGACCTTCACTAGTTCACATGAGGCTTTGGAAGATGCTCTCCACATTGAGGTAGTTGGAATCATTGATACTAATATTAGTCCCTTTATGGAGGCCCAAATAGCCTCTATGGAGTTGAAACTTGAAAATTTGATGGCCAATAATGTGTATGAAACACACAATGGTGTTTGGTGTATAGATTGTAAATCTGAAGGGCATACACAAAATAATTGTCTACATAATAAAATTTGTGTGGTACTTAAAAAAACATGTGAAATATATCATGAGGAACATGATGTCCTCTCTTGTCATATTCTGTAACAAGCTATACACACTAAGGTGTCTAAATATTACAAGATCTATGATGCCTATACTCATGACACTAATGAATATCATTTGATTAGTGACATCCATAAAACTCAAGTATGTGGCACATGCCAAACCTCAGTAGAAAATACACAAGACAATGGTGGATACCATGGACAAGGAAGAGGGAGAGGTCAAGGAGGTGGTCATTTCCCATGTAAAACCTATTATAAATATGGGTCTCTAGACCATTATCATAGGGATTACCTAGATTACCTGACATGCGCTTTCTGTAAAAAGGACCACTGATTGGAAGAGTGTCTTCAATTATATATTACTATCACCAAGGAACAAAATGAAAAAGGTGCCATTATGATTTAAATTAATAAACCACATTGGTGTTCATGCCCAACCATCCCTATAGTTAAACAAGTAAACATTACCACTCATAGTGGGGGATAGACCCAATTAGTAACTAATCCTATTAAGAAAGTGCAATGGGAAAAACCACATCTTGATAGCTAAATTCATGATCACACAACATAAAACAACCCTGTATCACCAAAAATCCAATGGAACTACTAAATCTTTCAATAAAATCCTAGGTACCACTTTGACAAAGATTTGTAACATTGGTCAAATGGATTGGGATGATAGGGTGTCTATAGTTATATCGGTTTAATGAACAGCCTTTAAGAACCTAAACAAAAGCATGCCATTCAACTTGGTGTATGGTAAAGAAGCAGACCTACCAGTAGAGTTCTTGGTACCATCTCTATGTATCACATGCATAGGATAACTAGACAAAGATTCATCTTTAAAATCACACCTAAACACTTTATTACAACTAGATGAAGCTCAATTCCCTGTTCATTAGAACTAGGATGTATAAAAATGCAACTAGAAGGCATGACATGATCACCATATAAAGAAAAAAAAATTATCCAAGAATGAAGGTCTTATTGTATGATTCTAAGTGCGTGCACCACCCAAGAAAGCTCCTCATACACTAGGATGACCCTTTTATAATACATAACATTAAACCTACTAGAGCATGTCAGTTACAAAAGATGGATGGCCAGTTCCTTCTTGGGAACTATAATGGATGTTGGCTTCAGTAGTATTTCACTTTGGAATAGCTAAAGTTTTTGAAATCAATAAGGCTTATGTCATTAGTTTAGGATTTATTGCTTTCAATAAAAGCATTGCCTTTGTTGCACGTAACTTTCCCATTGTGTAATTTTGTTTTCAAAGTTCTTTTTATTTTTATGGAGGACCATGACACATTTTAGTGTGGGGTAAGAAGTCATGTTTAAAAAGGAAAATATGAAAATCACACAAGTTACTTAGGCCCATGACTTACATGGGTGCACAACTTATTAAGGGCACACAAGGTACTAAAGGCATATAAGTCATTTAAGGCATGAAGGGGTAAGGTTCCCACCATAAGTTAGAAATTTAAAAGAGACAGTTGTCTCCCACCTCACAATAAGTGTGGGACACAACTGTCATCCACTTCAAAGAAAGGCATGGGATGGGACATGCCATTAATGTAGAAAGAATAGTTATGGAAAATAATGTGCCAATGGCATGATGGGATAATACCATTAATGCATTAATTACACAAGTTTGAACTCTTATATGATAGCCTTTCCTTAGGCCTATTGTTTTACATGTTGTACCCTTAAATTAATCCACAGAGAGGGGACCCCAAGGAGAAACTTCCATCAGCACTACCCCTGAAGAAGAAGAAGTGGATGGATGTGGGCATCAGCCTACCAAAAATGTCAAAAGACTACATAATCATAGTACTCTAGACACATGCCATCTCACCCCTTTGTTCCATCTCCACATTCATCTCCATCTCCCCACACTTCTCAATCTCCTCTGCTCTCTATGCCTCCACACTCTTCACTTCCACAACCTTCATCTCCCTAGCCTACTCCTCTTTCTCCACCACTTTCTCCACCTCTACCTCCACCTTCTCCACCTCTACCACCATCTCCCCTAATGTACTTATATTGTAAGAGCTACCCAATAGCATCCCCTAAGGTAAGCACCCCAATAGGAAGTTCTTGAGGTGTAGGTTCATAGTTTGGGTTCTTATTCTAATAAAATTCCCTCCCTAGTGTAGGAGGAGGAAGTCACCTCTAACGATGTGTTTTTTAATGCTAAAACACAATATGAAGAGGAGGAGGATGATGAAGAAAGTGATATGGCTGTTGGTGTCCACGAGGAGGTTGATCTTCAGTGTGACCCTAGTAAGGGGAAGGGATTGGTCAAGACCTTAGAAGAATAGGATGGCAATGCGATGAGAAATATGCACAAGCATTACCAGTTCAGTGTTGAAGATAAGATTCTCTATCTTTGGCTATACTTTGTTCCCAAAGAGGAAAATGTGGAAACGAGGAAGAAATTATCCTTCTTTCTTTATATGTACAATGAGGAGCACAAGTTTGAACTCCCATAGGACAGCCTTTCCTTAGGCTTGAATCCTCTAGTGCTACCAAAACCACTATGGGTAGATCCACAAAAGATCTCCCCTCTTCTTTCAAGCACCACCTTTTTAAAGTTAGGCATAGAGATTACATGCCAAAATATTTTATTGGATTATAATGCATGCATAGCTAAGAGGAAACATGCAAAAATTGTAGGCATGTATAATAAGGTAGTTACAAAGAAACAAGCACTCATCAAAGAAGTGGCCACATTGAAATAGCAACTCCAAGAGGCCATAAAAGTAAAAAGAAGGGTCTTAAACCTCTATAAAATAATTTTGAATGAAGACCCAGTGTTCTCAAATGATGTATCTCTCGATAGGGATGCCATAAAAAAGTTGGAAACCATGGTGGAACTATTGCTCAAGTGACGAAAAGAGCAACTTGCATCACAATATGAGGGATTGGAGTTAGCTAAAGAGTTTACCATAGTCATTGATGTCTACAAATGTACTATAGAAAGATTTGGGGAAGTTATCCCCATTTTAGATGGCACTTTTATGCAGCTAGTGAACCCTAATAAAGCATTAGAGGCTCAACTCCAATATGAAGAAGCTCAGAGGTAGCAGCTAGTTGATGTTGTGCTCTTAATAAAATATCATGTTGAGCATGCAAAAGCATTTGAGGATGTAGAGATGATGGACGACACCATCAATAAACATCATCAATATTTGAATGCAAATTTAATAACCCTTTGAGGATAGGTTTACAAGGAGGTCTTTACACTCGAAGACATCCAAAAGGATGCCATCGCATCCCTGGATGAATAGGTTAAGAAGGCTGATGAGACCCCTAGCCAACCTGAAGAGATAAAGAAAGTAAAGGGGACCATAAAATAAATAATTGTGAAAGTTCTTGAGGCATTATCACATTGGGATAATCTAAATAAGGAACTCAAGTAATCAAGGTCTGAATTTTTGGAGGATGCTAGCATGACTTAGTCTAGGATGGACTAAGAACATAGTGTGGGTAGATGTTGGCACCAAAATTTTGACTAAGTGTTGTCTAATTTGGTGTGAAACTAGCATGATGAAAAAGGACCATAGAACAGAAGGACCATGGTGTGAAATTGATAGGCACAAAAGCCTTGTGGCATGGGACCTACAGGGTGTAAGAGGACAACAACACGAGAGGACCCAGTTAGAGGGGAATGAATCACAAAGAACCCGAGGATGTAGGACTCAAAATAGTAGTAGAAGACTAGGGGAGCACGTGGGAAGTGGGAGAACTTAGAAGAATGGTTCAAATGGATCACTCTAACCTTATTTATAAGAAGTTTTGCACCAACCCATACGGAGAGGAATACATGGCAGCAAAGATATAGCATAGAGCGAGGATATAGGGGGTGTAAAGGCCTAAATCTTTAGGAAGAATTAATTGTTAATCACCATGACTTTTAGACTATTGAGACTTCATTGGCCAATTCTTCATGCCATTAATTATTTTAAACACTTGATCAAGGTAAAACAAGTATAAATACCCATATTGTAAAGCATTACGGGGATGGATGAATGGATTAGGAGATGTGATTGTGAAAAACATATACGTTTATGTGGGTTAGCTTAATATATGAGAATAGTAGATTTTTTGTTAACTTCTTATTTTTTGATGAATGATGGTGTGAATTAAGTGTTCATTTATATATGAGTTATACCCTATCACATTCTCTTTTCTAAGATAACTAATGCTAATAGAAAATGACTATATTTTGCGTAGTAATATTAATTGAACCTAGAACTCAAAGGATCAAATTAGTCTATTTATACTTTTATATAATCCCTATTTGATTAGCATAAAGAGGACTATGAACACATTATCCAAACTATGCAATAAAACATATGAGAATCGATATTTTGCTATGTGATTTGGGTGAGAGTGCAAGACATAACACTTATGTGAAAGGGCCAGTGTGTTAGCTCATTGGGCTAGACTTTAGGGTAAACTAATAATTATCAAAAGTAACCCAATAGACCTCAACACCCTATTGAGTTGAGATTTGCCTACATACCAATACCTCGAAATGGGATTAAGCCCAATGTAGTTATCTCAATCTAAGTGTTGGTAAGTGTAAGTGAATGCTAGAATACCTAAGTGTGAATGCATGAGAGGATGCATTGGAGGCCACTTGATATCTGAATACTTATTTTAGGGATGGATTATTGAGTGTATGGGTTGAGTCAACACAATATTTGAGGAATTAGGAGCTTTCCCTCGATGTGAGGTGGTACTTTTGTGTGTTTTTCTATGATAAGGTCTACCTAAGGTGTAAGAGTTTGAAAGTAGTGTTTATATAGTGTTCTAATAAAAATGACTTGTGAGGGTGACTTAAGAATAGGTCTAGCCTAACCCTAATCCTCTTAAGAAGATGAAAAAATATTTTTGGAGGGTATAGGGGCCTAAATCACTAAGGGATTACACCCTTATGGGTTTCATGTGGTGTTATATATGCCTAGGTGCCTTTTATGATTGTCATGTGACTAAAAGTGGATCAAAAAGGCCCGTAAGATGGGTCAAGTATTATATTAAAGGTAAATTGACTTGTTATTACTTGAATTATGCACCCATTGAATTGGAATAATTGGTTCAGTGAAACAATGGAAACATCCTCAATGTTGTGGGACCCTTGCACTCCTTAGGATGAACCTCCAAAGAAGGCTAACTTCCATATAATCCAAATGCAACTGATTTAGGATCAACATACAAGGCTAAAGAGATAAAATAAAATCTACAACTAATCTTAATTCTAAAATATTTTGAGAGGGGAAAGGGAGGAGGAATGCTGAAATATAAAATGGTGATGCACCAAGACTAGATAGAGCCACTCTACAATCTTTGAAAAACACACTAAAACTTGAAGAGAATAAGAAAATATCACACAAACTCCAATAATGGGTACTTTAATTACACGATTATTTCATATAAAGGCATGAGAACACAATGTATCACTGAGAGGGACAATGTACACAAACTTGAATGCACATAGAAGATGACCTATAAATGAATTCCAAGCTCTGCACAGAGGTGCTGGGAATGGACAACAATGAAAGGGAGGAAGGTCATCCACAAATAAAGATCAACAAACATAAAATGCTCTTCTGAATGTAAGAATAATGAAGGGAGGTGAAATAAATTCTCATTAAAATGCAAGGTTTAGGCAGTAAAAGGCTTGTAAAGGGCAAATTTTAGTAGAATTACTATGCTTAGAAATGTCAATCATTTTTATAATGAAGGACCCGGGATTTTATAGGTAATGAGAGGCCCATTGGTCATTGATTACTATATAGAATATAGTTGAGTGAGTTAAATGAAAACTAAAATTTGGGACACATGATCTTTCCACCAATCAAACAGGGATGGATAAAATCAATTGGAAGTTTGATTACATCCTTAAGGTATGGTGGTGATTGCCTCAATCCCACATTGATTAGCTTCACCCTTTATCTCATTGGTTGTGCAATAACCAATCTTTAATCATTCAATTACTAAATCTAAATTTGGACATTTCATGCATAGGGATGTAATTGGAGATCTTTTGGGATTGCTCACCTTGGAAGATTTTGCTTAATTCTACCATTTTCACTTTTAATGTTGTATTTTGTAGATTTTCATGCCATTCCCATACTTAAGACACTATTTTTTTTGTATGCTCTCGTGATGATTTCAACATGCACACCATGATTTTGGTGGGTGTCATTACTTAATCCTATGTTATATTTTACCATCTACTCAATTATTTCCTAAGGGAATCGATCTGCAACTTGATCTTGAAATTGAATCATTTATGTAATCCAATCTTGGTCTTTGATGGTTTTGACAGTCAAATGGACCATCAAATTTAGGCTCATGCCTTTTTGGCTACATAGCCAACATGTCCTCAACACTAGAGAGTCCCTACCATATGGCTGCTCCTAAACTATGTACTTGAGCATGCCATCTCCATGTGGATTTTTTTCTCTCATTCAAATGTTTGATCGAGACTTTGAATAGGTGATGATTGCTCCACTATGATAAAAAAATTAATGAGACCATAACATGGTTCATTATATCTATGAAATAACATTTTTTTCTAGAATAAGAAGTGGATCTAAATGTAGTTTCAAAACTTATGGTTTATTTAGAATAAAATAGAAAGTATGGTTATTTCTTTAGAATTCATTTTTATTCATTTGTTATTTATTTCTAATTATTATCAATAAAAATAAGTTAATATGTGCATATGCAGTCCATACTAAGCTAGAATTATTCAAAGTATGAAGATTAACTATTCAAAAATAATGTTGTAGTGTCAAAGTCTTCTACAGTAACTCTGGACTCAGTCTGTAGCTATACCTAGTAGCTACAAACTTTATAAAACTTGCTATGGATTTCATTAGACTTATCACAAACTTTATCAAATTTGCTACAAACTTCATAGGTTTGCTATAGACTGCATCAAGTTTGCTACATATTACATTAGACTTGTTACAGACTACATTAAGACTATTACAAACTTCAATGGAATCGCTACAGACTTATCTAGAAAGTATTTCTAAAAGTATTCTAATGATTTATTGGTGTATTCCATCTATCACAAAGAATGTTTTCCATTTGAAGACTTTATATATATAGATTTTTATATATAGACTTTCTATTTATAGATTATATCCAAATATAGATTTATGTAATTTCATTCCAATAAATAGCTCTCTCCATACTTTATGGAGATTGAGAATATGTTGTAATAGATTACATTCTTATAATATATATCTCTCTTCATATTTTGTGGAGATTGAGATAGGCTAGAATATCTAGGTTGTTACTTCTAAATAAAGTGTTGGGTGGAAGCATGAGATTATAACTGCAACTTCCCACACCTAAATGCAATTAATCAATATACTTTTCTTTCCATCATTCTGAGTAATCTATATTGAAACTTATGTTCTGAATAAATCCTCTTCCAAGAATGAGTTGGCCAGTCATTCCAAGGAAGATGGATCGATGTATTTTATTTATTTATTTGTTTGGTATTTATCACTTTGTTGTAAATTTTTATTTTATTTCTTTGTGTTTATAAATATTCCATTTTATAGTTTGTTTTCAACCTATAGGTATTTTATTTGTTTATCATTTCTTTTCAACAATTTATTTTCTTGCATGTTGGTTTAATTTATTCCAGAGTGATTTTCAATTTCTGCACATGTGGAGTGTGGTAGAAAGGACCAGTTTCTAGAGATCTCTTTCTCCTGTTTCATATTACCTTCAGACACCAACATTGGATTAACATTATTAAATGAAAGGGATTCGTGACCCTCATCATTTTTGGTGTCATTGTCGAGGAACATGGTTTCATTAAGAGATTTATAATTTTCTAAGAGAATTTTCTAGTGGCAGTAGATAAATAAAGTTCCTGGTGAGAGGGAATGCCTCTTTGTAAATTTTGTGATAGGAGGTAGTTATTTGGTGATTTCTTTAGAATTTATTTTTTTGCAAAATAGATTAAGATTTTTTTCCTATAACATAGATTATAATTTATTTTTTTGCAATTAGAAATTTAGTCTAAAAAAACAAAAATAAAACCCCCCATAAATACTAGCATTATTGTGTAGGAAATAATAGCTAACATCATGAAAAAAAATTAGATATTGATGCAGGTTGAAGATGATGCAAAAGATGGAGAAAATATCTTGTTACATGAGTTCTTATAGTTTTTCATAATGAGGAATCTAGAATAGATACTCTTGTATCTGACATGCCTATTTGAGGGATGTTCTACATTTTAAAATTAGTTGGAATGACCATATGTGGTTATGTGGTGATGAAACTTGTACAAATATAGTTGCATCTTTTTAGGAATTGCCTATAATGGATCACATATTTTTTTGGATTGATTTTGAAAAAGTTTTATGTAATCTTTATTTTTGCTGAGAAATAGGTGTAAATCTCTACTAAATCGGTCTCTTACTATTTTAAATCATGTCTCATGCCTACATGTCTACAATAACAAATGGTTGATTTATTATTTTGCACAATTTAAAAACACATTCTCTATTTTTACATTATCGTTATTCAATGTTGTAAATTTGTTATTTGTTGCATCAGTTTTGTTGTTTTCTATTTGGTCTTTAAAAAAAATGATGGTTTTCATAAAGATAAGATTTCACAAATCAATTTTTGATAAGCATGTGGAATTTCAAAATGTTTTTGATCAATGTTGACATCTAAATCTTTCACTTCATGTTAGACAACAATCTATGGGAAGTTTTATAGATGTGGGACCAAATGTGATATATAAAGTGACCTCCAAAATTTTAGAAGTTGGCTCTTCATTTAATTTGGGGGTGAAAAGGGGTAGAAGGAGAAATATTAAACAACATGAAAGTAAATCTAATATAAGGAGATGCATTAGAAGATTTGAGACATTAACGTAAACTTGCATAAAATAGTGCAAACCCCTAAACACCATAGATCGTAAAAGAGCTTAAAACCATGAATTAAGATCTACAACATAAAAAAATACCTACACTATGGAAGTAAAAGAAAAGAAATAGTAGATAGGGATAGTTTTAACCCCAAATAACACATAACATCATGTCTTCTTCATTGTGGATAGGGAGCTAAATATAGAAGGCCACAAAAGGCACATACAAAGCATCCACTAACATACATGAGGTGCACCTACTAATGTTGTAAAATGAAAACTCTAATCACTACCCTATCTAGTCTATTGCAATGGTTGTTCATAAAAATAATAATGCAAAAAAACAAAATATTCACTAGCCCTTACAAAAAGAAACAAGCTCTAAATAAATAGGTGAGGTGAATGCCAGAAGAAGAAATACTTAGAGATTCCCTCTGTGTAACTATGATGATGTCATTGTAACTAAAAAGAGGTCTCAAACTCATGAGTGAAATAAGCCTCTTGACCATGGATATGATGTGATTGCATCATTTTGTTAAGGTCACTATGCTTGGGAGAAATGAGGTAGCACCACGCATGTGCTCCTAGAGATGTATTGTCTATGTTTCATACAATGGCTTTGATCCCTTCAAAAATCAAAGGCCTTTCCCCAAAAAGGGGAGCCAAATTATCATTCAATGGCACTACCTGAAGGCTTGACTTAGAATAAAAGGCTCTAGAGAGTGTGAGTCCACCATGTGTTGAGCTCATGCGCCACCTGAACAAAATAAAAGTCCTTCTGAGTTGGATGAGCATCATGTTGCAGAGTGTTAAAAGCAAGTGAAGGTTGGGACTTAGGCAAAATTTTGAGAAAAGGGACCTGAAGCAGGAAAGGCTCGAAAGGGGATCCATCAAATAGTGCCCCAAAACTGCATGTCTACCAAGCAAACTCGAAGAGGAGAATGAATTTCTCCTAAATGTCAAATGTGGCTTATTGATCCATAGTTCATGGTGACTCTCAGGGGTACCCACCTATAGGTGGGAGAACCCAAAACTCTAGTTTCATAGACCAGTCAAAATAAAACTACAAAAAGAGGGGAATGAGCAAAAATCTACAAATTTTAAAGGGATGACAACAAGGATACCCATTCTTCCTCCTTAAACTGGGTCTTTTTGTTGAGAGCCTCAAATGCTCTATTCAAATATATCATCTCCCTAAAGGAGATGTATCCTAGGCCTTCAACAATCACCAATGTCTAAAACTCTGATTGGGTGAGTGGGTGCAAAACATTTTCCATCTTGAAAGTGTCAGGTGCTTGACTAATAGCCAAAAAGATGCTCTAGTAATCTTACAAGTAGATACAAATTTCATTAGAATTGATACGGACTTCATCAAACTTGTTATGGACTTCATCAGATTTGTTATGAACTTCATTAGGCTTCTTATGGACTACATTAGGTTTACTATGGATTGCATTAGATTTACTACAGACTACATCAAGACTACTACAGACTTCAATAGAATTGCTATGGACTTGTGTGAAAAGTATTTCTAAATTTATTCTGATGATTGTTTGGTCTATTCCAACTATCAAAAAGAGTGCTTTCCATTTTAAGTCTTTCTATATATAGACTTTCCATTTATAGATTATATATAAATATAGATATATGTAATTTCATCCCAATAAATAGCTCTTTCCATACTTTATGGAGATTGATAATATGTTGCAATAGATTATATTATTATAATAAATATCTCTCCATATTTTGGAGAGATTGAGATAGGCTAGAATATCTAGGTTGTTACTTTTAAATAAAGTGTTGGTTGGAAGCATGAGATTATAAATGCAACTTTCTACACCCTAATGCAATCAATCAATATACTTCTCTTTCCATAATTCTAAGTAATCTATTATGAAACTTATGTTCTGAATAAATCCTCTTCCAAAGAATGAGTTGGTCACTCATTCCAAAGAAGATGGATAAATGTATTTTTATTTATTTCTTTGTTCTGTAATTATCTCTTTGTTTCAAATTGTTATTTTATTTCTTTATGTCTGTAACTATCTCTTTTTATAGTTTGTTGTGAACCTACAGGTATTTTATTTGTTTATCATGTCTTTTCAATAATTTACTTTTTTATATGTGTGGTTTAATTTTTGCAAGAGTGTTTTTCAAATTCTGTAAGTGTGGAGTGTGGTAAAAAGGACCATTTGCTAGAGATCTTTTTTTCCTATTGCATATTGCCTTTAGACACCAACCCTGGATTGAC
This sequence comes from Torreya grandis, assembly GCA_037957365.1. Lineage (NCBI taxonomy): Eukaryota > Viridiplantae > Streptophyta > Pinopsida > Cupressales > Taxaceae > Torreya > Torreya grandis. Next base: position 1,182,689 of record JARHVA010002866.1, read on the forward strand.
ATTATTAAATGAAGGGGATTGATAATATCTTACCATGTGGCAACATCTAACTCACTCATTGACCTATTTCACTTCTCGACTTACATTGATTATTTTACGGTTATGGGGTAGCAAGATTTAATCATCTGACATCATCCCGTTAACCCACTTACCTAAAAGATTCAACATTGTAAAAAAATCTCCAGGATATTAGGTCACCAGGATCATGACACATGAAAGAATACCACTAACCCACTTACTTTATAATTTTGCTAATGTCATCACTTTCATCGAACAAACATTGAATAAAATTAACGAAGTATTTAAAAGAGTTTTGAATAGGCCCAAGATCGCTAGGAGAGTGATGCATGGCATCAAGAAATATTTGAAGAATTGATTAAGTGTTGAGATGCTTTGAAAAGGCATTGAACTCGATAAGACCTATGAATGACTATCACGTGGTGTCATGAGGCTTAGACTAGAACCCTAACATACTGACAACCTAGGAACCCATCAAAACATAGCCTAGGGCCCATCAATTTTAACATAGTGCCCCTCAAAGCTATCACCAAGAAAAAGGCCTAAAGTTGACTAAGGCATGAAAACATTTTGTTGTTTGATTCCTACAGGCTCTAAGAGTGATTTGTATTCATCGAGAAGGCCGATAAGAAGGCCAAAAATATTATAAGAAGGTCGAGAATTCCCTTAAAATGCCTAAGTACTAAAAATCATATGGGCCTAATCTCACACTCATCTATGTTGAGTTCACTTAACTATGAGCTCAAACTCTCCTTTGATATTAGTGATCTGATTAGTCATGATTCCAATTATGATGAGTAGATGCCCATCAACCTCTATTTATGTCTCTTTGGGATATGTGGTAATCTTTCAAAACTTCTACATCAGCATAGCTTACTCGGCCCTTTATAGCTTCTTAATTCTTTGACCTTTGCTACTGTAATAATTCCTTTGGTTTTTGAAAGTTTTTTTAGAACTCAACCTTTGGAGTTTGTGTTTGGAACATAAGTCTTCAACTTATATTTGCACAAGACCTTCCCTACATGCCTGCACCTAAAACCTTGAACTGAGACCTGAAAGTTACTCCTCTATAGTGGCCAAAAATGGTCAACATTCTTGGTGACCTCTACAAGATGCTTACCTACTAACCATGAATCCAATTGCCTTAAAGTAATTCATTGAGCATGGAGTCATATAAACCTTCAAAACCTTTGATTTTAAAGACAACCTTTTTTCCTTCAGATTATTTTCAAGGATTATCAAGATTTGTCTCTAATATACTCCCTAAATTTTTCAAAGCTTTATGATCTCCATCAGACACCATTCCACTTGCTCTGAAGCTCTAACATTATTCTTCTCTCAGACTTGTCACTTGAGCCAATGCCTGAACTAAGAACACATCCAAAAAAATAAAGAGAAGAACACATAATCATGCCAAAGGCACTTAAGAAAAAAATATTTACAACGTACACGTAGGCACTTATGTAAAAGAAAACATCTAACCTGCCCTAGACTAACTAATCAGAAAGAATTCTAAATAAAGCCATTCACTGGGTCTACAAAATAGTTGTCATTTCTTAACAATTTAGAATACTTTTCATGTTTGATGATAACCAAATAGAAGTGGAGAAGAATCAGATTCTCAATGAACTGATGGATCACTTCTCTAAGGATGTAGATAAAAACAAATTCACCCACCCAATTGATTTGATTATAAATGTAGTTGTCTTAGACTGGATAGGCAGTTTGATTCTAGTCTTCTTGATGCTCAAATTTATACTCTAAATTAAGCACAACCTATGATGGCTTCCCCTGATTAACTTCTAACTAATTCAAGTATCTGATAGGACATCCTCTTAATCAGATGATTAGAATGCTCTTGTTTTAGTGATTGATTTAGATTATACTTCTCTATCATCTAGTTGATTAGAATGCTCTTGTTCTAGTGATTGATTTAGAATCACATCCACTTTATTTTGTTGCTTGTGTTGCTCATGGGTATCTTCTTTATGAGATGTTGGTTTTATGTCATGATGTAAGCAAAAAAGTTCTAGTTCATCCTAAAAGAAGTCTTCTTCTAGGTCTTATTTGTTATTTTTAAGGTTAATGTATTGCCTCCAAACTGAATTAGAAAGCAAACTTGATTTAAGGGGCTAAATTGAGTTGTCATGGAAATAGTCTTGTATTTAAGTTTCATTTGGAAGGGCTGAAATGTCTCCCACATCTTGAATTTTGGTCTCTTGGGTTTATTCAATACATTCCTCCAACTCTTCTTGGTCATGAGGATTGAGGTCCTAGATTTTGAGATCTATTCCTCCACATCAAATTCAAACCCATGCTAGCTATACCAAACCCCTTCTTCTTCCATGATGAATGGAAGCTCATTTATTAAATCAATCACTCCATCTTATTGCTTTTGAATGTTATCTTGACTAGAGAAAAATAAATTCCCTTCATCAAGACTATCTTCTTTCTCTCCATCCTTATCCATTTACTCATTATTCTACTGCACTAGTTGATCATACTCATTCTTTTCTTGCATCAAGTATGATCTCTCATATGGTTTAGTAACTAAAAGAGGGATGCCAATAACTATTTCTTCCTCATCTTCCTCTGTTGAGTTATCCTCCTCATCAGGATGGTCTTCACTTGCTCTCCATATAACAGGTCCTCTTTTGAAAAGGGAGATGGTGGGAGGGCAAGAGGGTTCAGCTGGTGAAATAGGAGTATAGGGTAACATCATCTACTCTTAGTCATGATTAGCTTTGGTTTTGAAGAAACATTCCTAAAACTTGGGATCTTTCTTGTCTTAACTTCTATAGTCATTTCATCTTCTTGATTTGGAGTTAGCATAAGAGGAGTGGCCTTAACAAGGTTTGGGATCTTGAATACGGGAGACTCCTTTTGAGTGGGTTGAGCCTCAGTTATAGGAGCTACTTGTTTGAAACTAAGAATAGAAGTAATAGAGGAGGTTGATTGAGATTTATCATTTTACACCTGCATAAGTAACTGATACATATGCTCTTCTTTAGCTAAAATTTGCCTAGCCAAGCACTCCTCATGATGTATTTCTTGCTTAATCACCTTCTATTGATGGAGATAAGCTTGATAAGTAAGCTCTTTATGTTACCTACTATACTCCTACTCTCTTTCAATCTCCATCATTAGCTTTTGATAATCAAGACATATATCACCAATGCTTTGTTGGGGATGGTTAGGAGGGTAACTATGTTGATTGGTAACAACATAACCTTTGAAGGGCTATTTGGAAACATGAGCAGGGTTGGGAGGGAAGGAAAGATAGCATTCTTAATAATAATAATACTACTCATACTAATAATTAGAGCCTTATGGATGAAACATAGGGTCATTTTAGAACTAATATGGCTCAATATAAGGCTAGTATGGGGTCATTGTATTATTGGTAAGGAGGTGTAAAATAAGACTACTCTCCATACCCAGCCATCAAACTCATGAGGAAAATAAAAGCAAGAAAAATATAAATAATACCTTGAAAATTTTACCTGGGCTAGTTGAAACTTGGAGTTACCATTGATGCTTGAGGTCATACATCTAAAGGATGATGTATTGAAGGACAATACCAAAAATCCCTTAATAGATGATAATTGGTCCCACTAGGCATGCCAAAAATTATTGTCACTCGAACTATGCACCCATTGAACTGGAATAATTCATTCTATGGAACAATGGGAACATCCCTCGGTTATGGGACCCTTGTGCTCCGTGGGATGAACCTCTAGAAAAGGTCAGCTTATTTTTAATCTAAATGTACCTGATTTAGGATCAACATGCATGCCTAAAAGAGCTGAAAGGAAATCTACAACTAATCCTAAGTCTAAAATCATTTGAGGGGGAAAGGGAGGAAGAGTGGTAAAATGTAAAATGGTGATGCACCAAGACTAAATAGAGCCACTCTATAAGCTTTAAAGAACACACTAAAAATTGTAAAGAATAAAAAAATACCATGCAGACTCCAAAAATGGGTACTTTAATTGCATGAGTGTTTTATATAGAAGCATGAGAACATAGCATAGCATTGAGAGGGATGAAAGATGGTCTATAGACAATGCATACACAAACCCAAATGCACATAGAATATGACCAAAAAATGAATTCCCAATACTTCTATTTAGAGATTGGAATTAATTTGTAGAACATATTCTATGTGCATTCAGGTCTGTGTATACATTGTTTGTGGAATATCTGTCATCCCTCTCAGTGCTACAATGTGTTCTCATGCTTCTATATGAAACACTCGTGTAATTTAAGTACCCATTTTTAGAGCTTGCATGATATTTCCTTGTTCTCTTCAATTTGTGGTGTGTTCTTCAAAGCTTGTAGAGTGGCTTTCTCTAGTATTAATACATCACCATTTTATTTATCAGCATTCGTCCTCCCTTTTCCCCCTCAAAATATTTTAGACTTAATATTAGCTATAGATTTTTGTTTAGATATTTTATTCCTACATGTTGATCTTAAATTAGGTGCATTTAGATTAGAAGGAAGATAGCCTTCTCTGAAGGTTCATCCCAAGGAACACAAGGGTTCCACAACATTGGGGATGTTCCCATTATTCTACTAAACCAATTCTTCCAACTCAGTGGATGCACGATTTGAGTGACAACATGACCTCAAGTGGACATCCAAGGCATGAATGGTTAATTTTAATGATTACATCACCCATATGATATAAAATTATACTTATGGAAAAATAAAAAGTTTGGTGGGCTTATAATCCTCGATGGTCTCCTTGTGATTGTAGTTTGAATCTTCTAGTGGTCATAGCACTTTGATAGTTTTTAGAGGTCTATTTCAAGTAGAAGAGTGGTGGAAGTGGTGTCAAGAGTGGCCTAAGAACCATAATAGTAGTTATTTTAATCTATGAGTGTAAGACAAGGATAAGATGGCTTGGATTTGGCCAAGATTAGACTTACTCAGAGTCACAAAATGGCAAGGAGACCATTAGAGAAGTTGAACTAAGGTTCTCAAAATACATCTAATGTAAGAGATGGGAAGGCAAAAATATTTCATGACATTGAATCCCCAACAATGGCATAAATATATATCCACCATTGGTGGTGGAGAGTGGTAGTTTTGTGCCTTGCCTAGTTGGGTATAGAGTTTGGCTAGGGAAAGTGGCTCGGGTAGCAATGCCATGGTAGCGTGAGGAGATGGTGGTGAATCCAAACTACCTTGGATAGTTATCTATGGATTTCAAAACAACTAAGTGGCATAGGATGTGTCTATATGTCAGTGGTTGTTCCTTAATTTCATCTTGGTGACCACATGCAATTAGGGCCATATCTTAGAAGTGGTTAAAATATGGTGAGATAATATTAATTTTAAGTGGATGAGCGGTGTTTACCATGTTGACAATGTGATATTAGTCGTATAAGCTAATATTCAAGTGGTAATTACCTAATCATAATTAGGTCATGGATTCTTATGTGACTATAAGAATTTATGTATATATGGTTATTTTTTTAATATAATGTTTATGTTTCATTATTATAATTTATGGACTATAAAGTTTAGGGTACACCTTGAGAAGGCCTAAGGGCCTAGGGACCCAAAATGCCATTTTGAGGATCTTAAAACACCATGGGTGGGTGACCCAAAATCCCCCATTAAAAGTTTGTCCTCTTCCATATGAAATATGTTTCATAACCTGAAACCAAAATTTAAACCAGATACACCTTCCTTCTTGAAGGGGGATCTTTTTATATTAAAGAAAATTTATCGAATCTTAGAATAGTAGGGGTAGGGTATCCAGTAAGGGATCCACTATTTTTATATCCCCTTCATATTGAAGTGAAAATATGAAGTTTTAAAATTGAAACTACTTTTAACTTTTCAAATTTTGAGATATCAGTTCCCATTAATGGCCATTGGAGGTTCTTAGGACCCAAAATTAGTTTTTTTTGTATATAGACCAGGGAGCTAAATGGAGGTCCCAATGGAACCCTTTCTTCCCCAAATGATTTTTTAATCATAAATATATGTGAAACTACAATTTTAGAGTTGAGGACTTAGATGTGGCCATTAATGGCTACCAGGTAATCTTTACACCTAAATGAATTTTTCATCCATGCAGGAGCCCAAAATGTAGTTGAAATATGTTGTGAGTCCATTGGGATTAAAATTATCCCAATTTTTTTCCACTCACAAATGTTTATTTTTACCTTCTTATAATGCATGTTTATGCATGTGGCCCCACTAGGGGTGGTCGACCATGGTTCTAAGGTATGAACAAGAAGGAATATAAGTTTTTCCTTCCCTCTCAAACCTCCTTTCTCTTTTCCAATAGATTTATATCATCCTTGATTGAATGAGAAAACCTTTATAGGAATTTATAAGGATATTTAGGGGTTTAAAAATTCGTAATGATTAAATAGTTAAGAAAGACCAGATTTAATGTTGAAGATCAAGTGTTCCATCCTCTAAGAGATAGCCTAGGATATTTTAGGCCCCTTTTAAGATCACATGATACCATGTTGAATTTATGAATATTCCTTAGAAAATTTAACTCAACTTATAATTAGAATTAGAATTATGAATTAAGTTCAAATATAAGCCCTTTGATTGGCCATAACTTCTCAAGGTCCCATTTGAACTTTATTAAGTGTAAGAGTGGTTCATTTGACCCTGGACCCCATGGGATCCCTTCTCGTATAAATTGTGAACTTGAACTAAGACCATGGGAGCCATAGGGCCCATGAAAACTCTCAAAGGCCATGTAGACCATTCAAGTTATAATGGGTCAAGTATTGCTTGTATGGTCAACATGAGTGTTATGATGGCCATGTGACCACCTATACATTAGATATCAAACCAAAATTTCCCATGTGGCATAGCTTATTAGACTCTTAAGTGTTGAATGTCACCTTGATTTTTTAGATTAAGTTTGTAAAAAAGTTGTCCTATATTTGTTTATATTAATTCATGCAAAATTATGGGCATGATTTGGTATCAAATCATGGTCTCAACACTACGAGCTCTGGGATTATTGTTTGATACTACTACTTCTATAACAAACTAGTTCATATACTTAGTTATTGTGGTATACCCCATTGATGAGGTTGGAATAGTACATAAGAAGATTTTCCTAGGACATTGATGGACACAGGACCATGGAATCTTTGGTCCAGGTAACAAATGTTTGGTGACCACAAAGTTAGATTATCTTGACTTTTCACCTTGGGAATAAAATTACCCATTCAATATAATTGGAGAGATATCTATGATATTTTACATAGATTCCACTTGATATTTTTAGAACTTATAATGGTTTGTGATAGGTTCCTTCATCTAGGGATAGTTTTTGAGATTCTTACCCATTAGGGTAGAGATAGGAGAGTCTCACTCAAGACCTCTAAAGACTTTATCTTTCAACTTATCAGATTTGTTCTTGACCTTAATATAGAGGCTTAATACTTGAGCTTAGATTATTGTTTTGGTCTCCATGCTTGAGAGACCCATGCTAGGACTCATTGGAAATTCACCCATCTAAGAGATAAATTAAGGTTTGGTAAAGACTTGGAGTAGAGGCTCTATACCACTATTGGGAGGTTAGATTGCCATAAGGGAAAAGTGGTTGTTAATTAAAAAGTGAGATGTTATGTGTTAGGCCTATTTGACTTCCCTGCCACCTTATGCATACACATCATACCCTTACAAAATTTATAAATAGTTCATGAGATATATTTACCTTGGTTCTTAAGACCAGGTGGGTTGCTCAGAACTAGACATGAGAGTGTCATTTAGACACAGGGTCAAGATGGGCCTTTATAGGTTTAGTGACCACCTCTTTCAAAAAACCTTAACTTTGCCACTCAAGTGGAGTATGTAATAAGGTTGCTCCATTTTAATATCATTGTGAGTGATGGATTTTAGAATGGATCAGAATTCCTTCTTAGTGATACCATCCCATTCCTCTTATTTTTTGACTCTTACCTTGCAAGTAGTTATAGGTAGAGTTTCAGCTTAGTTTATTTTTAGGTTAAAAGGCTTATCTCAATAGATCATAGAGGATTATATATACCATGGGGATATGTTATGTCCATACAAGGGACCAAGAGCCTCATTATATTATGCATCAGTTTCTACTTGAAAGCTACCCACATATATAGGAGTGTTGCACAATATTGTAATCACCTTGTGTGATAGACTGATGATTTTAAATAGGCCTTATTAAGAAAACTCATTTAGATCACATTATTTTCACCTTGCTCATTATGATTGATCCTTGTATCCTTTTATTAGTGAGATATGACTTATTTATAACCCCAACATGGAGTGAGTTTCATTAACATATAGTTAAATAATGGTTAGAGAGGAACATGTGGGTCTTGATTGGAATTTGACACCAAGAAAGTGTGATCATCAACCTCATTGATTTGTGACTATGTTAGGGTGTTATTATCACATCTTGTTTAATGTTTTATTAATACCCAAGGCATATGAATCTAATTTGGATGTTGATATCCAAACATTGTGATTAACTACCCCTTAAGGTTATGACCAATACTTTAAATTAATTATATTTTGAACACCCTTGAGTGAACCCCATGGTGATTCATATGAGACCTTTTAGGTAAGGTAACCTCATGAAAAACATGTTCCTCATTACTCAAAACATTGAGCCTAAATTCTTATTGTGGAGCATCATGTTATATCAATGCGTTTAAGACAAAATATGTTCTTTTGAGTGTAGTGAGTCTCATCCTCTTCTTCTAGTAGAGGAGTATTTTTCACAGTGGTGACACCAAATAGAGAGGGTTTTCTATGAGCTAAGATGTCATTGATGTTAATAAAATTTATTTATAAACTAGATGTACCCTTAACCCATGAGTGGGTGTGCCCTCATTTTAAATTAAACTTGATTGTGATATTATTATGTTATTATTCTTATTTCATGTATGCTTGTTTCAAAGAACATGTAACTTACATTGGATTAATACATGTGAGTGCTTACAGTCATCCACATTTTTATATGTGGCATATTTAATTTCATGTTGACCATTGCTTCTTATATATAGTATGTATTTCACTAATACATACAGTTATTTTGGCATGTGGTGTCTTACCTCAAAGTTATTAAAGTTCCTTAGGAATTAAAATGCCTCATGTTAGAACCATACCTCACCCTTAAAAAGGTTGTGATGTTCAGTATATCCTTGAGCATGGCTTGATAAGGAGTACATGTGTTGCACATCTATGATTCATGGAAAATAAAATCTAAAGTAAATACATTCTTGAGTGGTGTTAATTTTAGACTTATCTATGAGTGTCAATTTTACTTTGACTCCTTTTGTAATGTTTTTCCCATTTATTCACAAAGTTTTAATTTATTGACGTACAATTATCCTAAAATTCTTGAGATATTTTTATTGGAGGTTGGAATAGTCCTTTTGGAGGGATTGAATATCAATGCACCATATCAAGTATGACATGAGCTTTATAAGTTTATGATAATTTTTGGGACCCTTTTGATAGGGGTCTTATCATTACTAATGTGTTTTCTTATGGAACATATGTCCTCTTTGTAGATTTAGTATTTGAATTACATCAGTTAAGTACTATGAGTGCACGATGTGTACCCTATTCAGTGAACTAGTATCCTAGTGTAGTTCATGATTTTCATGAACAAATATCCTATAACCTTCTATATTGCCTTAGGATTGAGCATCCTTGGTTAAAATTAAACCCTCTAGGGCCACCTATGCTATATGTACTATGTCTTGTGTGAGCACAAGATGTTGCTCATCTAGGCATGTGTGTACCTGTTTAATGAAAATATTATGCCTCATGCACATTAATTTTAGGGGAGGGTATCCTAATGGTGCCCTCAAATATTGGTACCACCTTTGAGTGGTTGGCATCCTCCTCATTTTGGAATAGTTTATCATGTGATTTTAGTGGATTATAATATGTTAAGCTTAATTGTTGTATATTGATATTCCATCAGTCCCTTAAACATAAAGGAAGTGGTTTTTTTAGATTTAACATATAGAAAATCTTAATTAGAGTTAATATTATCTCATTATTGAGTGACAATATCTTAAGTATTTTGATTGGATTTATATTTTATAAGACAATAAAAAATATTTTATTATTGATTTGATCCATGTACCTTTTGCATTAAGTCTTATACATTCCTCAACCTTGGTAGAATAGATTCTTTTGCTTTATGTTGGCTGAAAATTTTGTGTAAGTGGGATGATATGATGGCTCCATATATTTTAACCTTTTCCCTACTAGAGGAAACATGTTGTGAGCTTTGGAACTTACATGTTAGTGTGTGTGTGGAAATATTGGCAAATTTTAGTTTCTATGCATACTTCATACCACCCAAGGGTATTGAAGAGTTGAGTTTATATATTGTTGATACTTCAACTCCATCCCTACCCCTTAGTGGCCTTCTAGAGCCACATTGTTCAATAACATTTTATTTTAAAATTGTGAATTTTTCCAATTGATGTGGCATACCTTGAAAATATTTTAGTTATTGATTGGGACTTCTAAGCTGATTTGGAATCATATTTTCATGTATTTTCCTTATTATTGGATTCAAAGTTCTTTATCCATTTACGATTTATATATTTATTAAATTTTTGGAGCTCCTACTTTTCTTGATTGTCTTCAATTTTTATTGGATGCACTCTTTTATTGGATAAAAAAAATTTCATCTTTGTTAATAATGTCATTTTGAAAAGACGTCATGTGGTATCTTCAACCTTATGTAAGTGTGGAATTAGTAAGTGAGAAGTATTGTGTTAGTCTTAGATTATGGGAAAATCTTAGGACACGTTGTGGAACTTGTTTATCAAGTTTGGAGACATCTTGTCTCTTTATTTTCATATGAAAAGTTTACAAAGATGATGTGAACCGTAGTCATGTTTTGTGTTATTAAGAGCATGTGAATTCCCTCTTAACTCTATGGAATGATTAAGGTGGGTTATGTTATGATATAAGAAACACCTTGGTTTGGACTCTTGGTTATGGTTTTTATTTAACCCTTGAAAATTGAGATAGATATATATTATAAGTGATTATTGTTTGAACTTATTAGGGTTAGGCATTGGGACTAGCATACAAAGTCCTCTCAATGGATTTTTGATTAGGGCTTAGGAATCAACGCCAATGTTCAAATTCCTCCAAATGGATTGTTCGATTAGGGTCTAGGCATTGGGACTAATATCCAAAGTCTTCCTAATGGATTATTTGATTAAGTTCCAAGAAAAGGTGATATAATAATCGCAATTCCTTCTATTGTACCTATTTGAAGGGTTTGGGTAAAGATGATAATTTAATTTCTCAAATTCCTCCTTCTCTAATCTCATTGATTGTAAAGTATAAATTATTGTCTATTTGGGTGGTTCATGTATCTCTTAAGATCTTAGATGATCTCATATTGTTACCCTCGTGGATTCCATGTTTTTGGATACTTTTATTCATTATTGGTATGTAATATAATAGTAAGAGTAGGACAATAAAGAAATAAAATATTCTCTCAGTCCTCTTATATAAATAAATAAATATTTACCTTTTTATTTGGACATGACATTTGGAGCCTTGTTATACATGATCTTACCATTAAGTGATAATCAACTAGAACTTAATCATTCTTATTTCATATGTTCACATATATTAGATACCAAAGATAAATAAAATAGACTTAAAATTATACCTTGGATCATGAATCACATTTTGATAGAGTTAATTTATCTTCAACCATGGATACTTTGGTACATTTCTTATTGCACTCTATGATCTATTGGTTTAGATCTAAGATCATTGGCTTAGAGAGACCACTAAGTTTAGTCAACAAGATCCCTAAATGCTATTATAAAATCATTGAAACTATATTCCAATGATTTCAATGACTTCCAAGACAAATTCTAAAAAGTGGATGGGAATGTAAGGCCCAATTTATATCTTTCATATTTATTTATTTTTTCTATGTTGTTACACTAATGTCATGTTGTTTAAGAATATCAACTCTTGGACATTTGAAATTAATTCATATGATATGTTGAGATAATATTATTCATGTAATGCTTTTATGTATGCTTTGTCTGTTTATACATGTTTTTTTGCAAAGAAAAACTCATAACTTTATTCATTGGAAAAAGCTGTGTCACAAAGATGCAAAAAGCATTGAAAACCAAGACCACCAGAAAAGATCCCAAAGGGCCCAAACAAACCCAAAAGAGGTAATATAAGCCAAATTCAAATGGCCCCAACAAAAAATAAAATAAAAAATAGCTAGAGGTCTAGAAATGGCTGAACCTCAGCTAACTTGAAAATAATGAGTCCACAAAACTAGAACCAATGTTAATAAAGATAAGGATGACACAAAAATAATTTAAATGAAAGAATTGGAAGGATTATTTGGCCATAGAGGCCTTCTCACCCACCATGGATAAGCTCACCCCAAAAATGTATGGGCCCAACTGCATAAAAGGTTCCATCAACAATGTTTGTCAATTGGAACAACTAGCAACATCCACCTATAAAAAAAATCAAGAGCTAACCCAAACCTGTAGCTAGCCTCCATAGGCATAATGGAAAAAAAAACCAAACAAGAAAGGAATAATAAATAGTGACAAGGGGAATATAGCCTTGTGTCTGAAAATAAATGTCCTGAAGATAGTTTCCAATGGAAAATAAGACATAAGCTTCCTATAATAAATAAAACAAGAAGGACCATGACATGGGCATAGTTTTGAGGCTACCCACCAAGTACATAGAGTACATCCACTAGCATTTCACTAACCATAAAAATCATGAAAAAAATTAGGCCATCCCCAATTCACTAGAGCTAAGTAAATCTAGTCACATTTCCTAAAATTATCTCCTATACAATAATAGAACTAGATTAAGGCTCACACCTCCACCTAATAAGTCAACACAAATATAATTCATAAAAATTACCAAAGATAGGAGGCTAATAAATACCATCTTTAGTCTCCATCTTCATCCATTGTCCAGACTCTGATAATAGACCACCTTTGGACAATAAGTTGGCCATGATATTGAGTTCACTATAAACATGTTTATATGAAATAATGGAGAAAGCCCCAGCCAAAAGATTAACTTGTTCAAAGATAAATTCAAGATAAGGTTCTCCATTATATTAACCTTCAACATCCAAATTTTAACCACCTATGAGTCTCCCATCACTTGTAACCTTAAGATATTACAGTCCAAAGTAATTTTGATGAGTGACTTGAGAGCAAGTAATTTGGAAAAATTATTTGATCCCATGTCAAGTCCTAGTTTAAACTAAAAAATGATTGTTGTTGATGTATAAAACACCTCTAGCAACACATCTAACTAGATCACCTTGGCTAGACCCATGAAAATAACCCCATGGCATAGAACAACCTATCGACACCAAAGAAGTTTGTCTAGGTGCCTTGAATTTCATGTCTTTCTCCAAGCCTTCAAAAAATTTATGAATCTAAATGGTTATTTGAAAATGAGGAATAAAAATATTTTTGATATAGACATTCTTAGCTAACCAAATACCCCACACCACAATAAAGGGTGAAGTTATAAAAAACTTTAAATCCCTATTGTTAAACCAATTAGTAAACTTGCTTCAAGAGAATCCCCATGCTAAACACCTTGTCTCCTGATCAAAACACCCATATTGTCCCACACATCATGCATATAAGGAAAATCAATTAATAAGTGATTAAGGGTCTTAAAGGCAACTTTACATAAGGTGCATCTACTCAGCCTATGCAAACCTCTTCTCAATAAAGTATCCCAAGTTAACATTTTATTATTAAGAGCTAACTAGTTATAGTTTTTAATGGAGAATTAACCTTCCAAATAGGTTTCCACCACCATAGCTAATTACTAGGTCCATCATGAGAGACCAAAGGTTTGTATCCATGTTTGTTAGTATATTCTCCCTTAATTAGATTTTTTATCTAAACAAGTTCATCCTTGACCCCTTTTCTAAACCGAATATGGTTGTGAATCAACATACCAACAAAATCATCCCATAATTCATTGTCTCTTCCCATGAGACCCAAATGATGTGCCTTCAACCACCCTTATTATCATAAAGAGGTAGTAGTAGGATCAAACATATGAGATAAAGTAGCAAAATTAGAGTTTTGTAGCTGATAAATAATATTAACCAGAAGCTTATGAACATTGCCACTCCCCACCCAAGGTCAGCCCTTATCCTTATTTTCCCATCGTCACTAATTTTTTAATCCAACTAGCTACCAACTAGAGGGAAGGCATGGACTAAATCCTTCCATATAATAGAAACATTAGAGGTAGATTTTGAATAGTTCCTAAGACACTCCACCAAGGATAGAGGATCCATGTATTTTTGCACAATGACCTTCTTCCACAAACTATCCATAGAAATAAGTCTCTAAAGAATCCTAACCATCAATGTTTTCTTGAATTAATGAATTTTTTCAGACCCCACCCACCTTCTTCCTTTGGCTTACAAATATTAGCCCATTTAGATAAATCAATACCCATCTTGACTTTATTTTTGGTCCAAATAAATTTGAAACATTTGTTCTTGATAATTTCCAAGACTCCAACTAGAATATGTGTTAAGCCAAGCCAATAAATGGGGATGGATTCTAAAACTAAATTCACAAGAGTTAATCTCCCAATTAAATAAAGCCACCTATTATGACATAATTTGATATGATTATCAATATTGACCACCAACCACTCCCAATCATGTTTCCCATAAGCATTAAGCTTCAACACAAACCCCAAAAATTTGATCCTAGAGTGAACATCGATCTTAGGGAAAGAAATAATTTGTGAAATCTGTTTCTCCTCATCATCAGAAAGAGAAAAATAAGTTAGTATGGACTTAATAATATTGACCTCCATCCTCATGGTTGTATAATAAATCTCTAAAATATATCTATATTTAATTAAATCTCTAAGGGAACCATAAAATAAAAAAGAACATCATCGACAAATAAGAGGTGAGAGAGAAAAATAGATCTTCGTGTTGAATAGGATTATGGAGCAAGTTAATTCATACATCTAAGACATAAATAAAATTAAAAATCATAAATAACATAACATGTTAGGCCTACTCCCTTGAGGGGTGTGGATTAATGGAGTCTAGAAGCTTACATAAGAAAACATGGACAATGTCTTCCCCAAGTGGCCCTCCTCCATGATCGATCCATCAAACATGTTCGTTCTTGGATTTGGTGAACCAAATATTTGTCAATGAGGTAGCACAAGCATATTCATACATATATCCTTGCACCAATGACTTTGGCTCTTGATTTGATCAATGTTGAAAGGATGAGTAAATCTCTCTAGTGATATTTTTGCATAGTTTTTCTACACCAAAAAGAGCTAGTTGAAACTATTCCTATATAATAACATTACAACAAAAAGAACTTAAAGGTTATGGCTATGGATCATGTATTTATAGATTTTTAAAAATGATCTAACTGATTTTTGGCCCTCTATTTCAAGATCAATATAGAGGGTCATAAATCCATTCAATTTTGAAGGGATACGCAATAAATATGATAATTAATATTTGGAAGAATGGATCTTTAATAAGGCATGGGTAGCCTTAATCTTGATATTTATCTCCATTAATGATTTATGGATGACAACCATGTGATGATATCATGTCCTTAATGTTTTAAATTATGAATTTATAATAATAGATATTCAATAAATTTCCATGGAGTTCTCACTTAAGCTCTTAATCTAATTTACTTTGCTTAAAAGATTTTATTTAGGCTTTTTATAATTCTTGGAAATTGGTCGCTTGCTTAATCAAAATAGTTGAAAATGTCAATTTACTTAGTCATAATTTGAGTGGAGTTGAATTAGAGGAAGGTATCAATTACGTACAGGTAAATACCCTAGTTAGGGTAGTATATATGTGAATTGACATATGCACTTGATATGTGCAGCTAAATTAGAGGATTTCAATGGTCCAAAGCATCATTTTGCTTAGTCATAATTTGACTCAAAGTGAATTAGGAGAAGAAAATAATTACATAAAATGTATTTCCCCTAATGGGGATACATGGATGTGAATTGGTGCATGTGTGTGACATGTGTGACCAAATTATAGCATTTTGGTGATTTTGGTCCAGTCTGTGCATTATTGCAAAAAATGGTTTAAACTTGAAATCTTGGCACAACAGTGATAGGAATTGGATGTCTAAATTTTACCCCTATTTTTGAAGTAATAGAGAGACATTTGGTTGAAGTAATGGATTTTCAAATAATAAAAAGGTCACTTAAAATGATCATAATTAGAAGAAAATGTGTTCCCACTTTAAATTAAATTATACATGAGATGCAGAAAAATAGGGTTACAAAAATGCCCCAAATATTATTTGGGTGGCCTATGATACCCCTCAAGTGGAGAACTCCTTTTTTTTAATTTTGATATGTTGGCCCTTGATCAAAAGAAATAAACACGTAATTCATCAAAAAAAGGTCAAAAAATGGAATAATTAGAAGAAAATGGCTCAAAAATGAATAAATAAGGCTAAAAAGAGCCTCCCATGATGAACCAAGGTAACAATAAGTTCATGGGGGAGTTTAGATCAAAATATGGAAATGGATGTGTATTTATTTTCCATGATTCTGATGTGATAAGATAGGCTAATGTTAGGAGATGCATGTCTTTAATTATCATACAGATTATCTATTTATTCTTATTTCTAATTAGTGCATGACTAGATACAAGAGATTAATTTAAGAGATGCACATCCTAAAGCAATATATAAGTATCCATATATGTTGGTTAAATGGAGGGATAACATGACTTGTTACATCAGCTAGGAGATACACATCTTGAAGTAGCAAAGAAATTCATGCATGGTTCCAATGTTTGGCTCATGATTGGAGGATGATATCCCAGTTACGTAGCAGATATGTAAGATGGTGCTTTTAGAGATATATGTTTGGTACCACATTGATTTGTAATAGTGGAGTACCTAGTTTTTAATATGGCAAATGTAATTATGCACCATAAGTATGAATAACTTATAATAACATTGGATTTCAAATTGTGAATGGATCAGTTCAAACGTGAATCTTTACAACTCAAAATAATGATATAAAAATGAAAACCTAAGTTGTAAACATTTATGTTTGAGTCTTAAAAAAAATAAAGAACCAAATTTAAAATTTAAAATGTATAACCAACTTAAGAACAAGATATGAATTATCAAGGCTTAAATGGAAACAAGAATATAAAAAACACATACAAGCAAATAAAATAATCTAAATACACAAGTAAACAACTCAAAACCAAGTTAAGACAAGACTCAAGTGGTTTCTAAAATGTATGTAGGCAAGATACTCAAAATAAGCAAGTGCATAAACTTATAAATAAAACACACATAACACAACACAGTGAAGGTAAAAATACTCAATGTAAGCAATCAACAATTATGCATGTGTAATGAATAACGTGTTACATTTGGAGTATGAATAAGTTGTTTGAATTGGGGGTAATGGAAGAATAAATAAGGGGTGGACGGGATGCCACCAAGTGCTCCTAATAAATAGGCACTACCTACATAGTCCAAATGGACCTCAGGTTGACGTAGTTCTCATGGACATTAAGATAGAAGAAATGTGATGATAAGTAGAGAAATAAGATTAATAGAGGAAAAATAGGAATGGAATCACAAAATAGCAAGAGTGTATAGGTCTAGAATTACTCATAAATCAACAAGAGCATAAGGGCATAGGGTACAGTAATATGAAACTAAGAGGGGATGAGATGACCTGAGATGCCGCATGCATCAAAGTGTTGTCTACATAGTCTATGTGGACCTCAGGCTGATGCAGTTATCCCAGAAGAGGGAGTATAATGAAAGAACATAAATGATGAAAAAAATTAATGGAAACCCACATAGAAGATGACAAATTTATAGCTCTCATGTATATTTTAAGCCCACCTTCGCTAACTAAGAACATTTTCGGTATATTGTCTAGTGTTTTTTTAAGTTTTTGGGCTTTTTGTAATAAGGAAAGCAATGCAATATGTTCAAATGCATAATAAACTATTTATTAAAAGACCATTGTCTTTAGGTAGAGGATCAAACAATAGCTAAACTAGATGTAACAATGCTCCTATGAACCAACAACAAAATATGAGGTCTAGAGGAATACCACACAACAGTAAATAGGAGTAATTAAAAAAAGTCTCAAGGAACTACCAAATAAGTGAAATTATATGTCGAGATGCCCTGAGAAACTAGCCCAAAAAAGATGTTACTAATGATAATGTTGATGTTGATCACTCAAAAGTGCTTCTAAAATTTTCACTAAAAATGTCTACATACTTGTTGGTTCGTAATCAATATCATGATTGGTAATAGGATTAGAATGGCCCTAAAGAACAGGTAATAAGAAGCATGAACAATCTAGGGGAAATAAAATGTTTATTTTGATAGAATTAGAATGGTCCAAGTAACAAACAGAATGGTTTAGGTAACAATAAAATGGTCCAGGAATAATGAGTATAAATAATCCTAGTAAAAAGGTACAAATGGTCCAGCTAATGATACAAGAATGATCTACACAGTACAGTAATGGGAACCATCCAAGTAATAATATTCAATAGGTGCCCCCAAATCAAGGGCCTTTATAGACAATGAAATAGAATAAAAGTCAAGCATGAAAATGTTTGAGGTGAGATATGTTTATGGGTTCCTCGAGCTCTTGTCTTTCTTGAGTAGCTAGCTTGTATGCCCAAGAATCATAATTTGTAATGACCATAATGGACCTAACCAATTGGCTTAAAATTTGCCTTTTCTTTTATGCTCAACATTGGTGTTTTTCTAATTTTCTTTATAGACCAATTCACCAACTTCAAATTCTATGGGGATAGTGTGTTTGTTATAGCTACAGTGTAGCCTGTTTTGATAAGCTTGCAAATTATATAAGGCAATCCAACACTTTTTATCTAGAATCTCCAACTCTTTAAAATCTAGAAACTTTGTATCCTTCATCAATAATGTCCTGTAGCAAGATGCAAAATGACAGTAACTTGATCTCAATGGAAATATTGGCCTCTAAACCAAATAATGAGTATGGTGTAGCTCCAATGGGGGTTCGATGACTAGTTTCATAAGCCCAAAGGGTGGGGAATAACTTTAAGTGCCAATCATGGCTAGTGTCATTGATAATATTTTTAAGGATTATAATTATGGTCTTGTTAGATGCCTCGACTTGACTGTTACCTTGAAGGTTATATGGTGTGGAACATTTATGTTTGATCTTGAACCGGTGACTGAGGACTTTGGCATCCTTGTTCATAAAATAACCACCATTATCAAAGATGATTTTGGCAAGGATGTCATAGAAATATATGACATAAAAATACATTAACTTGGCTATTTACTTGTCAATTATATAAGTGAGGGGGGTGGCCTCTATCCACTTAATGAAATACTCCATGGTAATAAGGATGTGCTTATGGCCATTAGAGGAAGTAGGGTTTATTTCCCTAACAAGATCAAGTCCCCAAGTTAAAAATGGCCATTGTGTAGTAATCGATTGGAGTGGTAGTTAAGGTGCATGTATCAAATTGTTGTGCTTTTGATAAATAATGCACTTTTTGACATAGTTACAGACATCTATCTTCATTTTAGGCCAATAATATCATGTATGAAGGAGTTTCTTAGACAAGACCATGTCATTGGTGTAGGCCCCACAAATTACTTCATGGACATCTTTAAGTATCAACGTATAATCTCTTGAAGATAAATAATGAATCAATGTCTCATAATAGAATCTATGATAGAGCATGTTTCCCAGGATGGTGTAACAAGATGCTCAATGGAAGAATCATTTTGTTTGGTTCTTTGAAAGGTTCAGTAGAAGGGTTTGATCTTGGAGATAAGTATATAGGTCTAGGTACCAAGGGGGATTGGGAACAACAATATTAAATATTCTCTTTGAATCTAAAAATACATGAGCTAGCTACAAAATATTATTAATGAGGAACTAATACTCTTTGGCATCGTTAGTAACTTGTATCATAGACCTAATGGTAGCCATGGCATCTGCCACTTGGTTATTAACCTGTGATATTTATTTAAACTGAAGAAACTAAAAGTGTTGTTTAAAATTATCCATTATACCCATGTAAGGTATAAAATTCTCATCTCTTATTTAGTACTACTATATGGCTTGATCGATGATTAATTAATAATCATCATATACCATAAATTATTTGATATCCCACTATATTATAAGATGAATTCTAGTAATCAAGGATTCATATTTGGCCATGTTGTTGGTATAAAGTAAGTTGATGTGAAATGCCTTAGGAATAAAATCCCCTTGTAGTGTGACCAATAAAATATAAGCTCTAGATCCATAGGAGTTGAATGAGCTATAAAAATGCAGTGTCCAATGTTTGGACTAAATAGTTAACTCATTCAGGGTCATGATTGATTCATCTGAAAATTCAAATAAAAGAGGCTTGGTGTCGATCCAAGGAGATTCAACAAGATAATCTGCTTAAACTTTCCCATTGATAGCCTTATGATTTTGTTATTCCAATTCAAATGTACTTAGTAGCATAACCCATTTAGCCATGCAACCTATGATAGTGGTCTTTGATAATAAGTACTTAAGTGCATCAATCTTAGCTATCACAATGGTTTTGTTATTCAACATATAGTGTTGCAGCTTTTGGGAAGTGAACACCATTATGAAGAAAGCCTTTTCCATAGGTGTATATTTATGATTATAAGTTATTAATGTCCAAATGAGATAGTATATTGCATGTTCTTTCCCTATTTATCATGTTAGGCCAAAAGTGCCCCTAGTACATGTTTGGTTGTTGATATGTATAAGAGCAATGGTTTGTCTGATGTAGGTAGAGTTAGTAATTGTGGATTAGCCAAGTAGGTCTTTAATTTGGTAAATTATTGTTCACAACCTATATCCCATTGAAATGTGACACCGTTATTTGAAAGATGTGTAAATGGGTGACACTTATCAGCCAACTGTGATATGAAATGGTAGATAGATTAAATTTTGCCCTATAAGCTATGGAGTTGTTTCAAATTGGATAGAGGAGGAATTTATAGAATATCTTTGACCTTAGTTATACCTACCTCAATACCTCTTTGTAACAATGAAATTTGGTAGTTTACCTGAAGTGATGCCAAAAATGCACTTCTTAGGATTGAGACGCGCCTTGTATTTATGAAGCCTCTCAAATATTCTCTATAGAATGTCAAGGTGTCTTGAATGTGTTCTTAATTTAGCTAGGTGATCATCCATGTAGTCTTCAATGATGTCATGCATCATGTCATAGAATATGATAGCCATATCATGTTGATAGGTTGCACATGCATTCTTCAAGCCAAAGGGCATGACTTGATAACAAAACATTCCCTATGGAGTGGTGAATGTAGTCTTGTGTTGGTCCTTTGGTGTAATATTAATTTGGTTATATTTTGAAAATCCATCCATGAGGGACAACATTTTATAGCTTTTCATTAAATAAACTATCATGTCAATGTTAAGTAGTGGGAAATTATCTTTAGGTCATGCCTTATTAATGTATCTAAAATTAGTACATAGGTGATTACTTTATGGATTTTTGTTGATTGGGATGATATTGGAGATCCACTTGAATATTCAAGTGGTTGAATGAACCCAATATCTAGTAACTTTTCAAACTCCTTTCAGATAAATATGGCTATATGCAGATGCATTTTACACAAATTTTGTTTGACTATTTTTGCATTTGGATGGATAACTAGGTGATGTACCATAAATGAAGGTTCAAGACCAAGCATGTCTAAGTAGGACCATACAAATATATCAATGAAATATTTTAAAATGGTAATAATGAATTCATGTTCCTCACTAGTGAGGGATGTACCTAGATAAACCATCTTGGGATCATCATATGTACCAATGTTGACCTCCTAGTATCCTCGACCAGTAATGTTGAACCATCCTCAAGAATAGTAGGCAAGGAAGAGAATGGATCCTATTCAACTAGATGTTGATTATAATATGTGCCCATATAGGAGGAATCTAAATTAGCCATGCTAGGCAATGCCCAATTGGAAAATAGCTTAGGAAAATCTTGAGCAAGGTATTCAAAAACTTATTTTTATTCAGAACTAATGTCAAAACCATGGTAATGTTTGGACTAAGTGGACACTACAATTATTAAGGAAAGAGAACTTCCCCATCTAAGATTTATTTAAATAGGTTTTCACTCAAGGACTCATATTTCTCTTTACTCTTTCCCTGACCCAACGGTTCCCCAAAGAGGTTTTCACTTAAAGATCTTGATGTTTTAATTTTATCATGACCAAGGAAGTTCTCCTGCTCTCCAAAATAGGTACCAAGGTCCAAATGAAAATCTAAGTCATGTTTGTGATCACTATCCAACAATCCATCTCAAAGGCCCATGAACTTGATAAAGAGTCTTGCTAGTCTCAATCAACTAAGTCATGATGATGAAAGGTAAGTGGATAATGGGTTGTAATGGTCATGATGGCATTGGAATCAAATAAATAGGTATTGGCTAGCTCATTATAGGGGCTATAATGGGATGTTATGTTTCTATGGGATGCTATGTTTCTATAAAGAGTTTCATTATTGTTCAATGAATATCAATCATTCTTAAAAGTAATGGGGTCACCCCTAAGTGGTGTAAATCCAAAACCTTGATTCTCTGTAGTTTAACCATTCAAATAGGTTCAATAATTCCCTATGCCTTGGATCCTAATTCTCTTCCTGTATAGTCCAAGTCATCCATGATTCTATTTGGTATAAGATACTTGGCACTCTAAAAGTAATTAGTAAAACCATCACCATACAACTAAGTTCCCTCAATGTTGGTGGCCCAATCTTGATTGGGTGACATATCAGGTACAAAGATAAATGGTTCCTAAATAGTGGATTTAGATTTCTTTTTCCAAACCATGTTGGCCCTACCAGGATTTTTAGAAGCTTTAAGATGTACTTAGGACTTAAAATACTTTAGTAATTTGTCAATGTGGAATGCATCATGAATTTTATGTGTGGCAATACGATTATATTGAACATTGAAATGGGTGGATATGTTAATGAGAAATGGATTAATAAAAGTGGAATCAAGGTCACTAGGATCAATATAATTAGACTTGAGAGGTTCAAAAACCCTTACCTTTTTTGCCTACCATTTTAGTACTAGGAAAATAAGTATAGTTTCCATATTCAACCTTTACATGTTTATAATATTGATATGGTTGCAAATCACCATAAATAATTACCTATAGACCAGAATGGGGGAATTTGATGCATTAATTTAAGGTAGAAGGGACTACTCATACTTCATGGATCCAAGGGTGACTAAGAAGAAAATTATAAATCAGTTATATATCAATGATATGGCATAGGGTATCATGGGTAACAGGGCCAATAATGATTAGCAAAAAAATGGTTCCTATAGATTCTCTCTCTATGTTATCATAAGCCTTGATGGTGATGGTATCTGGTTATATATCTATCATTATATACCCCAATGTTTGGACTAGTTATAATAATGCCATGTTCAATCTAGAGCTATTGTCTATAATAACCTATTTGATTTTATGATGGGAAATAATAACTATAATGTATAGGGGATTGTTATGTAGGGGACCAAGGGATGACATATCTCATTGGTTGAAGGCAAGTTAATGTCCTAGAGACAAATGTCCCACAAATGATTAGAATTGGTCAATATTAATGTCATCAGGCATAGTGGATTATTGAATAAAATCATTCAGTATGGTCTCATGAACTTTAGATGTATGCAAGAGATCCAAAATAGAGATATGGACATATGTTTTGCTTAACTATTCACTGATACTATATGGCATCTCAATAATGGGACAAGTAGGTTTGGTCTTAGTCAATATAGTGTTTGGTTTAGGATTGGTCTTGATCATTATAGTGTTTAG
Organism: Torreya grandis; assembly: GCA_037957365.1. NCBI lineage: Eukaryota > Viridiplantae > Streptophyta > Pinopsida > Cupressales > Taxaceae > Torreya > Torreya grandis. The sequence goes on from JARHVA010002866.1 coordinate 1,206,667, forward strand.
ATTAGGATTGGTCATAATTGGCATAATGTTTGGATCATAATTAGTGTTAAAAGAAGGCAAAGGGCCATAGAGGATAACTTTCAACCATCTAGTTATGACCGTGCAATTTTGAGTCAAGAAGAAGTTATTGTAACTAGAGAAATGAGGAGGTCCTAGAATGGTAACCTTTAGAAACTGAGGGGTAAGCAAAGCATTGGAACTAGGTGCAAAATTACCTAAAGTAGTAGATAGTGAACCTAAAATGGAAGAACCAGCATTTCAAATAATGTTGGATGGTACACAAGATTTGATCTTAATGGTAATGACATGATTACTTATAATATGCCTTATGGTATTATTGTAATCATATAACATAACATGTTAATCAATTTGATTGGTTTGGGTGTCATGATCTTGATTATAATTATAGTTCAGATTTTAATTCCAATTCTAACCTTGATTATGTTGTTAATTGTGCTCTTGGCTTTGGTTATAATTCCTCCTCTATTATTGGTCGTTATGCTTGAGAAATAGATCTTTATATATATCCATGTTTTGATTGGTGTTAAGAGGAGGTCTATGGTCTATCTCAATCTCTCCATTCTCTAATAATTTTTCAATAATGTGCCTTAATTGCATGCATTTGTAAACTACATGTCTAATAACATGATGAAATTCACAACATTCATCTTAATTATACCAGTCAAGATTAGGCTAATCCTTAGGAAAGGGTTTTGGTATAGGCCAAATAATCATATTAACAACCACTAATTTCTTAAATACTGACTCAATACGCTCCCCTAGGTCATTAAATGACTTTTATCTAGGAAATGCTCTGCATAGCAGAGCTCTTTATAGTTGGAGTGGTAGATTCGATGATGTATTTTCAATAAGTGTTGCTTGTATTGTCTACACATGTCATGATAATAAATCCATTACTACCATATTCTTATTTTTGTTAAAGATCTTAGTTTTTTAGTGATATTAGTTTAAACCAGTACTTGAGATTGATGTAGTGTTTTCTTGGGAATAGATTTTGACCAAGACTTTACCAATAAGTGCCTTCTCAATCTGTACACCCTTGATGATTTCTACAAATGAGTTGGCACAAGCAAGCCTTAGATTATGAACAAGCTCAGGATGTAAGTTCTATGTGAAGATATCAACTAGTTGTTTATCTTGTAGATTATGTTAAAAGTGACTAGTTAGGGCTCTCCACCATTGTAGATAGGTCATGAAGCTTTATTTGTCCCTTTATTTGGATTTACATAAGTCAACCATTATCAGCTCATGCTCAATATTGTAAGAAAATTGGTTAACAATTTTTTTGATAAATCATTGAAAGTTGTTACTGATCCTTTAGGTGATTTGAAAAGCCACTCTAAAGATTGTCCACCTAAGTTACGTGGAAAAAAGTGCAAAAAATACACATTATTATAGGCTACATCTTGGTATGCAACAAAGAAGGTTTGTATATGCTCTCTAGGATCACCCTTCCATTTATATTTATCGAATATGGGTACCTTAAAATGAGGTGAGAAGGGTACTTGAAATATGCTCATTTCAAATAAATAAGGTCATATCTCACCAAACTTATAATTTTTGGTCTGATTACCTATTTAAAGCCTTGAGACTACCTCCTTCATGGTGTTCCACTCTTAAATATTTGAGCAGTTTTTGGTGGAGGGTGTTGCATCTTGATTCCTCACTAAGCAAACTAATAGACTATTCATGGATATGTATAATGTACACATACGATATTTGTTATATTTTTCACCAAGCTTGAGATCTATGATATTATGGGATAGTAGAATATTGCTTGGATACATGATGATACATGATTGCTTACTGTGAGTTAGTTAATGTATGCATTTATATTTTGATCATATTTATGTATTGTTTCAGTTATATTTATTGTTATATGTTTATCATGTGATATGATCTAATAACTTGTGTGTTGTGAGGTGGACGCAAGAGAACTCATCCCTCAAAGCATGTCACAGGGAGAGTATCATCAGAGAGGGTGACATAGATGGAGATGTCAGAGGTCTATAGAGAGCTAAAAAAACTTTGCACACACCACATTAGTTAGCACATGGTAGAAATGCATTAAAAATAGTTGCTTATGGTGTGTTTATTTTTTTCTTGGAGTGTTGCTTTTTATGATTTTCAAGTATAGGTAAATATTATAATGAATTATTTTATGTATGTGACAAGTCTTATCATTAATGTTGATAGGAATATTATTAGCAAAAATAAATTTAAAATATCGATTATTTGTAATTATGAAATTGATGTTTAAAATGCTACAATATTCATGGTTGATAATTGATTTAATTTAAATAATGGATTTTGGCATTTAATTTTAAAATATATTTAAAAAATGGAAATTATATTAGAAATAGAAAAAAATAAGAAAAGACAAAGAAAATAGATAAAAGGGAATTTAGAGGCAAGAATCAGAAAAACAAAAAAAGAAAGGATTAAAATTAAAAAATCTAAAGAGAGTTAAATATATTAAAAATAACAAAAACAAAATAAAATAAAATAAAAATCTATAAAAAGGAAAAATTGTGCCTATTTTACATAGGGAAAGTGTTAGAAAGGAGATCATCTTCTGCATTGGAGAAATGAAGACCAGAAGAGGAAACAAGGGTGCAACATAGGGAGAATATACAAGAGAATCAGTAAATTCAATAGGTAGGTGGTGTTTTCAATTATACATCAATGTTGAAGGATTTTTATGTATGCTTTTAGTTATGGGAACTCAGTGAAATAAGTGTTTGAAACTTTTAGCTAAAACATAATTATGAGTGAATAGCTAATTATTTTCAAATTTGGTTATTAATTATATAAGTGAAACATATCTATGAATAAACTCCTATCTATATGTAGCTAAGACACACTATAAGAAAGTCGTGAGTAAATCAAGTAGACAATTTTTCTTTTTTATAAATTATAGGAGCGTTGACTTATTTGAGACATAGAACTATATGAGACAGTATTTCGATGCAATATACAACCACAGAAGAATTTAATTTCACATTATTAGGATGGCATCTCAATAATAAGGACATTGTTCTAATTTAGATGAAATTTTGAGTGCAATATTTAAAAAAAACATTAGTAAAATAAGTAGAGAATGGCAATATATAATACTAAAATTATAGTGTGGTATTGACTCATAATAAATCAATCATTCCACATAAGTAATGGAACTAGCCTAGTTAGGAATCACCCTTGTAATATGAATAATTGCCAACAATATTATAACTATCCAATTTCTAAATATATTGGTTGTAATAAATCATTGCATAATTTTGATAGGTCTTTTTCCTCTTTGTTGAGTCTTTGTAAAGTGATTTAACAGTTTTGAGAATACTAGAGTCTTATTCATAATTTAATTAAGGGTCTGAATTGACTAAATCAATAAATAATATTGCAACAATTTAACTACTGATTTATATAATTTATTTATATTTTCAACCTTTCCATAAATAGCAATAAATATGGAGAAAATTAAACCTAGCTGAAAATAAGATGAAATAATTGAGACAGGGTTTGGAATTTGTTATGCAAGACTAGGATAGTGTCACAAATCAAGATCTGGCTTTCATTTTGTGAAAGGATAAGAGCATCAAAATAGGACACCCTGGGTTCTAATACTATAGTCTTTTTATGCCATTATTATCCAAACTACTCGTAAAGACCTAAGTTTTTTGGGTTTTGTTTACTACCCTTGTGTGAGCCTACCTATGAAATCTTGATTGTTGAAGGTATACAAAACTCCTTATACATTTGATTTAGTCTTCAAACCCTAGGCTTCATTATGTTTTGATCAATCTTGAGAAATAATAGGGGTTTAGTGTGTGTAAGATGCACTGAACGTGTATCCACACCCCTTATGTGGGCATGTTGCCTACATACCAATACTTTGAAGAGGGATCAAGCCATATATAGTTCTTCCACTTGATGTGCTTTGTGCAATAGTGTTATGAGGATGCAAAAATTCTAAAGTGGATGTGTTTGAGGTGGCTAGAGATTGGTGTGAAGATTTAGATATGATTGTAGTTGTATTAGATGGTTGTATGTAGAGAATAAGGAAATTTGCCTTGGTGGTTTTACTCATATTCTTGTTTGTTTTGTAATATTTGTCAACCCCTTTGAAATGAACTTTGAATGGGATTTTATAGAGATATATTGGTCATGGGTTAAATTTAATCACACTAGGCTGACAAGATGAAGGATAGGAACTGGAAGGAAATGATAGTTAGAGCTAAAAATGTAATTGAATAGGAACATCAAAATTATACACCCTAGGGTCCGATGTTATATTCCAACTTGGGTACTATTGTCTTATAGGTGCGAGACCTTAGGGGATGGAATTAACATGGGAAATGTAGCTTAATTGATCCAGAATTAGGTTTTAGAAGTCAACAGATGATTGGGAGTAAGCAAAAAGGTGTCTATAAGGGTCATGAAAGCACACAAGAGGGACCTATGGGTTGGATGTCACAAACCACACTCAAGCTACCAATTTTGACATTTTATATGACTACATTTGCCCCCTTTATTCTAGTGATGCAGCAAAGCAAAATACTAAGATAAAGGAAAAGTAGAAAGCATACCTGAACTTACCTCAAAGGGTGAATCTCATGAAGTTGTGTGATGTTGGTTGTGCATAGAGAAAGCACATCGTGAAGTGTGAATCTATAAATAAAATTAAGAGTAGATCAGTTATTACTAGACACACTATGTCTAAATTAAAAATGTATGAAAGTTGTATAAAAGAGAGAGGTAGAGAAAGGAACGAATACACCTCATTGAGTACATGAACCAATACAAAACTTTTTGTGTTATTAAGTGATGTTGAGTGATGTTAGATGATGTTGGGTATGTGTTGAATGGTGTTGTACGAAGAGTAATATTATGAATGGAGCTGAGTGTTCAATTCTTTAAGAGTGGCTCAAGAATGCAAAGGCTAGCCCTTTGGCTCTATCATCACCCACTAAGTGAAGCTATGTGATCATGTGTGTGTTAATCGATGTTTAGACTATGTGTCAAATCCCTTTGAGTGGGTGGCTTAAGAATATAAAGGCTAACTAGTCCTTTGGATCCAACATTGCCCCATGAAGTGAAGCTATAAACTAATATTGGTATGAATGTGTGTCATATGAGATGGCTCTTGAAGCCCTTGAATGTTCTATAATTTTACAATGTGGCATGGATAGTTGAATGTGTGCTAGAAACTAGGCCAATCTTAGCCACTCAAAAAAGGTGGAGATTAGGCTTGTATGAAAGCCACTCCAAAATTGGGCAATATGCTTATGTGTAATCCACTCAAAATTATGATGTCAACCACCTGTAGATGGAATAAGGTATGCAACTACTAAGAATACCTGGCTAATGTACTGAACTCAAACAAAAAGTCCAATGTGTCGTGCACATTTCCCCCAATCACTAGTGTCTATAACATGGATTCTGATCTAGAAGTTATACCAACTACCTAATCTAAAATTGGAAGTGAGAGCCATCATATTGTGCATGATGCCCCCTATATCTGGGTTCTTTGAGAAAACCTATATTGAAACTACTGATTCTAAACTGAACTATAGTTGACAAAACTATAACTATACTTACTTTTCTATCTATTTATAGAAAAATTGTTTTTTTTGCTATTTGGATAGGAACATCGAAATAAGACACCCTACCATCTGGCACTATAGTCCAAACTTTGCACTCTTGTCTAATGCTAATTCTGAATATCATTCTATAATTTTCACTATTTGTTTAGTCTATTTTGCCTAGTTTGAAGTTTAGTTGTTGTTCTAAGTGTTCTGAAAACTAATTTTTTGATTATAAGGAGCTCTAATCTCTGTGACAAAACCCCTGTTTGTTTCCCCCTCTTATAAGGTAGGAATGAAGACCCTTTAATGATTATCCTTAGAAGATAGAGCCCTATAAGTGTGTTATGCTACAAAAATACATGATATAACAATGATAATCGACAAGATATCTCAGGATATAACATGGTTTATATGAGTTATTGTTAGATCAATAGGGATATGCCTGGATAGATATAACAATATAATACCATCTGTAATATAATAAATTAGAATCAGAAGTTCGGTCAGTTGTTAGTTGTTAAGGAGGGATGTAGCATGATGTCTATCATGGCAACCAAGAAAGTAAGATAATGCATGATTTGGATCATGACATTACAAATAATTAAAAATTAAACAAACAATAATCATGCAAGGTAAGAATGAAGAAGCATACAAGAGTGGCCAAGGGGCCAAGCAAATAAGGGACATGGGCATATGTCACTCAAACTAGGAAGAAAGCATACAAGACATGTTCAAATGCCACATACACATACAATTAAAACAAGCAAGATTGGCATAAGTGCCATAGGCACATAGAAGAGTACAAGCAAAGGACATTAGAAAATGTCCTAAAGCACATACAAGAGATAAAATAGGAATTGAGAAATGCAATCACATCTATCTATTCAAAGTAAGAAAGGAAAGCATGTAAATACTAGAAATATAATCGCATCTAACTAATCAAAGTAAGAAGTGAAATTATTTAAGACATGTAGTACAAGACTAGGTATATGTTAGGAAATACACAAGTGTTATATACTAGTGAGTGCCGATAGAGTAATCTATGTAAGCTAGTAAGTAATATACATCAACATGATAACTAGAGTGTGTGGTATAGGAATGACATAACTTGGATGGTGTATTCATGTAGAAGATGTCCCTAGGGGGTAGATATATCGATGTATGTCTTGAATGTAGAATTAGGATGTCCCCTCAATGGGTAGAGTGAAGCAATCAAGGATCTGGATGTCACTACACACACTTAGGAGATCAAGTGAAGCATGGTAATGTAGATAAATCAATAAACACTAGCATAGAACAATAAATGTATGTCTAGCATGGTAATAAAAATTTAAAGCATGGATAATGCATACAATTGAAATGTGTTTGTGTATTTGAATTATTTGAATGTTGTTGGTATTTTAAATTATTTTAATGTTGTTGGATTTTGAATTAATTAAATGTATTTATATTTTTTAATTTTGTATTATTTTTGGTACTTTTGATATAAGCTATATACAATCAATCATGAGGAGACTATGTACAAGTAAATTGAAAAAAAATTATGTAAAAGGCTAAGAATAGACGATACTAACCAATGAGTCTCATGGGATACTCTCAAAGGGATCATGAATGATCATGAAGCACAATGGAAGGGCTGAGACTATAACTCTAAAAGTTGTGTATGTTATAAATGTTCTAAAATATTTGTAGTGGAAACCAACTATGAGCTCCCCCTATAACTCTGAGAAGTGGATTCAACTATAGGGATCTAAGAGACCCATCTAGTAGAAGGAAAATCTCTCTAAACATGTGTTATGTGTATAGAGGCATGAGACCTCAATGAGACAGCTCTAGGTGTGAACACTATAGCTAGAAATTGTCTAAAGTCCTAAAACTATGGTTGCTTTTTAAAAGAGGCCTCTGTGGAAGTGTATGAACTCTCTATGTTGGCGATAGAGGCCTCAACTATGTCTGAATATGAACTACAAGAAGAACTGTAACTGGTGAAAAAGATGACACTAGTGATAGCAAAGTAGAATATGACTCTGAAGTGGGGAGTGGTAACTCATATGGAACTCTATTAACTATAGCAACCTAATTAGCATGAATGAATTTCACACATCTATGAACTGTAAAAGGTACTTGAAGTTTTTGGATCCATGATCGACCAAATAACATATTTAAAACTTATGCACTATGAACAATAGTAAATGGTGTGGCCACATGTGTTGGACCAACTTGTAGAGGAAGTATAATCTCACCCAATGAACTTTGTATGTGTCCACTAAATCCATTGATAACTATGTCCATCAAGGTAATATCCTACTCTGAATATCCTAAATGTTATAGTAATGTCATAGTACACATGTTCACATTAGATCCATTGTCTATGAGAACAATATGAATACGATAATTATGAATGTAAGATGTGATAAAGAGTGCATGATAATCTGAATCATCCTCTACTATCTTCTACTTTGAGAAGAAGATCGAAGGTCTAGCTTGAACTTTAGAATTATACACACCAATCATGTTACTCAAAGGATGTGACTCAATTGCAGGTGCCCTATATGTAATTGGTGGTGGATGTGCATGATATGCATGGTGAACACCTGATGTGTCCCTTGTCTCTTTTTTAGAATGTTGTGGAAAAGGATCTGAGAAAAAATTTAAAGCCTTATCTTGTGTTTGCTTTGTTTGTGGGGGCTCAACTGGAGTGCCAAGATCAATAAGATTGCCATCTATCAAGTTTGTATCTTGTGTTTCAAACTAATGCATCTATTTGTTGTGTGGCCTGGTACCCTATGAGAGTCACAAAATGCATTTTGATCATATCCCCATGGAAGAGGTTTTATTAGATCAACTTCTCTAATAGGACAGAGAGATATGATATTACATTTCAAAAGTTGTTGTAGAACTCTAGTTGGAGAAACTAGTAGATTGGAAAAGGTTCACCAAGGAGGTGCTGATAAAACCACTCACTGAGGGAGCTTTGAAGCTACATTGACTATAGTTTGATTCTAACTTTTGTTATCATTAACCTTAACTTTGTATAAGACTTTGTTGTTACTTTTGTTTGTTGTTTCTGATATACTTGTGTACTTGAGTTTGCCCATTGAAATTAATTTGACTTCCCTCTCCTTTAGTGTATGACATAACTCAATAAAGGAAGAGAACCTTTTTAACATTATTGACTCAAGCAAAGCTAGTAGAAGACTCTGTTTGAAGATATCTTGTAACTCTTGATTGGACATGGGGATAGTCATCTTAGCCAAAATAGTCTTATATTGAAGAACATTATCTATGATATGCTCATTTAACCTTTGTTTCTATTGTGCAACTTGGGCATAGGAAATCTAATCACCAATATTAATTTTGAAATGAGATAAAAACATGTCAGCTAAAGGATTGAATGCATTGACTGACTGATTCAATAGACTATAGAACAATTGTAAGGCATTATCCTTTAGACATCATGGAAATAGCTTGGTTATTAACTAGTCATTTGGAACATAATCTAAGCATTCTACGTGAAAAGCTATTAAATGTGTCTCTAGATCACCCTTGCCATTATATAGAGTGAGCTTTGTTTGAATAAAACTTGGTGGTAATGGTGTAGAAGTAATATGGCATGCTAATGGTGTATACAGTAGAAAAAAATAATCCAAAGCCTGTGTTGGTCTAGAATCAACTTGCTCAAGATGTAGCACCTTGGATTGAAGAGATTTTATCTCTTGCACAAGGGTTTCCACATCAAGATACAAAGATGTACTAGTTATAGTTGGTGGTGGCATAGAGTAAGGTTGGGTTGTTATAGGGTGTTGTTGAGACATAGTTGCCCCTGTAGTGTCATTTGCAATTGGTTGCTCTAAAGGAATAGAAAACTCAACTTGCTTAGCCTTTTTAATTTACATGATAGATTGTAAGATAAGAGTATGATCTCCAAGTTGTTTCCTGAGTCTTTTTATAAAAATTTGTAGAATCAAGTCTTTGTTAAGGATGACATCATTATCAATAATAGGTGGAAGTGGATCAAGAACCTGATGTTGTGGATCATGAACATCAGTGTTTATATCATCATTGTTATTCTCATACTACTCATTGTCAAAATTATCCTCATGAAAATTGGTATAATTTGGATGTATAGGATCTATAACAGGAAGTTAAGTTGGTTGTTTATCCATAGTATATGGTCGAGTTGAACGAACCTAGGTGAATTCAAGAGGGTTACCACTAAGTCTTGTACTTCATCTCAAAGGAAGACATGTAAGGAGCTTACATGGCATAAGGAAAATAACTTGAAAAATAAAAGAGAAGATTAAATAAATATAATCTAAGAAGTGAACTAAAATATGCATAAAAGGATATGAAGCTCACAAACATGTAAGGTGATACTTCAAAAGCAATGGGACCTAGTATATGCAACTAGGGTTTGGAAGAATTTTTTTTTTTTTAATTAATATGGAATTTTCAAAATTAATGTTAATTTTTTATTTAAATATGCAGGTAAAAATCAAAAGAAATATTGGTAAAATGATTGATTTAAATGGACCTAGTATATGCAACTAGGGTTTGGAAGAATTTTTTTTTTTTAAATTACTATGAAATTTTAAAAATTAATGCAAATTTTTTATTTAAATATGCAGGTAAAAATCAGAAAAATATTGGTAAAATTTTTTATTTAAAGGGAACTAAGATATGCAACTAGGGTTCGGAAGAAAATTTGATTTTTTTAAATTTACCATGGAATTTTAAAAATTAAAGTGAATTTCTAATTTAAATATGCGAGTAAAAAATCTAAAAAATATAATAAAAATCAGAAAAAAAAAAATTCCAAGGGTTTTTAGGGTTTTTATGCATAAATGAAGTAAGTCAAGTTCACCAAATGATTTAACAATTTTGGAAATATTGAAGTCTTATTAATAATTTAGTTAAGAGTTTGAGTTGACTAAATCAATAAATAATATTGTAATAATTTAACTACTAATTTGTATAATTTTTTAATATTTTTAACCTTTCTATAAATAGCAATAAATATGAAGAAAATTATATTTAGCTAAAAATAGGATGAAACAGCTGAGATAGGGTCTGGAATTTGTTGTGCAAGACTAGGATAATGTCACAAATCATGGTCTGGGTTTCATTTTTTGAAAGGATGGGAGCACCAAAATAGGATACCTTGGGGTCTAACACTATAATATTTTTATACCATTGTTTTTCAAACTACTCATAAAGACCTAAGTTTTCTAGGTTTTATTCGCTGCCCTTGTGTGAGCCTGCCTATAAAATATTAACTATTGAAGGTCTACAGAACTCCAAATAATGTTGATTTAGTCTTCAAACCCTAAAATTAATTGTGATTTGATCAATATTGAGAAAGAAGGGGGGATTAATCCATGTAAGATACATTGAACGTGTATCCACATCCCTTGTGTGAGCACGCTACCTACATACCAATACTCTGAAGAGGGATCAAGCCATATGTAGTTCTCTCACTTGATGTGCTTTATGCAATAGTGTTATGAGGATGTAAAAATGCTAAACTAGATGTGTTTGAGGTGGCTAGGGACTAGTATGAGGATTTAGATATGCTTGTAGTTGTATTAGATGGTTGTATGCAGAGAATAGGGAAATTTACCTTAGTGGTTTTGCTTGTATTTTTACTTAATTTATAATATTTGCCAACCCCTTCTAAATGAACTTTTAATGGGATTTTATAGAGATCTATTGGTCATGGGTTGAATGTATTCATGAGGCTGACAAGATGAAGGATAGAAATTAGAAGGAAATGATCGTTAGAGCTAAAAATGTAATTGGATAGGAGCATCAAAATTAGACACCCTAGGGTTTCACCCTATAGTCCAAGTTGGGTGCTATTATCTTATAGGTGTGAAATCGGGGGGGAATGGAACTAGCATAAGAAATGCAGCCTAGTTGAGCTTGAATCGAGTTTTGAAAGTCTACAGATGACTAGGAATAAGCAAAAAGGTGTCTAGAAGGATCATGAGAGCATGCAAGAGGGACATATGGGTTGGGTGTCATAAGCCACACTGAAGCTACCAATTTTGACATTTAATATAACTACATAAAGCTATGTGGAAGTCACTTTAGCTACAGTGTGTAGAACATTTATGAATTATTGTGTATCTTTTTGGAATTGTATTATCTTGAAATTATTTAAATCATTATGTCAATAAAATTTAAGTTGTTGTACATATACTTACATAATTCTCCTAATTTCTTATCTGTAATTATAAATATATAACTATTATTTCTTAGAATTGGTAGAGTATAAATATATAAATGTTTGAATATGAGGGAAGCTGGGTCGCTACCTAGTCAAGGTGTCACTGTAGAACAAGGATAATATATCTTATATTTGGCATCATCGTATCTTCTTGTTTATCCAGCAATGCTAAAGACAAACAATATATTTAAATGCAATATGTTATTATAGTGCTTTGGTATCACTTTTATATTACTTGTTTAATGATGTAGTTAACTACATTTAATATACCAATATCATTAGCAATAACTAATCATCCTTTATGTTACATAATGCGATGTTAGTATAATTATTTTATATTACTAATCAATAACATTAAATGTAATATATTACTAAATAGTATATTACTAAATAAGAGATAATCAACTAATGTTACTGATGTATATTGCTAAGAGATAAACGGATGTATATTGCTCTTGCTTGTTTCTTGATACAAATGTTATGGTGATCTAATTATTGTACTTATATATCATAAGGTCTCGGATATTAGATGAAAATAATGATAACCTCAGCCATTTGTGTATTTGATGTAGCCATGTCTTGGCATAAGAATTAATATTGTTATGTCTAGTTACATAATCGGATAATAAATTAATAATTTTAAAGGGCCACATTTGAGGTACATGGATTTTAATTGGTATGTAAAATGCAACATTAATAATAGCATTTAATCTTATATATATATATATATATATATATATATTATAGTGAAGACTATAAAAGAAAATTATACCTAAAACTTAATTTTATGTTGTTTTGTGGGAAGCCCATTTGACTGGCACATTTATTAACCTTTTTAAACATAGTCAACCTTTTCAATACGAAAATGGTGGAAAAATCCCATAAGATTCTCAGTGGAATATGTTTAACCATAGGTATTATTTGAGATTAAAATATTGAGAATCTTTTTAAAGTTTAAATAAGACATGCAGAGGGTAGAGAACCCATCAAAGTGTTTATCATGAGAGGTACAGGTAGCTTATCATATATAATTTGTGAGCTAAAAGCATAGGGTGTAAAAATAACATTAGAATAAGCTACATGTTGTCGAATGTGATAATTTAGGTTGAATGTACCTATTAGCATATTTAAAACATAGGGGTATAATCTTGCATTTATAGTCTTGGGTGGAGTATTAACTGAATAAAAAAATTACTTATAACTAACTTTATGAATGCTTGCATATAAACCCCTAAATGTAAATAAATGCTAGACTGGATTTCTTATGTTTTCAAGAAAATGAAGTTTTGATTGTTCTAGCTATTAAATACAAATGTGTATTTCCATGTATTTATGACTACTTCATTAGTTTGATTTCAATACTTAGTAGTTATGCTTTAAAACACTATGATTACTTCATTAGTTTGATTTCAATACTTAGCAGTTATGCTTAAAAACACTAGACTGTAATAATATGGGTTATCATAGGGTGCAGTATAGCTGGAAACAAATTGTGTTATTTAGAATCTATAGTTGATTGTGTATTTACCCAGGTGGTATAAACTATAGTCATTATTTCTAGTATGGGATAGAAAATAATGTAAGAATCATGCATATGTTTTATGAAATAAATGTATGTTGAAATTACTCATATGTAAAGAATGTTACATGATGTGTTTGCTAGTAGGATGTAAATTATATGAATCTTGTTGTTGAATTGTATTTAACCAATCTACATTGCTAATGTGGAGTAAAGAGTGAGATGGACTTCACTAACTTACTAGCATTATAATTTCTGATGAAGGTAGTCTGATCAAGTGGTGTGTATGAATTTGATTGATTTATAAATCACTTTTATATTATTATTCTTAAATCTTTGACTAAAGTAAGTTTATTGAGACATTATCATTTCATGAGTATGGTTTACATGTATGTGAGATATCTTATAATAGATCAAGTTTTCTATGATACATTACATGTTTAATTTAGTTTATAAATCATATAACACATAGGTACTTATTTTTCTCTCTCAATTTTCATGTCATCACTATCTATTCATCTATGAAGGGACATTCATTTCTTGATGGGATTAGTGTGGGGGATCGTTGGCTCTTGGTTTGTGTTGTAAAGTGCTTGGATGATGCTCTACCTCCCTATAGTAGTATTATTTATCAAGATGACACTTGAGATTGCCATAGATACTTGAAGTTTAGGAACTATGCTCTGGGGGAGCCATGTATCTTATTTGTACATTGTATTACATTATACTTATTAATTAAAATTATCATGAAGAGTTGTAATTATTTTATTATTGCATATTGATAGCGGTGATTGTATATCTGTATCAACTGTGGCTGAGTTATTATAATTAATTTCTATATTTATGTTTTGTTATATTCTCATGATGTTAAAGATCTATGATCTATGATGTAATATGATTTATTGCCATGATTACACATGAGTACTTTATATGATCTATGTTGGATTCTTGAGATGTAATTTATTTTTATATGTGTGTTTATTTAGAAAAAATTATGTATTTCAAACTAGTTCCCAGTGGGGATGTTACATGTGGTATCATAGTTACAGTTCAAACTCTAGGACCTAATGAGTCCATTGACATTTTCATATCCTTTTGTTGACAAAAATAAGGATGGTGAAATTGAGAGTTTCTAGAGAAGGTCCTTCAAATGCTAATGACATCAACAATCTATTTGATCCTAGTCAATTTGCCACTGAGCAGTCAACAAAGATGGACTAGATTCTCATAAATATGAATGAGACTAGAGATTGGATTAGAGCTCTAGAGCAAGTGGTTCATGGTCATGAGGAAGAGGAACATTAGGATGAACCTAAAGAGCATTCAGCTAAGAAGTAAAATACTCATAATGTTAGAGCCTAGGTTATTGTGGAGTTGGCTAGAGACATGAAGAAGGTGAATCCACCTAGTTTGATGGGACTATTCTATATGATGGAGCTAAGGCATGGCTGATAGAGATGGAGAAGTATTTAAAAATTTGAAACTACTTTAAGGTCATCAAGGTAGTATGGGGAACATACCAGTTGGTTGATGAGATAGCTATGTGGTGGGCTAATAAAAGGTTGCAAATGAATCTAAATTTGACCACCACCACTTAGGATCAGTTTATGGCATTATTCAGATCATAGTGGATCTCAAAACTTTATTTTGATTAGAAGCTCACAGATTTCTAGAATATGAAGTAGGGTGATATGTAAGTGAATGGGTACTAGGAGCAGTTCACAAAACTACTGAAGTACATACCTTAGTATCAAGGAGATGAGTGGTTCAGGATCAAGAATTTTATCATGGGTTTGAGTCCCTAGATTAGTGAAGAGGTAGATTTTCATGGACCTTCTACGATGGATCAGGTCTTCAAGAAGGCATTCAAACAGGTGTAGAAATTGAAGTCTCTTTCATAAGCCAAGGACAAGTTCAAGAAAAGGTTTGAAAATTCTAAGTCAGCCTTAAAGAAGAATAATTAAAAACAAGGAAGTGGAGACTCTAAGAAATAGTTTAAAAACTGGAATTCCAAGTTCAACAATAGTTCAGGCAACAAGAAATATGGTAATGGATCCAAAGATGGTTTCAAGGGAAACCAATAGAATGATAGGAAAGGACCACTAGTAGATTGTTTCCTTTATAGATAGGATCATTATGATCCTGATTATCTATAAGACAAGTTAAAGGGCAAAGGTCCTAACCCTTAGTAATACAATTTTCAATAGCAAATTCATGCATCAGTCGATAGTCGATAGGCCAAATATCAAGTATTACCTATTGAGATATTAGGTACTTTTTTTACCATCCAATTTCCATTTTGATTTATACAAGAGTCAATGAATGTTCTATAGCTCCTAAGATGCTTAGTAAGTTTACTAGAAGAGCTAGTGTGATGGCAAATACATGGTTAGTATAATACGAGAATGACTCAAAAGTCATGGTAGATAGGTGTTTAGTCGAAGCAGAGATTAAGTTGCCTAAATTTACAATAGATGTACAATTGTATATAGCACTTCTAGGATCATATGATGTGAACATAGGAATCAACTTGATTATAAAACATAAAGCCAACTTTGATTATTGCCTGAAAAGGGTGAGTATCTTGATGATTTTAGGAATCAGACACAATTTCAAGGTGATAAGAGAGTTGAAGCTGAGAAAGATTTCTATAATGCATCCTAAGAAGGCTCAAGGAAAAGGGTGCCATGCATTTATCATTAATATAAATGAAATGGAAGAACCTAAGGAACTATCTCTCAAAGATTATAATTTTTTTAGATATTTTCATGATGTGTTTCCAGAATAGTTGTCAAGTTTACCTCTTAGACATGAAATTAATTTTTCCATCAACATCAATCCTAGTTCAAAACCACATTCTAAATCATCGTACAGGATGAAAACCATTGAGTTGGTTGAAATAAAGGCTCAACTTCAAGAATTGTTGGCTAAAGGATTGATCTGGCCAAGTGTGTCATCATGGGGTGCATCGATTGTCTTTGTCAATAAAAAGGATGGTACCCTTTTACTATGCATTGATTATAAAATTTTGAATAAGGTAACCCCCAAAAATAGGTATCTGCTACCTCGTATAAATGATCTTTTTGATCAAATGCGAGGATCAATAGTATTTTCTCAGATTGATCTTCAAGCAGGATACCTTCAGTTGAGGATTTAAGATGAGGACACTCTTAAAACAACATTCATAACTTGGTATAGGCACTATGAGATTACAGTGTTACCATTTGGATTGAACTAATGCTTGGATAGCATTCATGAATCTCATGAACAACATATTTAGATATTATCTTGACCACTTTGTGCTAATTTTTTTGGATGGCATTCTTATCTATTCAAAGAATGAAGAGGAACACCTTCAACATTTAGAATTGGTTATGCAATGGTTGCAGAAGCATAAGCTATATGGAAAGTTGTCCAAGAGTACATTTTTCCAAGAAAGAGTTTATTATTTGGGACACACTATCTCTGAAGACATTATCTCTGTAGATCTAAGGAATATTAGAGCCATTATGGAATGACTGGCTCTAAAGAATATGCATGAGGTAAGAAGCTTCATGGGGTTAGCAATCTACCACAAGAAGTTCATTTCAAACTCT
Organism: Torreya grandis; assembly: GCA_037957365.1. Lineage (NCBI taxonomy): Eukaryota > Viridiplantae > Streptophyta > Pinopsida > Cupressales > Taxaceae > Torreya > Torreya grandis. Next base: position 1,223,617 of record JARHVA010002866.1, read on the forward strand.
TCCAAGATAGTTAATCTAATTACTTCCTTGTAATGGAAGAACCACAAATTTTTTTGGTCAGATAAGTATAGAATAGCTTTCCAGGAGTTGAAGAGAAGGCTTACATCAGCACTAGTGTTGAGAGTTTTGGACCCCAATGGTCAATTTTTAGTGGTCACGGATGCATCAAGGGATGGGATAAGAGGAGTCCTTTTGCAGGATGGTGCAGTAGTCACTTATGAATCACAAAAGCTAAATTAATATGAGGTGAATTATGCCCCTCATGACTTAGACCTTATAATGATTGTTCATGTTTTGCAAGTTTAATGGGATTACTTGTTGGGAAAACCTTTTAAGCTCAAGATGAATAACTTGGGACTCAAGTATATTTTTGCCCAATTTAATTTGAATCCTTATTAGAGATGTTACATTTAATTTTTATTTGATTATGATTTTCACATTAGTTATATCAAAGGTAAGGAGAATAGAGTAGTCGATGCCCTCAGTCATAGAAGGTACTTAGTAGCTATAGCTACTATCAAGAGTACTTTAAAGGATCGGGTGATTGAGTTCTCTCTAGGAGATGAATTTTATGATCAAGTCATAAAAAAAATTTAGAAAATGCTCAGAATCCTTGGTATAAAGGATTTAGTTTAGAGAGTGATGGTATATTACAACGCAATGGATGGATATATGTTTTAGATCATGAAAATATGCAGATCACAGTGCTAAATAAATTACATAATGCCCTTTATTCAGGACATCTAGGTGTAACCAAGTTCATGGCAGAGCTTAAAACACTATATTTCTAGAAAGAAATTAAGAAAGATGTAGTTGGATTTCATGTCACATTGTCTGCAGTGTCAACGAGTGAAAGCTAATCATGTGCATCTAACTGGATTGTTACATCAACATGATATCCCATAATGGAAATGGTAGGTGATCAGCATGGACTTCATCCAAAGGTTGTAGATGTCATGAAACAAGCATGATATGATATTGGTAGTTGTTGATAAACTAAGATAGCTCACTTTATACCAGGCTATTTGACAGATGATGCACCTACCCTTATGAAGAGGTTTGTAAAGGAAGTGTATAGATTGCATGGTTTTCTAGAGAATATCATTTCAGATCATGATCCAAAGATGACTTCAATGTTTCTGATAATTTTGAATTCATTTTTGGGTACATAAATTAATTTAAATATAGCTTACCACTTAGAAACTAATGGACAGACTGAAAGAGTTAATCAGGTGTTTAATGATCTTCTTTATATGTATTGTATGGAATAACAATATAAGTGGAAAGATTATATTTCATTGGTCAAGTTTTCGTTCAATAAATAACACTAGTCAACATTGAAAATGGCACCATTTGAGACACTTTACAAGAGAAGGTGCAAGACACCCATTAGTTGGGATAGGTTAGAGGATAGGGTATTCTTCAGACCTGAGATGTTCTCAGAGATGGAAGAGCAAGTTAGACTAATCAAGCAGAGATTGGCCAAGGCTAATGATAGAAAAAAGATTTATGCAGTTCTGAAGAGGATAAAAAGATACTTTGCAATTGGTGATAAAGTGTTTTAATGGGTTAAGCCACAAAAGAGCTCGATTAAATTTGAGAAGTCTGATAAATTATCACCAAGATATGTGAGACCATTCAAGGTGTTAGAAGTGGTCAATCTTGTAGCTTATAAGCTTGATTTGCTATCATTCCTAGCTCTTTTTTATAATTTCTTCCGTGTTTCATGTCTTAAGAAATATATAGCTAATCTTACGTATGTATTGGATTGGAATGATTTGCAGGTTCTAGATCCTGGGGTGGTCACAATAGAACCCATAAGGGCAATTAACAGATGCAAACTTCATTTGTGTAATAGAAAAATGTCACAATGCAAGGTCCAATGGGACCAATACTCTGAGGATAATGCTACATAGGAGGACTATGATGAGTACTTCAGGATATTTTCACACTTATTTACTTGATTAAATACTATTATAGTATATTATTTTTAGTTGAACAATATTTCTATTAGGACATTTGTTTGAAAAAGAGTCATTCAGGATGATGACTAACTTTAGGTGGGAAGGATGTTGTATCTCAATTCCTCACTAAGCAAATTAATTGACTATTCATGGATATATAGTGGACATATATGATATTAGTTATATATATTACTAAATTTGAGATTTATGCTATTATGGGATAGTAGAATATTGCTTAGATACATGATGATACATGATTGCTTAATATGAGTTGGTTAATGTATGCATTTACATTTTGAGCATATTAATGTATTATTTTAGTTATTTTTATTTTTATATGTTTATTATGTGATATGATCTAATTACCTGTATGTTGTAAGGTGGACGCAGGAGAATTCATTTCTCAGAGCGTGCTAGAGGGAAAGCATCATCAGAGAGGGTGGCGTAGATGGAGACATCAAAAGTCCACAGAGAGTTGGTAAAACCCTACACACATCATAGTAGTTAGCACATGGTATAAATGCATTAAAAATAGTTATATATGGTGTGTTTATTACTTACTTGGAGTGTTGCTTTCTATGGTTTGTCAGTATAGGTAAACATCATAATGAATTATTTTGTGTATGTGACATGTCTTGTCATTAATGCTAGTAGGAATATTATTAGCAAAAGTAAATTTAAAATATGAATTATTGGTAATTATGAAATTGATATTTAAAATGATATAATATTCACGGTTGATAATTGATTTAATTTGAATCATGGATTTTAGCATTTAATGTTAAAATATATTAAAAAAATGGAAATTACATTAGAAAGTGAAAAAAACAAGAAAAGACAAAGAAATAAGATAAAAGGGAATTTATAGGCAAGAATCAGGAAAAAAAATGATTAAAATTAGAAAATATAAAAAGAGAGTTAAATATATTAAAAATAACAAAAACAAAAAAAAATAAAACAAAAATCTAGAAAAAGGAAAAATTATGCCTATTTTACATAAGGAAAGAGTTAGAAAGGAGATCATCTTATGCATTGGATAAAGGAAGACCAAAAGAGGAAACAAGGGCGCAACATAGGGAGAACAGATAAGAGAATCAGTAAATTCAACAGGTAGGTGGTGTTTTTAATTATACATCAATGTTGAAGGATTTTTCTATATGCTTTTAGTCTGGGAATTCGGTTAAATAAGTGTTTGAAACTTTTAGCTAAAACATGATTTTGAGTGAATAGCTATTTATTTTCAAATCTAGTTATTAATTATATAAGTGAATAGATCTATGAATAAATCCTATCTGTATGTAGCCAAGATTCACTATAGGAAAGCTATGATTAAATCAAGTAGACAACTTTTCTTTTTTATAAATTGCAGAAGCGTTGACTTATTTGAGACATAGAACTATATGAGACAGTGTTCCAAAGCAATATACAACCACAGAGAGAATTTAATTGCATATTATTAAGATGACATCTCAATAATAGGGGCATGGTTCTGAGTTAGATGAAATTATGAGTGGAATATTAAAAAAATATATTAGTAAACAAGTAGAGAATGGTGGTATATACTGCTAAAATTTGAGTGTGGTGTTGACTCATAATAAATAAATCAGTTCACATAAGCAATGGAACTAGCCTTGTTATGAATCATCCTTGTAATATGAATAATTGCCAATGGCATCATAACTGTCCAATTTCTATATAGATTGGTTGTAGCAAATCATTGCACCATTTTGACAGGGCCTTTTTCTCTCTATTGAGTCATTGGAAAGCTATGTGGAAGTCACTTTAGCTACATCCTATAGAATATTTATGAATTGTTGTATATCTTTTTGGAAATGTATTCTTTTGAAATAGTTGAAATCATTATGTGGGAAAAATTTAAGTCATTGTAAATATACTTACAGAATTCTCTCAGTTTCTTATCTCAAATATAAATATATAACTATTATTTCTTAGAATTGGCAAAGAATAAATATATAAATGTCTAAATGTGAGAGAAGCCAAGTCATTACCCCTTCAAGGCATCATTATAGAATAAGGATAATATATCTTTTGTTTGGTGTCACTATATCTTCTTGCTTATCCAACAATGTTAAAGACAAATAATATATTTAAACGGAATATGCTAGTATAGTGCTTTGAGATCGCTTTTATATTACTTCTTTAGTGATGTAGTTAATTGTGTTTAATATACTAATAACATTAGCAATAACTAATCAATTTTATATTAATAATCAGTAACATTATACGCAATATGTTCCTAAATAGTATATTGTTAAATAAGAGATAATCAACTAATGTTACTAATGTATATTGCTAAGAGATAGATGTATGTATATTGCTCTTGCTTATTTCTCAATACAAATGCTATAATGATCTAACTATTGTACTTATATATCATAAGGTTCCAGATATTAGCTGAAAATATTGATAACCTCAGCCATTTGTGTGTTTGGTGTAGCTATGCCTTGGCATAAAAAATAATATTGTTATATCTAGTTACATAATCAAGTAATAAATTAATAATTTTAAAGGGCCATGCTTGAGGTACATGGATTTCAATTGGTGTGTAAAATGCAACATTAATAATAGTATTTAATGTTATATATATATATATATATATATATATATATATATATATATATATATATATATATATATATATATATATATATATATATATAGTGTGTGTGTGTGTGTGTGTGTGTGTGTGTGTGAAAATTATAAAAGAGAATTATGACCTAAAACTTAACTATATGTTGCTTTGTGGGAAGCTCATTTGACTAGGCACGATTATTAAGCTTTTTAAACACATTCAACCTTTATGATATGAAAATGGTGAAAAAATATCATAAGATTCTCAGTGGAATATGTTTAACCATAGGTATTATCTGAGATTAATATATCAAGAATATTTTAAAAGTTTAAATAAGACATGCAGAGGGTAGAGAACCCCTCAAAGTGTTTATCATGAGAAGTATGAGTAGTTTATCATATATAATTTGTGAGCTAAAAGCATGGGATGTTAAAACAACATTAGAATAAGCTACAAGTTGTTGAATGTGAGAATTTAAGGTGAATGTACCTATTAGCATATTTAAAACATAGGGGTATATTCTTGCAGTTATAGTCTTCGATTGGAGTAATAACTAAATTAAAAGAATTACTTATAAATAATTTTATGAATGCTTTCATATAAACCCCTAAATGTAAACAAATGTTAGACCAGACTTCTTATGTTTTCAAGAAAATAAAAATTATGTTGAATATAAATGTGTGTTTCCATGTATTTATGACAACTTCATTAGTTTGATTTTGATACTTAGTAGTTATGCTTAAAAACACTAGATTGTGATAATATAGGTTATCATAAGGTGTAGTATAGCTAAAAATAAATTGTGTTATATGGAATCTGTAGTTGATTGTATATTTATCTAGATAGTATAAACTGTAGTCATTATTTTTAGTATGGAATAGAAAATAATGTAAGATTTATGTATATGTTTGATGGAATAAATGTATGTTGCAGTTACTCCTATGTTTAGCATATTACATGATGTGTTTGATAGTAAGATGTAAATTATATGAATCTTGTGGTTGAAATATATTTGACCAATCTACATTGGTAATACAGAATAAGGAGTGAAATGGACTTCACTCCCTTACTATCATTACAATGCCAGATAAAGGTAATCCAATCAAGTGGTGTATATGAATTTGATTGATCTATAGTTCGCTTTTATATTACTATTCTTAAAGCTTTGGCCAAAATATGTTTAGTGAGACATTATCATTTCATGAATGTGGTTTACATGTATGTGTGATATATTGTAATAGATAAAGTTTTATATACATTACTTGTTTAGTTTAGTTTAAAAATCATACAGCACACATGTACTTGATTATTCCTCTAGATTCTTGTACCATCACTATCTACTCATCTGTGAAGGGAGGGCCATTTCCTGAAGGGATTAGTATGAGGGATCATTGGTTCATGGTTGGTGTGGAAAAGTGCTCGAATGATGCTCTCCCTCCTCACAGTAGTATAACTTATCGAGATGATACTTGAGATTGCCACATATACTTGAAGTTTGAGAACTATGCTCTTGGGGAGCCATGTATCTTATTTGTACATTATATGATATTGTACTTATTATTGAAAAATGTCATGAAGAGTATTAATTATTTTATTATTGCACATTGATAGTGGTGACTGTATATTTGTATCAATTGTGGTTGATTTATTATGATTACTTTTTATATTTGTATTTTGATATACTCTCATGATGTTAGAGATTCATGATTTGTGATGTAATATGATTTTTTACCATGATGACACATGAGTATTTATATGATCTCTGTTGGATTCTCAGGATGTAATCTATTTTTGTATATGCATTTATTTTGAAAAAAATCATGCATTTCTAACTAGATCCCAGTGGGGATGTTACATGTGGTATTAGAGTTACAACTCAAAATCTAGGCCCTAATGAGTCCACTAAAATTTTCATATCCTTCTATTGACAAAAATAAGGATGGTAAAAACAAGATTTTTTGGAGAGGCCCTTCGAATGCTAATCACAATAACCCTCTATTTGATCCTAGTCATTTTACCACTAAGTAATCAGTAAAGATGGACCAGATTATAGCAGTTATGAATGAGACTAGAGATCAAATTACAACCCTGAAACAAGTGGTTCATGGTCATGAGGAAGAGGAAAAATAAGATGAACCTGAATATCATTTGATTGAGTAGGAAAATACTCATGATGATAGAGCCTAGGTTGTTGTAGAGTTCACCAGAGAAATAAAGAAGGTGAATCCTCCTAAGTTTGATACAAGTGTTTTAGGTGATGGAGTTGAGGCATGGTTGATAGAGATGGAGAAGTATTTTAAAATTTGAAACTATTCTGAGGTCATCAAGGTAATATGAGGACCATACCATTTTATTGATGAGGCAACTACGTGGTGGGATAACAAAAGGTTGGAAATGAGTCTAAATTTGACCGCCACCATTAAGGATCAATTTGTGGCATTATTCAGATCATGATGGCTCCCACAAATTTCTTTTGATCAGAAGCTCATAGATTTATAGAATTTGAAGTAAGGTGATATATCAGTGAATGAGTATTGGGAGCAATTCATTAAACTGTTGAAGTGAATACCTCAGTATTAGGGAGATAAGTGGTTCAAGATTAGGAATTTTATCATGGGTTTGAGGCCCTATATTAGTGGAGAGGTAGATGTTCATGGACCTTCTATTATGAACTAGGTCTTCGAGAAGGTGATCAAATAGAAGTAAAAATTGAAGTCTATTTTGTAGGATAAGGACAAGTTCAAGAAAAGGTTTGGAAATTCTAAGTCAACTTTCAAGAAGATGAATTGGAAATAGAGGAGTGGAGACTCTAGGAAATAGTTTAAAAACTAAAATGTCAAGTTCAAGAACAATTCAGGCAATACGAAATAGGGTAATGGATTCAAATATGGTTTCAAGGGAAACCAACAAAATGACATGAAAGAAACACCAGGAGGTTATTTCATTTGTAAAGAAAATCATTATGCTCATGATTGTTTATATGATAAGTCAAAGGGTAAAGGTCTTAATCCTTAGTACGATAGTTTTTAGCATTAGATTCATGTAGTAGTCAATAATCAATAATTCAAATATCAAAGATTACCTATTGAGCTAAGAGGTACTTTGTTTGACCATCCAATTTCTATTTTGATTGATATAGGAGCCACTGAATGTTTTATAGCTCCTAAGATGCTTAGTAAGTTTATTAGAAGAGCTAGTGTGATGGCAAATGCACAGTTACTATAGTATGAGAATGAATCAAAAGTCATGGTAGAGAGGTGTTTAGTCGAAGTAGAGTTAGGTTGCCTAAATTCACAATAGTTGTGGATTTGTATGTAGCACCTCTAGGATCATATGATGTGATCTTAAGAGTCAACTGACTTACAAAACATAAATCCAAGGTTGATTGTTACCTGAAAAGGGCTGAGTGTCTTGATGATTTTGAGAATCAGACATAAATCCAAGGTTAGAAGAGAGATTTGAAGCTAAGAAAAATTTCTACAATGCAGCTTAAGAAGGTTCAAGGAAAAGGGTATCAAGCATTTATCATCAAGATAAATGAAATGGAGGAACCTAAGGAACCATCTCTCAAAGATTATCCTTTTCTTAGAGATTTTCACGATGTGTTTCTGGAAGAGTTGCCAGGTTTGCCTTCTAGATTTGAGTTTCATTTTTCCATCGACATGCTACCTGGTTCAGAACCACAATCTAAGGCACCATACAGGATGACAATCATTGAGTTAGTTGAATTGAAGGCTCAACTTCAAGAATTGTTGGTTGAAGGATTAATCAGGCCAAGTGTGTCACCATGGGATGCACCGATTATCTTTGTCAAGAAGAAGGATGGTACCCTTTGACTATGCATTAATTATAGAATGTTGAATAAGACAATCATCAAAAATAGGTATCTATTACCTTGTATAGATGATCTTTTTGATCAAATGCAAAGAGCAACAATATTTTTTAAGATTGATCTTCGAGCAAGATACCATTAGTTGAGGATTTGGGATGAGGACATTCCAAAAATATCATTTAAAACTTGGTACGGGCACTATGAGTTTACACTGTTACCATTTGGACTGACTAATACTCTAGAAGCATTCATAAATCTCATGAACAGTATATTTAGAGATTATCTTGACCACTTTGTGATAGTTTTTCTAGATGACATTCTTATCTATTCAAAGAATGAAGAGGAGCACCTTTAACATTTGGAATTGATTCTGCAATGGTTGTGAAAGCATAATCTATATGGCAAGTTTTCCAAGTGTGCATTTTTATAGGAAAGAGTCCAGTATTTGGGACACATTATCTCTTCAGATGGTATCTTTGTAGATCCAGAGAAGATTAAAGCCATTATGGAATGTTTGACATTAAAAAATGTGCATGAGGTAAGAAGCTTCATGTGGTTAGAAGGCTACGACAATAAATTCATTCCAAACTTTTCCAAGATAGATAATCTAATTACTTCCTTGAAATAGAACTACAAATTTGTTTGGTCAAAGAAGTGCAAAGTAGATTTCCATGAGTTGAAGAGAAGGCTTATGTTGACACCAGTGTTGAGAGTTTCAGACCTCAATGGTCAATTTTCAATGGTCATGAATGCATTAGGGGATAGTCTAGGAGGATTCCTTATGCAATATGGTGCAACAATGGCTTATGGTATCTCTGTAGATCCAAAGAAGATTAAAGACATTATGAAATGGTAGATACTGAAGAATGTGCATGAGGTAAGAATCTTCATGGGGTTAGTAGGATACTATAGTAAGTTCATTCTAAAATTTTCCAAGATAGCTAATCCAATTACTTCCTTACAATAAAAGAACTACAAATTTTTTTGGTCAAAGAAGTGCAAAGTAACTTTCTATGAGTTGAAGAAAAGGCTTATGTTAACACCAGTGTTGAGAGTTTTGAACCCCAATGGTCAATTTTCAGTGGTCACAAATGTATTAGGGGATGGGGTAGGAGGATTCCTTATGCAATATGGTGTAATAGTGGCTTATGAGTCACAAAATTTAAATCCATATGAGGTGAATTATGCCCCTCATGACTTAGAGCTTGTAGCGATTATTCATGCTTTACAAGTGTGGTGGCATTACTTGTTGGAAAATCCTTTTGAGCTCAAGATGGATAACTTGGGACTCAAGTATATTTTCACCTAACCTAATTTTAATCTTGTCAGATATGTCAGCATAATTTTTTATTTGATTATGATTTTGACATTAGTTATATTAAAGGCAAGGAGAATAGAGTAGTCAATGCCCTCAATCACAGAAGGTACATAGCAGCTATAAATACTATCAAGAGTACTTTAAGGGATCAGGTGATTGAGTTCTCTCTAGGAGATGAATTTTATGATTAGGTTAGAAAATCATTATTAGAGAATGCTCAAAATCCTCGATACAAAAGATTTAGTTTAGAGAGTGATGTTTTATTACATTACAACAGATGGATGTATGTGCTAGATCGTGAGAATCTATATATCATAGTGTTGAAAAAATTGCATAATGACCCTTATTCAGGACATCCAAGTGTAACCAAGCTCATGATAGAGCTTAGACCACTATATTTCTAAAAAGGAATTAAGAAAGATGTAGTTGATTTTGTGTCATATTGTCTGGAGTGTCAATGAGTGAAAATTTAGCATGTGCATTCGACTAGATTATTATATCCACATGATATCTTAGAATGGAAATGGTAGGTGATTGGCATGGAATTCATCTAAGGGTTATCAATTTCATAGAATAGGCATGATATGATCTTCTTAGTTATTGACAAACTAACCAAGATAGCTTACTTCATACCAGGCAATTTGATGGATGATTCACCTACCCTTGCAAAGAGGTTCATAAAGGAAGTGTATAGGTTACATGGTTTTCCAGAGAAGATCATTTTAGATCATGATCCAAAGATGAATTTGAGGTTTTGGATGACTTTAAATTTAGCTTTGGGTATGTAACTTAATTTTAATACAACTTACCACCCAAAGACTAATGGACAAACTAAAAGAGTTAATCAGGTGCTTGACGATCTTCTTTGTATGTATTATATGAACCACCAGTATAAGTGGAAAGATTGTCTTAAATTGGTTGAGTTTGCATATAACAACTCCTACCAATCAACATTGAAAAAGACACTATTTGAGGCACTTTATGGGAGAAGTTACAGGACACCCATTAGTTGGGACAGGTTAGAGAACAGGGTAGTCTTCAAACCCGAGATGCTCTTAGAGAAAAAGAGAAAGTTAAACTAATAAGGCAAAGATTGGTTGAGGCCAATGATAGACAGAAGAGTTATGCAGATCTAAAGAGGACAAAAGACACTTTACAGTTGGTGATAAAGTGTTTTTATGGGTTAAACTACAGAAAAGCTCAATTAAGTTCGAGAACTCTGTAAAATTATCACCAAGATATATGGGACCCTTCGAGGTGTTAGAAGTGGTCAATCTTGTAGCTTATAGGCTTACTTTACCACCAAACCTAGATATTTTACATAATGTCTTCCATGTTTCATATCTTAATAAATATATAGTTGATCCTATGCATGTGTCAGATTAGAATGTTTTACAAGTTTTGGATCTTGGGGTGGTCACAATAGAACCAATCAAGGTAATTGACACATGCAAACTTTGTTTGCATAATAAAAATATGTCATAGTGCAAGGTCTAATGGAACCAATACTTTGAAGATAATTCTAAATGAAAGGATTATGATGAGTTCTTCAAGAGATTTTCATAACTATTTGTTTGATTAGATACTATTACACTATGTTATTTTCAATTAAACAATATTTTGTTAAGACATATGTTTGAATAAGAGCCATTCGGGACGATGACTAGATTTAGGGGGAAAGATTTGCATTATGATTCTTCATTAAGAAAACTAATTGACTATTCATGGATATATATAGTGGACACATATGATATTGGTTATATTTTTGACTAAGATTGAGATTTATGCTATTGTGGGATAGTAGAATATTGCTTAGATACATGATGATACATGATTGCTTACTGTGAGTTGGTTAAAGTATGCATTTATATTTTGAGCATATTAATGTATTGTTTAAGTTATATTTATTGTTATATATTTATCATGTGATATAATTTAATTACCTACATGTTATGAGGTGGATGCAGGAGAACTCATCCCTCGAAGCGTGTTGGAGGGAGAGCACCATCGAAGAGGGTGATGTAGATGGAGACGTCAAAGTTCCACAAAATTATTACTTGTTTGGAGTGTTGCTTTCTGTGGTTTACTAGTATAGATAAATATCCTAATGAATTATTTTGTGTATGTGACATGTCTTGTCATTAATGTTGATAGGAATATTATTAGCAAAAGTAAATTTAAAATACGGATCATTGGTAATTATGAATTTGATATTTAAAATGTTATAATATTTGTGGTTGATAATTGATTTAATTTAAATCATGGATTTAGGCATTTAATGTTAAAATATATTCAAAAATGAAAATGACATTAGAAAGCAGGAAAAAAAAATTGACAAAGAAATAAGATAAAAGGGAATTTAGATTCAAGAATCAGAAAAACAAAAAAAAATAAAGGATTAAAATTAGAAAATCTAAAAAGAGAGTTTAATATATTAAAAATAACAAAAAATAAAAACAAAAATCTAGAAAAATGAAAATTTGTGCCTATTTTACATAGGGGAAAGAGTTAGAAAGGAGATCATCTTATGCATTGGAGAAAGGAAGACCAGACGAAGAAACAAGGGTGCAACATAGAGAGACCAAACAAGAGAATCAATAAATTCAATAGGTAGGTGGTGTTTTCAATTATACGTCAATGTTTAAGGATTTTCGTGTATGCTTTTAGTTCTAGGAACTCAGTTAAATAAGTGTTTGAAACTTTTAGCTAAAACATGATTCTTAGTGAATAGCTATTTATTTTCAAATTTGGTTATTAATCATATAAACGAATAGATTTATAAATAAACTCCAATCTGTATGTAGCCAAGGTGCACTATAGGAAAGCCATGAGTAAATCAAGTAGACAACTTTCTTTTTTATAAATTACAGGAGCATTGACTTATTTGAGACATAGAACTATATGAGACAGTGTTCTAATGCAATATACAACCACACAAAGAATTTAATTGCATATTATTAGGATGACACCTTAATAATAGGGGCATAGTTTTGAGTTAGATGAAATTCTAAGTGGAATATAAAAAAAACATTAGTAAAACAAGCAGAGAATGGTGGTTTATACTATTGAAATTCTTGTGTGGCATCGACTCATAATAAATCAATCATTCTATATAAGTGATGAAACCAACCTAGTTATGAATCACCCTTATAATATGAATAATTACCAATGACATCATAACTATCCAACTGCCAAATAGATTGGTTGTAACAAATCATTACATAATTTTGATAGGCCCCTTTCCTCTCTATCGAGTCATTGTAAAGCTATGTAGAAGTCACTTTAGCTACAGCTTGTAGAATACTTATGAATTGTTAGGTATCCTTTTGGGAATGTTTTCTCTTGAAATCATTCTATGGGTATAATTTAAGTCGTTATACATATACTTACATAATTCAACTGATTTCTTATCTGCAATTATAAATATATAACTATTATTTCTTAGAATTCGCAGAGTATAAGTATATAAATGTTTGAATGTGAGAGAAGCTAAGTCATTACCCATTCAAGGCATCACTATAAAACAAGGATAATATATTATATTTGGCATCACCATATCTTCTTTCTTATCCAACAATGCTAAAGACAAATAGTATATTTAAATACAATATGTTAGTATAGTGATTTGAGATTATTTTTATGTTACTTGTTTAATGATGTAGTTAATTGTGTTTAATATAACAATAACATTAGTAATAAAAACTCATATTTTATGTTACATAATGCGATGTTAGTATAGCAATTTTATATTATTAATCAATAACATTAAAAGTAATATGTTCTTAAACAATATATTGATAAATAAGAGATAACCAGTTGATGTTACTAACATATATTTCTAAGAGATAAACGACTGTATATTGCTCTTGTTTGTTTCTTGATACAAATGCTATAGTGATCTAACTATTATACTTATATATCATAAGGTCCCAGATATTAGCTTAAAATATTGATAACCTCAGCCATTTTTGTGTTTGGCGTAGCCATGTCTCATCATAAGAATTAATATTGTTATGTCTAGTTACATAATTGGGTAATAAATTAATAATTTTAAAGGGCCACACTGGAGGTACATGGATTTCAATTGGTATGTAAAATGCAACATTAATAATAGCATTTAATGTCTTAGCCATATATCAGGATATATATATATATATATATACATATATATACATATATATATATATATGTATATATATGTATATGTATATGTATATATATATGTATATATATACATATACATATATATATGTATATATATATATGTATATGTATATATATGTATATGTATATATATACATATATATATATATATGTATATATATGTGTGTGTATATATATATATATATATATATACATATATATATATATATATATATATATATATATATATATATATGTATGTATGTATGTATATATATATATATATATATGTATATATATATATATATACATACATACATACATATATATATATATATATATATGTATATATATGTATATGTATATATACATATACATATATATACATATACATATATATATATGTATATATATATATGTATATGTATATATATGTATATGTATATATATATATATATATATGTGTGTGTGTGTGTGTGTGTGTGTGTGTGTATGTATGTATGTATGTATATATATATATATATATATATATATGTATATGTGTGTATATATATATATATATATATATATATATATATATATATATATAATGGTTATAGTGAAGATTATAAAAGAGAATTATGACCTGAAATTTAACTATATGTTGCTTTGTGGGAAGCTCATTTGACTAGGCACAATTATTAACCTTTTTAAACATAGTCAACCTTTTCGATACAAAAATGGTGGAAAAACTAATAAGATTCTCAATGGAATATGTTTAACCATATGTATTATATGAGATTAATATATCAAGAATCTTTTAAAAGTTTAAATAAGACATGCAGAGGGTAGAGAACCCGTCAAAGAGTGTATCATGATAGGTACGGTAGCTTATCATATATAATTTGTGAGTTAAAAGCATGAGATGTAAAAACAACATTAGAATAAGCTACATGTTGTTGAATGCAAGAATTTAGGGTGAATGCACCCATTAGTTTATTTAAAACATAGAGGTATATTCTTGTGGTTATAGTCCTCGAGTGGAGTATCAACTAAATTAAAAGAATTACTTATAAATAAATTTATGAATACTTGCATATAAACCCCTAAATGTAAAGAAATGCTAGATTGGATTTCTTATATTTTGGGGTAAATGAAGTTTTGATTATTATAGCTTATTAGCCCCTAAATTTAGACTAAGTATTATCCCACTTTTAGTGTGCAGGACTAGCACGATGTAGAAGGATCATTATCCCATTTTGGCACAGGACTGACACAACATAAAAGGACCATGGTGCATAAATGATAGGTGCAAAAGCATCATGGTATGGGACTTGATGGGCATGAGAGGATAATGACACAGAAGAACTAGAATGAGAGGACCCAATAAAAAGAGAACCAGTCACGAGGAACCCAAAAACATAGGACTTGGAATAGAAACAGAAGACTAGGGGAGCACGTGTGAAGAAAGAGTAGTTAGAAGAACTATTCACATGGGACACTTTGACCTTATTAATCATAGGTTTTGTACCAACGCATACGGAATGAAACACATGGCCACTAATATATAACATAGAGCGAGGATCTAGGGGCACAAAGCCTCGGGTCCTCAAGAAGAACTTATTATAAAGTGCCATGACTCTCAGTCTATTGAGATTCCATGCACCATTTGATTATGCATTAATGATAAGTAACACTTGGTTAGGGAGAAACATGTATAAATACCCCTATTGTAATCACTTGAGAGGAATGGTCTTTTAGAGAATAGATAATAGAGCTTTATTTTGTAATTCACTAAGCATATAAGGAGAGATATTAGTCTTTACCAAATTGTATTATGTATGATGAAATACACTAAGTGTTAGCAAGGGACATGGTTTAGTTCTTTGCCTTATTATTGGTATCTTTTTCTTTTCTAATTTACAACTGTTAGATAATAATGGCAATCCTTATATTAGTGATAGTTACATCTAGAATGAGAAAGATAGTAGTAGTATATTTGTGTTAATAAATAATTCTTTAGAGCTGCATAATAGAAAATGAACAAATATACACTATTGTGATGCAAAACCTTTGGGAATCGATCTTTCACTATGCACTTTGGGTGAGCACATGAGACTCAACTCTCACATGATAGGGCCAATGCACTAGCCTATTGGAAGAAATTTGAGTGCCAGAGCTAGAATCAATGAACAAAACCCAAAATTTTTGTTCTGTTACTGGGACCTGAAGCACTTAAAGCACATACATGGGAAAATGTTTGAGCACATTACATTGGATAATATAGAAGAGTGGGTAATCAATGTTGAAGACAAATTTGTGGTTTTATATCTTGAACCAGGCACCTCTACACAATAGTGGGTAGAGCAGAATCTATGCAGTCCTTTATATGAAACCTTGTTTTTTGAGGTCCCATTTCTCTTACATAGCTGGATAATAGCCCTTTAATCAGATAGAGTACATATACAAAGTTAGGATACAAAAACTTTAGAGTCAACAATTGAACTAGTAAGGGAGACTGAAACTAGACCATTAGACATTCATTCAACTTTTACATTGTCTTTCCCCCTTCAAGGGAATTCTATGGCATAACTTTGGATGCCTAGTGGGTATGGTCCTCAAGCCTATAATATAGGCCCAAACATGGGTAACCAACCCTCTACCACACCTCTTACCATAAGCACTATTATTAGAGGAACTAGCAGAGGATTAGGAGGAGGTGTAGACAGAAGCAGACCCCCTCCTCACGGAACAAGAGTTGGATCTTCCCAGCAACCACCTGCTCAACCACAACCCACTATGATCTACTATGATATGACATTGCACTTACCTGAATACTGAGGGGTAGAGAATGTAGTTGAGCATGTCCACAAGTATGAATTGATTTTGAGAGAGTGTGGCATCACATCTTTTGAATGTAAGGCTACGTAGTTTGTAACTATGCTTTTAGAATGCATGCATAAATGGTATCAAAAGTTTGACCCTCAACAAGTGGTGGTTGACTATGATCAGCTCAAAGTAGCCTTCCCATATGAAATTAACATTCTTGAGTTTGAATAACAAAGTATACTGGTGTTGAAGGACATAAACTAAAGACTTATAAAAAGTGTACATAAATATGATGCATGATTCAAAATGTTGCTTTCTAAATTATCATTTGAAATAAATCCTACTCAGTATGCATAATGGTTTGTGGGAGGATTGTTATTACCTTTCTGATGGACCCTATCACAAAGAACCTTTACAAATGCATGTGAGGCTCTAGAAGCTACCCTCCACCCTGAAGTGGTTGGAAGCATGGATAAATGATTAGTCCCTTTATGGAGGCACAAATAGCATCCATGGCATCATAACTTGAAAATTTGATGGCAAGCAATGCACACAAAACACATAGTGGTGTCTAGTGTATCGACTATGAAATTGAAGGGCATACAAGGAACAACTACCCATGTAAGAATATTTGTGTGGTACTGAAATAAACATGTGAGATTTGACATGAAGAACATGATGTCCATTTTTGTCCTCTTTTGTAATGGGTTATGAACACTAAGGTATCAGAGTATTATAATATTTGTTATGCCTTCACTCATGACACTAATGACTGTCAATTGATTAGTGATATCTAGGAAGCTCAAGTGCACAACATGTACCAAACCTCAATCACTAATACCCAAGACAATGGTGGCTATTGTGGGTGAGCAAGAAGATGAAGCATTGGTCAGTTTCCATCGAGAACCTATTATAAATGTGGTTCTCTAGACCACTATCAAAGAGATTGCCTAGAGTACCTGACATGTGCATTTTAGAAAAAGGACCATCGACTGAAAAAATGTCTTGATCTATATATGGATATCACCAAGGAACATAATGAAAAGGGTGTTGGTATGATTTGAATTAATAAACCATAATTTCATGCATGACCAACCATCCCCATTTTTTAATAAGTAAACATAACCAACCACAGTGGGGGACAAACCCAATTAGTTAACCCAGTGGAGAAGGTATAATGGGAAGAACCATGAGCTACAAATTACCCTTATGCTCAGAAGCAAAAGGATGTCCTTTAGGATATGATGGCACTTGTATGAGAGCTCCAAGGCAAGATTCAATACCCCAAAGATAAAGACTTGATGTAGTGCACTGCTATGCAAAGAGAAGTTAAACTCTAAACTATGGCCTTAGATGACTTCCAAGAACTATATAAGCAGATGTTGAATGTAGATATCATTTTATAGCTCAACATTTGGATTAAGAGTCAGGCTTGACTACTAAATGAGTTTCATCCTCATATCATTCAAAAAAGTGAAGATCATTGTTTAAATCATACCCAGTGTTAAGATACTCCTAGTTCATCTGCTCCCCTAGAAGATAGAGAAATTTTGGTAACACTACCATCGATGGATGGGTAATCAAGGACATTTTAGTAGATACTGGTATGGAAGTTAACGTCCTCACCAAGGATCCTTATCACAAAATGTCTAGTCTAGTACTACAACCTATTGACAATTTTGACCCCACAGGTCAAATTGTAACCTCTACTATTAGAAGCTCTACAGGAAAAAGACTTTAGGTTATCAAGGAAGAAGACTTCAAGTTTTTCTTACAAGTTGATTAAAAAATTCATTCTTTTAGGAAAGTAATTTCCAAAATCCCAAAGGACAATTTACAATAGTTCATATACAAGAATTCATTCGGACTTTTATTTGAAGGAATTGTCTATTTTAAAAGGAGAAGTAGAAGATAAATTTCCTTCAAACTTTTTATATGAAGGAAATGACGAAAAGAAGCTGAAGGGGACACTTTGTAGAAATATGAAGGGCATCTTCACAATAAGGCCATTTACAAAAGTGCTGAAGGGTTCTTCATTTTGGGAGGGTGCATTTACAAAAGTTTGAAGGGTTTTTTCAAAAAGTCAAAGGGTCTATTTCATTATTTTGAAGGGAAATTTGTAATAGTTCATATCCAAGAATTCCTTTAGACTTTTGTCGGAAGAAATTATCCATTTTAAAAGGAGAAGTAAAATATATATTTCTTTTAGACTTTTACTTGAAGGAAGCTGAAGGGGACAATTTGTAAAAATCTGAAGGGCATCTTCACAAGAAGGCCATTTACAAAACTGTCTAAGGGTTCTTTCCTTTTGGGAGGGTGCATTTACAAAAGTCCAAAGGGTTCTTTTGAGAAGTCAAAGCATCTATTTCATTCTTCTGAAGGGCAATTTCACAAGTCTAAAGGGTCTTTTCCTTTCAGGAGGAGAAATTTCAATTGACCAATCAAGAAAGTCAAAGGGTATGTGCCCTTTGAAAGAAGGAAATTTCAAAATTCTAAGGGACACTTTCAAAACTCTGAAGGGTACTTTCCCTTCAAAGAGTTCATTTGCAAAATCTGAGATAATTCCTTCAAACTTTTTGTTTGAAGGAAAAGTGTAGAAAGCAAAGCTTCAGACATTTTGTCTGAGAGACAAAAAGCCAAAAGAAAGAGACCAAGTCAAAAATCCCAAAGGACTTTTCAGGGGAAAGTGCACCATTTCATCTTTTCGAAGGGTCACTTGGAGAAAAGTCAAAGGGACATTACAAAAATCTTGAAGGGTATGTTCCCTTTGAGAAAGTTCATTTTCAGGAATCTTGAAGGGTAGAGTCCATTCGGGAAGGTTTGTTTCAAGGGATCTGAGTGGACCATTTCATTTTTTTGAAGGGTATGTGCCCTTCAAGAAAGTCACTTTGAAAGGATTGTCGAAGGGTAAAATCCATTCAAAAAAGGATCAAGAGAAAAAATACCAAAGGGTATCTACCCTTCAGGAAAGTTTAAAATAAAAAATCCGAAGGGTTTGTGCCTTTCGGAAAAGGATGTTTCAAAAAGCCCGAGTGGTATTTTCAAAAAGATAAGAGGGTCCATTCTTTCAAAAGATGACCATTGAAAAAATTTGAAGGGCTTGTCAAAAATCCCAAAGGGAAGTTTCAAATAACCCAAAGGGACAAAACAAATAAATGATGGAGAAATATATGCACGAAAATAAAGAATCACAGGCAATAAGCCCAAAGAAATCAAAGACAAAGGGGAGATTTACCAAGCAAGAAAAGTCCACGATAGTGAAGAACAATAAACAAAAGGCAAAAGATTTCAATAGCTAATAAATAGATTAATGTGTTTTATAGCATGTAAAGTGGCCCAAAATAAGATTAGACACGTCTAAATTATGTAACCGTTTCCAACACAACACCTTCAGTTCTAAAACAGAGACTCATTTGCATGGACTCAAGGAGTTTAACATTGGAGATCTTAACACAAAATTTCATGCATGCACTCTTGTTGTCTCATTAATTTGAGCCTTTCAAATGTTTCCAACAGTTCAAGTAGAGTTCTAAATTTGGATGTGGTGTAGCTTTTCCATGCAAGTGGAGTTAATTGTTCTTAATTTATAGAGCTGACTGGTTATCAAGTGCCACATCCACTCATGCTTTTCATGAAAAGGAGGACTTATCTTATTCCAACTCAAGTTCAAATTAGTTCAATCTTGAGTTAAGACATCCAAGATTGGTGTAGATTTCATGTATGAGGCAAATTAGTCTAAGCTTGAGCCCACCATCCATTTTCAAACGCTGAAGGATTTTTCTTGCAAGACAAAAGATAAGAAGATATTCTTAGAAGGCTTTGTTATCTTGGAATAATAGAAATTATACTTAGTTAATGTAATAATTGACCTCCTCTTCTATTTTTAGTGCCAACCTCTTGGTTGTTGTATGTTTTCTATATAAGTTAGCTTTTCAGCCTTGATTTATATCCCTCTTTTGGCAAGATCAAATTCTGCTAAAGACTGAATTTGTAACCTTTTTTCAAATTAATAGAAGGACTATTTTTTTTAGTTTCTAGAATGTTGGTATAGTGTATTCATGTCAGTGATTTGCATAAGTGATAGAATTTATCTTCCTTGTCAAGTTTTGATTCCTACCTAGCAGCATAGTTGATCTATTTATGCAGGTCATGTTTTATATTTGATGTCTCTTGGCTGAGTTTATAATGGATATAAGTGGTTGATTAGTGCCTTAAATTAGACCTATTCTTTCATTTCCCCCAAGCTTGGATCACTAGATAAAACCTTTTCATGAAATATTTATGCATATTAGTCAATTAGAGTTGAAAGTTGAGCCATTTTCTTGTCTAAATCAGTGTTCTTAGGAGCTCAAATTGAGTGGATCAATAAAAAAATATAGGTGTATAACATCATTAGATAGGATTTCCATTCAAGTTTATCTCTTTTTTCCTATCATTTTGTAGCATAGAGCAAAGATCCTAATTGATACACCAAAGGGAGCTAGCCCTTACAATCTAGAGATTCAATCCACTGATTATGTCACCCATAGCCTAGGATTGTTTCCATGTTTCAGCAGAATGTGAAGGCCTAAAACTACCTTCATAGGGGTGCAAGTCTGATGGAAAACACAACCTTCACCTCATGTCCTATTCATGACTAATAAGACTTGTGTTCACCCAAGAATGCCATAGTCGACAAACTTGGAACACCATTCAAAGTAAATTTTCAGGTTTTAAAGGTAGCCAAAGCTGATGATTACCCAATTCTACTAGGAAGGCCTTGGTGCTATGAAAATAATGCAGACCTAAGCTGTAAAAAGTTCTACATTAGCTTTGAGAACATTGATCAGTTATTTGTAATCCCATTATATTGAGCACAAGGACCACCTTATATAGAACCTATCAATGTGGATGAAGACATCAACCACTTATACAATGTCACAACCCAAAATGATGAGCAACATGATCCAACCTCAAATGGTATTCTATGGTGGATAGATACCTGGTCAATTTTTGATACTACAAGTAATGCATGTAATTGTTGGGCCCATTGTGATTATGATCTCACTAGGAGAGTATGTAGCACCATCAATAGTCAAGAGAACCTCCTGCACCCCCTCCATAAATATCACAAGTTTGTTCACCTCATGATTTTAGCTATGAGGGGGCTACTGATGGGACCACCACTAGAAAGACTCTATGAAGCCCCATATTTCTAATGACAAATGGAGGTACGTGACTTTATCCAGTATATCAAAGAGTTCTACGATGTTGAGAATGATCAAATGAGGTCATTAGATCACAGTTTTTATGGCACCACTGCTAGATGGTGGCATACTCATAAAGAGCACCTCTTTTACTGGGATCAAGTGTGAACTGCTCTACACCATAGATGTCATCACAATAATAAGGTCAAGGGAACACTTAGTTACAGTGGCATGCAAGCCCCTGAACCTCATATTGAGGTTTGTGAAATAATATGGTAAACTGAGGACACATACTTACTAGAGTACCTCTATGTACATGCATTCTATGGGACTCTATGCACTTGGGCATGGACATGGTATATTCATAGAGAAAGGCACATGGGTACTAGGTTCTGGTAGTTACTAAAGAACATGATGTTGACATTATCCTACTCTTCACCAATGATGGATGTGTGCTTCACTCTTTAGGCCATGCGTGAAGTGGTTATTTGAAACATAAGTCCTTTAGAGGATTTATTATAAAACATCCATCAGGAACTTGAGGAAACTTCACACTTGTTTAATAAGCTTCCAACACCTCTAGTTTTTGTGCCTACTCTAGTTCCAAATGAAGAATGATGTGAAGAGATTCACTTGGAAAATTAGAAACTCATCTTCTATGTATAAGAAGGTAAAGGATATACTTCACTCGACCCCCTGACTAACCATTTGGATGTCCCTACAAGCATTGGTACATGAACTATTTAGGATACAAATCTTCAAATAGATAACCCTTATCATGGACCTATTTAAAATGTACAATACAACATAGGTATGGATTAAAAACCAAAGATGACTACAGTCAGAAACTATTGGACTGAAATATAATTCTCACAAATATTTGAATTAGTGAAATAATACCAAGATGTTCTCCTAAGAAGCTATAATGAAATGAAAGGAGTGCATCCATCTTTAGGGAAGATGCACATTAATCTAGTCGATGGTGTTAGGGTGTGGAGCTAAAAGCTTCACTGATGCAGACACGGAGAAGGCCATTGGAGGGGTTGCTGAAGGTTGCTGAGCGTTAGAGCAACCGGCGTCGGTCTGATCAGCCGACTTCGGCAGGACAGTGAAGAGAAGCAACCAACGTCGGTCATGGGTCGGCCGGCGTCGGTCACCTCCAGGCAGACAGGGACCGACGTCGGTCGCCTGTGTGGTTCGACTGCGAGCTTATTACAGGCAGTTAGCTAACGAACCAAGTGTTTGCATGATTAGAGCTATTTTTAGACTGAGAGCTGCGGATCTAATTATTGTAATTAGATGTCTAATTATTGTTTGGATGAGATCTATATAATAGACTCATGGTTGTATTGGAAAAGTGTTCTAGTTTGAGTTGAGCAAAGTTTGCTCCTTCTGTGTGTGAGGTGAGCAAGGGTGTTCCTCCTAGTTCCACAGCAGTACCTAGGTGGGTGTTGGTTTTGGAGAGTCAGTAGGATTCTTCAGGTGTGTAGGATCTTGGTCACAGGTGCATGGCCTTTATAGGAGATCTACATGGTAAGTAAGATCATTGATCTGCAAGTGTATGTGTGTGCAAGGTCAAGGTTCACAGGTGTGCAGAACTAGGTTGATTTGTAGGTGTGCAAGATCAGATATGACAGCAACACAATAGGGAGCAGAATCAGGCAGGATCTACTTGGAGTACAGGTGTGTACTTGGATAGAGCAAAGAGGAAGGCAAGGGAGTTCCTTCCATAAGTATGGTCTATTGAGGTGCAGGTTATTGCAGGTTCATGGGAGATCTACTTGAAGTACATTGAGTACTTGTGGAGTGCGTGGAGCACTTGTGGTGTGTGTGGAGCACAGGAGGTGAACACCAACTCTGTATTTGAGTTGGGTGTTGGGACCTGAGAGGGAGAGCTTTGAGGAGAGAATTACTGTTCACTTGAGGTGTGGCGAGCCTCTGAAGAGGTGGTGGAGAAGAAGTGGCATCTTCTTTATTGTATTCTTTTCTGTAAAGTATTAATACAAGTTGTGTATTGTCTCTCATATCATGTGTTATTCTGAATTCTAGTTACTTGGTGAATCTGGTTAATTTCCGCATATTAAGTTGCTTGGTTTGGTAATCATATTGTGCTCTTTTGGTGGAGCAAGATCCTGACAAGTGGTATCAAAGCAAGGTTGTTGGCTCATATCTTGATACCACTGACAAGTGGTATCAGAGCTTTTGGTTGGGATACTAACAGATTGGTTTAGATTTGGGTAGTGTGTTTTGATTATAGGTCACTCTCAGGGGTTTCTGATTGAGTGGGAGTAGAGCAATGGCAGATGAAAGTAAGCTAAGAATGGAAGAGTTGAAAAACACAGATGGTCTCTTAAGGTCCTATGGAAAGACAGAGCAGGTAAAAGAATATTGTTGGTCTGTGGAAGATCAGCATGAAGAAACTGAAGAAGCAGATGTTGTAAGTGATGTTGCACAGGATGCTCTGGGAGGTTTCTTGGATAAAGTTGAATCTTGGTTAAAAGATTCGGTTGCCTCTTTCCATGCAGCCCCAGGTAGAGGAGCTGGTGAGCCTTGCCAAAGAATTGGAAAAGGGGAAGTGAAGCTGAAATTGCAAGCGGCCAACACACAAGTGTTGATGAAGGTCATGCAGGTCCCAGGTTTGGAGATATGGCTAATTTCTTCAGAAAGATTGGGTGATGAGAGATGCATAAGAACTCTCACAGCGGATGCACTTGAATTAGCTGGTGGTAAGAAAATAGGTACTCTTTATCTACTTGTTTATATTACTGATTCTTCTTCTGTTGCAGAGACGTGGCTTCGTAGGCTTGGTCACATGAGCAAGAAGGAGATGCATGTTCTTAAGCGGAAGACAGATATATTTGACAGACTTAAGAACTGGAAAGCCTTGGTGTTTATGGAGGAGATGGCGGACAAAAACCAGTGGATGGTGCTGGATACTTCTGAGCAGGGCAGTTTGGACATGGGTATTGATTCAAAGGAGCTCATGGGTAAAAAGTCATCACTCACAGGCGAACACAGGTACCGGCGTCAGTCAGGAGGAATCGGCGTCGAACAGACAGGTGCCAATGTCGGTCATGTGCAGACCGAAGCTGGTGATTTCGAGCAGGGTAAGACCGACGTCGGTCAGGAGGACCGACGTCGGCAATAGGTAAGACCAATGTCGGTCAGAGGACCGACGTCGACAGCAGGGACACCGCAGGGTTGATAGTCAGGGACAGACGCATGGGAATCGACGTCGGTCAGATGCAGACTGTGGAGTGATCGAGGTCGGTCACTGTAACAGATTTTGGGTCGATAGCACATTGTCAAGGAGTCTCAAACACCCATACGGAGGACTGAAGACGTAAGTAGGCCCTCAAATTCGTTGTTCCTCTTTTTTATACTCGTTGCTGATTGTAGAGCAGGAAGGATCTAGGAAACGGGTGTGAGCTTGGCATGGATGAGGATGTGATTCCTTAGAGGAGAATCAAATAGGTGTTTTTGGTAGGATTGCCAGTGGGAAGAAAGCACAGAGACGAATGGATACCTTAGTTGAAGAATAGAGAGAACGGATACGTGAGACGAAAGACCAGGTATATGGTCTTGAGGAGCTGCAGGACAGTGGTACAGGTTTTGACAGGTGGAGGACGGAGCATGGCTTCAGTCAATGTTAGGGTAACTACTGTGGTTTGTCTTACCAAGGGGATGATGATTACAACATCATTATGTTGCTGTATGTGGATGGTATGTTTTGCTAGCAAGATTGTACATACAGGGTTTTGCTGAGCTAAGGGTAAGGTTAGCTCAGTGGCATGTCATGAGGAGTTTGGAGCAGCGAAATTCTTTGACATGGCAGACATGGAGATCACCGGTTGATTTTGTCTCCAGTGGGAGCTGATGTGAATCAGGTGTTGGCGAGGTTCAGGATGCAGAGTCGGAGCACACTAAGGGTTGGATAGGTACAGTGTTTGAAATCACATGAGGTCTGGTATAGGCCTGAGTATTCCCATGCAGTGGGAGTTGTCAGAGAGTTAGGAGCCAATTCGGGGAAGTGAGTTCTCAGGTATTTGAGAGGGACCAGCAGCAGGTATACATGCAGGGTCAGGACTTCACTACATGTGTTTGTACGTTCGGATGTGGCAGGGTACTCGGATGACAGGGGGTACACCACGGGATGTGTGGTGGGTTGTCTTCAGGATTGAGCTTGAAGAGGGATACAAACCAGGAAATAGATTAGACGAGGTACAGGTACAGGTACAGTGCAGCTATTTATCTCCAAGTGGGAGATTGTTAGGGTGTGGAGCTAAAAGCTTCACTAATGCAGACACAGAGAAGGCCATTGGAGGGGTTGCTGAAGGTTGCTGAGCGTTAGAGCAACCGGCGTCGGTCTGATCAGCCGACGTCGGCAGGACAGTGAAGAGAAGCAACCAACGTCGGTCATGGGTCGGCCGGCGTCGGTCACCTCCAGGCAGATAGGGACCAACGTCGGTCGCCTGTGTGGTTCGATTGCGAGCTTATTACGGGCAGTTAGCTAACGAACCAAGTGTTTGCATGATTAGAGCTATTTTTAGACTGAGAGCTGCGGATCTAATTATTGTAATTAGATGTCTAATTATTGTTTGGATGAGATCTATATAATAGATTCATGGTTGTATTGGAAAAGTGTTCTAGTTTGAGTTGAGCAAACTTTGCTCCTTCTGTGTGTGAGGTGAGCAAGGGTGTTCCTCCTAGTTCCACAACAGTACCTAGGTGGGTGCTGGTTTTGGAGAGTCAGCAGGATTCTTCAGGTGTGTAGGATCTTGGTCACAGGTGCATGGCCTTTATAGGAGATCTACATGGTAAGTAAGATCGTTGATCTGCAGGTGTATGTGTGTGCAAGGTCAAGGTTCACAGGTGTGCAGAACCAGGTTGATTTACAGGTGTGCAAGATCAAATAGGACAACAACACAATAGGGAGCAGAATCAGGCAGGATCTACTTGGAGTACAGGTGTGTACTCGGATAGAGCAAAGAGGAAGGCAAGGGAGTTCCTTCCATAAGTATGGTCTGTTGAGGTGCAGGTTATTGCAGGTTCATGGGAGATCTACTTGAAGTACATTGAGTACTTGTGGAGTGCATGGAGCACTTGTGGTGTGCGTGGAGCACAGGGGGTGAACACCAACTCTGTATTTGAGTTGGGTGTTGGGACCTGAGAGGGAGAGCTTTGAGGAGAGAATTACCGTTCACTTGAGGTGTGGCGAGCCTCTGAAGAGGTGGTGGAGAAGAAGTGGCATCTTCTTTATTGTATTCTTTTCTGTAAAGTATTAATACAAGTTGTGTATTGTCTCTCATATCATGTGTTATTCTGAATTCTAGTTACTTGGTGAATCTGGTTAATTTCTGCATATTAAGTTGCTTGGTTTGGTAATCATATTGTGCTCTTTTGGTGGAGCAAGATCCTGACAGATGGTGCTCAACTAGTGAAATAATGACCATATAGAATGAATCCTAATCTCTAGGCATGCATGAAAGAAGAAATTGATAGTATGCTCTGCATTGGAGTAACCACTCCTATGGTTAAATATGATTGGGTTAGTCTTATGCTAATCAATATCAAAAAGGATGGACATATATGTATCTACGTAGACTACAGGGTGCTTAATGCATCTTGTGTGATTGATCCATTTCCAATGCCTTTCATAGAGGAAATCCTAGAAGGTGTTTCTGGTTGCGAAGTGTATTCTTTTATGGATGGATTCTCAAGGTACCACCAAGTCCAAATAGCTAAGGAAGACTAGTCAAACAACTTTTGCTATAAAATGAGAATCTTTTGCCTATATCGTTATGCTTTTCGGGTTAAAAAATACCCCAACAATGTTTTCATGGATAGCAATGGCAGATTTTAAGTATTTCATTCATAAATTCTGCCAAGTCTACTTGGATGACTGGATGGTATATGGGTTGGTCAAGGACCATTGTGCTAATATCAGACTCATGTTTGAGTGCTATCAATTGTTACACATTTCCTTAAATTTGAAGAAGTGTCTATTTGTGACACCTTTTGGCATACTTCTTGGGCATATTATTTGCAAAGAAGGACTCCTAGTGGACCTAATAAAGGTCACTATGATTTTTCATTTGACAACACCCAAGACTCAGTGTGAGGTGTGTGCCTTCCTAGGCACATGAGTTATTACAAAAAGTTTATTTGTGGTTATGCAAAGATTGCCACACCCCTAGAAAAACTTTTAAAGCATAATGAGTAGTTCATATAGACCACTTCTTGTAAGATAGCTTTTGAAACACTTAAATAAAATTAAGTTACTACTCCTATCCTATAATTCCCTGATTGGCTAAAGCATTTTCATGTCTATGTTGATGTATTTGGCATGGCAGTTGGCACAATTATTGCACAACTCGGTGAAGGACATTTAGACCACCCAATTTAATTTACCAATAGGAATTTGACACCAACTGAAATAAATTACACCACCACGGAGTGCGAAGCTTTGTTTATGGTCTATGATTTATAAAAGTTCAGGCAGTATCTTCTAGCCACTCCTTTTACATTCTATATAGATCATGAGGCCTTGAAATACCTTGTCAATAAACTAGTGCTACATGGAAGAATTTGCCGATGGATTGTTCTATTCCAATAATTCCAATTTTCTATAATGGTAAAACTAAGAAAAGCTAATTATAGACCTAACCATCTGTCCCAGATTGAGAATAGAGAACCCCCATGCACCATAGAAGATGATCTTCTTGATGTACATCTCTTATGAGTTGCAAATGTACCTAAATAACTAGAAGATATCATAGAATTTTTAAACATTGGCTCTGAACCTGACACTCTCACCATGAAGGATAAAAAGTAACTTGTGGTTCATACCACTCCCTATCAACTCATAGCAGGAGATCTTTATAAGATAGATCATGATGAGGTGCTTTGCCATTATGTAATGCAACATGAGTACCCTAAGGTACTATGAGAAGTTCACGAAGGTATCATCAGAGGACACTATGTTGGAAAGGCTACCATGTGTAAGGTGTTTTGCTCATTGGACTTTGGTGGCCAACTCTATTCAAAGATGTTAAGGCATATGTCAGGAAATGTGACATCTGCCAACATGTAAGAAAACCTAATAGGAGAGATGTTATGCCTTTGCAACCCATTCCTTCTCAAGAACCATTCAAAAAATAGGATATTAATTTTTTTGGGCCCATCACTCTAGTAGGATGATGAACGGGTTCTTGATACATCATTATAGCGATTGACTACCTCATGCACTGGGCTGAAGTAACACTAATAAAGGATTGTACTGCAACAACTGCCACATGATTCATCTAGGAGAATGTTATAATATGGTTCAGATATCCCCTAAGTTTCACTAGTGATTGGGGTACCCCACTTATTGAATGAGATGATTCGCATCTTATTGGTTGAGTTCATGATCATGCACCATAAGATGACACCATACCATGCATAGGACAATGGAATAGTTAAAGCTTTCAATAAGATCCTCGGTACTACTTTGAAAAGAATTTGCAATGTTGGCCAGACTGATTAGGATGATAGGGTGTTTGTAGTACTTTAGACATACCAAACTACTTACAAATGCTTAAACAAAAGAATGCCATTCAACTTGGTGTATGACAAGGAAATAATGATGCCAATAGGGTTCTTGGTACCATCTCTCCACATTATGCATGTAGGATAATTGGATTATGAAACATTTTGGATGTATTAATGTAATTATATGTGACCCGTTTCCTCACTCATTGGAGCCAAAATGTAGAAAAATGAAATCGAAAGGCATGGCATGATCATTATATCAAAAATAAGATTTTTTTCTAGGCATGAAGGTTTTGTTATATGACTCTACGTTTGCATGTGACCCTAGAAAGCTATGCATCCATTGGGATGGCTCATTTGTAATACATAGTATTCGACCTACAGGGGCATGTCAGCTACAATGCATGGATGGTCAGTTCCTCCAAGGGCACTATAATGGAAGTTGGCTTCAATCATATTTTGATTAAGTCTAACTACACTTTTATAATCAATAAGGCTTATGCCATTAGATTAGGATTTCTTATTTTTAATAAAAGTGTTACCTATGTTGCACACAACTCTTTCTCCTTGATAATTTATATTTCTATGTTTTTGTTTTCGTGGAGGACCATGAACCATTTTAGTGTGGGGTAAGAAGTTACATGTAAAGATACAAACAAAAAACATGTAAGTAAATGGGTGCATAAGATATTTGGGTACACAAGTTATATGGGTGTGCAAGTTATTAAGGGTGTATGAGCTATTAAAGGCACTAATGAGTAAAGTTCCCACCATATATTAATTTTTTTTTAAAAAGGGATAGCTATCTTCCACCACCTCGAAAGGGTAAGATCTAGTTATCACTTAGTTCCAAGAAAGGCATGAGAAAGGATGGGCCATTAATGCGATAAGGAAAGAAGCATGTGAATAGAATGATGGGACAAAACCATTAAGGCATTAACTGCATAATGCAAGGTTTGAAATATGGTGGCCATTACAAGATTTTTATTTATGACTAGAAGTGATAGGGAGAGGGAAGGAATTAATGAAGGTAAGCCCCCCCAAGAGTCTATAAATAAGAATGTCAAAGCTATTTCATACTTTACCTTGTGATAATTACCTAAGTGTTAGTGCAAAGAATGAGTGATGAACTAGAGAACTAGAGATCACACCAAGATCGAGTTACTCAATTCTTGAGCAAAGCAGAGTGTATTTGGTGAAGTCATGAAGGTTGTTACCCAAGCAAGAGGAGATCAGATTGGTGGAAAAAAGTGAATTTTTGAAGTTGTAGGTTTGTCATTGATGAAGCATGAAGCTCAAAAAGCCAAACTAAGTTGGTCTGCCATCACGTATTCTTTTCAAAATGTAATATGGCCACGTATTAACCTTCAAGCTTCATGAAGGGTAATGCAGCCTGAAAAAAGGCCAAAAGACTCGATAAGCTACCAACCATACCAGAGGAGGAAGAGGTGAGCAGAGAAGACTGGTTCCCCATTAGAGAAGAAGCTTCAAAGAACTAAGAATAGAGATCAAAATGAGTACAACACATGGAAGGAGAGGCAAGAGAAAGCACAGAAGAGGAAAGGGAAAAGATGGTGAAGAAATTAAAGTAGGCATAGACATCATCAGTGTAAAATGCCTAAACATCTCACCCTCTGTCTCTATTGATAGAGGAGATGCAATACCCATAGTTGGTCCTGTGCATGGAGAACTAGGTCTTCAAAGTATCGATTATGACCATCTTTGATTATAACCACCACTAACTTGAGAATGAAGTAGAACTATAGAATGACTACCAGGTCAAGACCACCAATACAAGAAATCAAGTGGTTTATAACTTGTCCATTAAAAATCAGTTAGACCAAGCATACCTCTTCCAAATTTTTGAATTGCCATACTTTGGAAAACCTATAGAGGCAATATAGTTCCTCCTCTCATGCATCCATGAAGACTACATCTAATTCTCTGGGTGCAACATGAAGATCACCCCAAAAAGGATCATCAAAGTTACAGGACTAAAATGTTGGAGGATGAATGTGTTTGATGACTTAGCTGATACAGAGGAAATTCAATAGAATCCCATGGTGCTTATGTATCAGAAGCAAGGGCATGAAATGCATATCAAGAACTTGTAGGATCCTACCCTTAGAGTTGTAGTGTGGATCATTTCAACCTAGATCAGAGGGATCAATCATTATAAGGAGGTGGATAGGGCCCACCTATAAATTTATCACCAAGTCTCTCAGGGAATAAAGTACAACTAGGCACTGTAATTTATCCATAAAATAATTGAGGATGCAGAGAGCACCTATAAAACACCCAAGTATAGGTTTCCCTAGGGAGCAATCCTCTTACTACTGGTCTTTGATGAAATCAAAGTGTTAGATTATAGCTCAGGGTCATTAAAGTGGGTGTACCCACCCAGTCACAAGTCCCCTATTAAACACTTCAAAGCATTCACTTGTCCCCAACACATCACACCCTTATACAAGGTAAATATGAGGTATTGGTTTGATGGGATGAAGGCAACATTTGGGAATGAATGGTCCATTCTGAAATACTTACCCCCTTGGCCACAGATCAAGCACAGTTTGTTGTAAAGAAACATTACTTCCTTGCATGCATCTACATGAATCCATTGAGAGAGTTTTTAGCATAGCTCACGCTATCATATGCCTTCTCTATGCGATCCTTCATAGACTTCATTAATCAAATATATGATGCATATTAAATCATCTTATAGGTGGAAAGGATTGATGCAATGTGGCACACCCTCTAAAAAATGTATGTATATCCAGGCAAGAAGGCCTTTATAGAGAGGTCAGAGATGGACTTAATCGATATCAAGGTTAAGGATTTTTTAGTTGGGGAACAAGTTCATAAATTATATTATATGTTACACCCCTACTAGTGCCCTTAGGATGGATACCCCAAAGAAAGGCTCCCCCAAGCACCTCATCTATGAAAAAATCAACCAGAGTTGAGTGTGAGTTTAAGCAGGCAACATGTCCAACAAAAGTAATAAAGGATAGTAGAGGTGTAGCCCTCTAAACACATTATTTATCATCCCTTTGCACTTCATCCACCTCCACCTCACCCTTCATATTCAATAGTTCATCCATATCCATCCCCTCATACTTCATCTCCTCCTGCCTTGCCATCCCTTTCTCATTCCACTCCTCCCTACTCACCTACCCTTGACCCTTTATCTCCTCAGCCCACTCCCCCACCTTCTCCAACACCCTCTCCACCTTCACCCCCACCATCTCCAAGGATTACCATAGGGTCTTCCCCATAATAGCATCTAAAGTGAGTGCCCCAAAAGGAGTCCTCTTAGGTACAAATCCATAATTCAGGATTGAACTCTAAAAAGATTCCATCCCCAATATAGGGGACCCATCTGATGATCCCTAACTCGATATTGATGGAGTGAGAGTTAGTGAGATGGACATAGGAAGCCATCAAGAGATTGAGCTTGAACATGACTTGAATAGGGGAAAGGGGCCAGTTGAAGAAGAACAAGAATAAAGAGAGCTAACCACTACATGCAAACATTACTAGTTTGGCATAGAAGACAAGGACCTCTACTTGTGGCCACACTTTCACCCCAAGGACCTGACTCTAGATTCTAGGAAGCAAGTGTCCTTCCTTTTAAAGATGTACAGTGAGGAGCCTGAATTCAAGCTCCCATTGGATAACATTTTTTCTGGGTTGGATGTTCATAGACTATTGGACCTAATGAGGGTGGATCCGCAAAGGCTCACCCCACTTATGTTAAGTGCAACATTTTTGAAACTCTACATGTAAATAATGTGCTAGAAAATTTTATCAGATTTTGATGCATGCACAATGGAGAATAAACATGCCAAAGTAGTGGACATGTATAATAAAGTGCTTACAGAAAAGCAAGCGCTCACTGAGGAAGTGGCCTCCTTGAAACGAAATATCTAAGAGGCCAAAGAGGTAAAAATAAGGGTTTTAACCCTTTATAAAATAATTTTGAAAGATGATCTAGAACTTGTAGATGGTGTA
Organism: Torreya grandis; assembly: GCA_037957365.1. Lineage (NCBI taxonomy): Eukaryota > Viridiplantae > Streptophyta > Pinopsida > Cupressales > Taxaceae > Torreya > Torreya grandis. Next base: position 1,257,005 of record JARHVA010002866.1, read on the forward strand.
CCCCTAGATAGGGATGCCATTAGAAATTAGAGACCCTGATCGAACTGTTACTTAAGAAATATAAGGGGAAAGAAATTGAACAGTTCACCATGATAGTTGATGTCTACAAACATGCCTTGGAGAGATTTGGGGAAGTTATCCCCATTTTAGATGACATTTTTACATGCCTAGCATGACCAAATAAAGTTTTGGAGGCTTGACTCCATGATGAGGTCTTGAGGCAGCAAGAAATAGATGTTTCCCTTTTAATAAAAAATCACACTAAGTGCATGAAGGCATTTAGGGATGTCAAAATGATGGAAGATGCCATTAATAACCATCATCAAAAACTAAATGGAAATTTTACCATACTCTAAAGATAGGTTGATAAGGAGGTCTCTGCACTAGAAGATGCCTAGAAGGAGGCTAGTGCAACTCTAAATGAGCAGGTGAAAAAGACTGAGACTCCAAATCAATGCAAGGAATTGAAAGAATCAAAACAGGCCATCAAAGGAATAACTACCAAAGTCCTAAAAGCACTACCCCATTGGGTTGGTTTGAAGAAGGAACTCAAGTAGAAGGGGCTCAAATTTTGGAAGATGTGAACATGAATTAGTTCAAAATGAACTAAGGGAATAATGTGAAGTGATGTTGGCCCCTAAATTTTGACTAATTACTATCTTGGTTTTAGCATGCGAGACCAAAATGGTGGGCAAGGATCATTGTCCCATTTTGGTGTAATACTAGCATGCTATGGAAGGACCATAACACAAGAGGACCATGGTACGTACATGATAAGTGCATAAGCATCATGGCATGGGACTTCATGGCATGAAAGGACAATGGGATAGAAGAACCAATGTGAGAGGACTTGGTCAGAAGAGAATTAGTCATGAGGAACTCAAGAACATAAGACTCATAATAGAAGCAAAAGACTAGGGGAATGCATGGCAAGTAGCAACAATTAGAAAAACTATTCACATGGGACATTTTGACCTTATTAATCATAGGTTTTATACCTGCTCATAAGGAATGTAACACATGGCCACCAATATATAACATAGAGCGAGGATCTAGGGACACAAAACACTGGGTCCTAAAGAAGAACTTGTTGTAAAGTGACACGACTCTCAGTCTGTTGAGAGTCCATGTGCCATTTGCTTTTTCATTAATGATAAGTAACACTTGGTTAGGGAGAAACATGTATAAATACCCCTATTATAATCACTTGTGAGGGATGGCCTTTTAGAGAATAGATAATAGAGCCTTGTTTTGTAATTCACTAAGCATATAATGAGAGATATTAGTCTTTACCAAACTATGTTATGTATGATGAAATACACTAAGTGTTAGCAAGGGGCATGGTTTAGTTCTTTGTCTTGTTATTGGTATATTTTTCTTTTCTAAGTTACAAATGTTAGATAATAATGGTGATCCTTGTATTAGTGATAGTTACATTCAGAATGAGAAAGATAGTAGTAGTATATCTATGTTACTAAATAATTCTTTGGAGCTGCATAATGAAATATGAACAAACATACACTACTATGTTACAAAACCTTGAGGACTTGGTCTTTTATTGCATGTTTTGGGTGAGTGCATAAGACTTAATTCTCGCATGATAGGGCTAGTGGGCAACCCTATTTGGATAAATTTTAGCACCAGAGCTAGAATCAATGAATAAAACCCAACATATCTGTTGAATACAATGTGTGTTTCCATGTATTTATGACTACTTCATTAGTTTGATTTTGATACTTAATAGTTATGCTTAAAAACATTGGACTGTGATAATATGGGTTATCATAGGGTATAGTATAGATGGAAACAAATAATGTTATTTGGAATCTGTAATTGATTATGTATTTACCTAGGTGGTATAAAATGTAGTCATTATCTATAGTATGAGATAAAAAATAATGTAAGATTCATGCATATGTTTGATGGAATAAATGTGTGTCATAGTTACTCCTATGTTTAGCATGTTACATGATGTGTTTGCTAGTAGGATGTAAACTATATGAATCTTGTGGTTGAATTATATTTGACCAATCTACATTGCTAATACAGAGTAAGGAGTGATATGGACTTCATCGGCTTACAAAAATTACAATGTCAGATGAAGGCAATCCGATCAAGTGGTGTGTATGAATTTGATTGATCTATAAATCACTTTTATATTACTATTATTAAAGCTTTGGACAATGTATGTTTAGTGAGACGTTATCATTTCATGAGTAAGGTTTACATGTATGCATAATTTCTTGTAATAGATCAAGTTTTCTATGATACACTACATGTTTAGTTTAGTTTAAAAATCATACAACACATAGGCACTTGCTTGTCTCTCTGGATTCTCGTGCCATCACTATCTACTCATCTATGAAAGAAGGGCCATTTCTTGATGGGATTAGTATGGGGGATCGTTGGTTTGTGGTTGGTGTGGAAAATCACTCAGATGATGTTTTCCCTCCCCACAATAGTATTAATTATTGAGACAGCACTTGAGATTGCCACAGATACTTGAAGTTTGGAAACTATTCTTGGGGGACCCATATATCTTATTTGTACAATGTATTATATTGTAATTATTATTGAAAATTGTCATGAAGAGTTGTAATTATTTTATTATTTCACATTGATAGTGGTGACTGTATATTTGTATCAGTCATGGCTGAGTTATTATAATTACTTTCTATATTTACGTTTTGATATACTCTCATGATGTTAGAGATCTGTTATTTGTGATGTAATATGATTTATTAACATGATTACAAATGAGTACTTTATATGATCTATGTTGAATTCTCAGGATGTAATCTCTTTTTGTATATGTGATTATTTAAAAAATAATTTACGTATTTTAAAGTAGATCTTAGTGGGGACGTTACATGTGGTATAAGAGCTACAACTTGAACTCTAGGACCTATTAAGTCCACTAATGTTTTCATATCCTTCTATTGATAGAAAGAAGGATGGTGAAAGTGAGAGTTTTTCATATCCTTCAAATGCTAATGACAGTAACCCTCCATTTAATCCTAGTCAATTTGCCAATGAATAGTCAGAGAAAATGGACTAGATTCTCATAGTTATGAATGAGACTAGAGATTAGATTATAGCTCTAGATCAAGTGGTTCATGGTCATGAGGAAGAGGAACAACAAGATGAACCTGAAGAGCATCTGATTGGGCAAGAAAATCCTCAGTATGCTAGAGCCCAGGTTATTGTGGAGTTGGCCAAAGTCATAAAGAAGGTGAATCCACCTAATTTTGATGGGACTATTATGGGTGATGGAGTTGAGGCATGGCTAGCAGAGTTAGAGAAGTATTTCAAAATTTTAAACTACTATGAGGTCACCAAGGCAGTACAGGGAGCATACCAGTTGACTAGCAATGTAGCTACATGGTGGGCCAACAAAAGGTTGGAAATGAATCTAAATTTAACCACCACCACTTGCGATCAATTTGTGGCATGGGTAGGAATGGATCCCCCCTACATGTTATTGTTAGGAATGTCCACCCTATGTCCTAAGTGTTGCACTTGGTTCAACATTTATTATTGGTTCTGAGGCACATAGGAATATGTATGGCATTGTTGATTCAAAGGATTCCATTGTTGATCTCTAGGTATCTGATGTTGATTTCAAGGAAACTATTGTTCCAATATATAAGGAATCTACTGATTTTGAGGAACTTAATGTTGATTTGGAAGAAGACGTTGTCATTGTTAGTTCACAAGTAGAACTTGTTGTTATTGTAAACTATAAAAAGTCAATCTTGAATTTTATAAATTATCCACCCTTTGTTGAGGTGGTGGATTATTAGTGACTTATTATTAGGAGTGATTTAACACTTATAGAGAATTATCGAGCATACATCACATATTATAAATGGTTTCTTGATGGTTAAATAATGTGTGTTACATATCAAGTTGAACTTGGTTCGAAACATTCATTGGCATAACTTATTCGAGAGGAGCTAAAGGATCTACCTCATGGGTAGGATTAGATTGTTCTGATTGTTCATGTAATTGATTTTGCTTTGTAGTCAAAGTATTTTTAAACAAGGTCACAACCAAATAAGTCGTTAAGTCAATGACAAGATGGTCTACATAGCATTGACTAATTTGTTGTATAGTTGATGTAATAATATAACTCATTTGGGAATAATCCACTAATGGACCCTTCCATTTGATATAAGAAGTAAGGGTTGGTTTGGGAACTTGAGTGTGAGGTTATTATTGTTTGATAATTGGTTCATACAGTTGATCTTCTATTCGAATGAGGGTGTGCAATTATTCTTTTGGAAAATCTAAAGGGAGTCTAGCCCTTGATTCTATCAATCTCAAGAGAGCCGCATCTTGGTCTTTAAGTGGATGATTGTCAATGTATTTACCTTGGTTTGATCCCACAAAGGGTGGGATTTATTTGTACATGTCCGAATGTTTTTTCCACAACAAAATTTTTCTTCTTCATAACTACGGCCATAAGCAACCCCACTACAAGTGTACCTCTACATGGTTGGAATAGTATTGATTCTTTGACCAATGTTTCAAACGTATATTTGGTTCAATTTGGATGTTTTAAAATAGTATCTAATGGTCCTTAGAAACCTTAAAGTTGGCTTAGACAATGTATCAACACAGAATAGAAGAAGCAAAGTTTTTGGAATATTTGACCTTGGTTGGTCAATATCAACAAACTAGAAGAAGGTAAAACAATCTTAGAACTTAGAGTGTAGACTAACACAAGCAAACCTAAGTCCAAAATGTGTTGGTACCATATAAGAGGACAATGAGACTATGGTAGGTCTCTATCATCAAATCAAAATAATATTGAATGGTCTAGAAACTTAGAGCATATGGTGAACACAAGAAAATCTAAATTCAAACTTTAGAATAAAATAGGTAGTGTAGTTGCACACAATAAAAAAGAAAGTTGAATGGTACAAGAACTTAGGGCATATGTTAATGCAATAAAACCTAAGTTTAAATTTGAAAACCAAATGGGTATCTTAACGATACCAAGTGAGATAAAGGCTATTATTTCAAATGATAGATGTAATGTTATGCGAAATGGCTAAGTGTCAAATGGTAATGCGAACAGTGTAACACCTAAATGTGTAGATAGATGTCAATGTGTAACATATAGAAACAAGACTTGTACTTAAGTAAAGATATAAAATCAAACCAAATTCCAATCTAAGTGATGTGACCTAAACACAAAGAGAAAAACACTCAAGCCTAAGTGATAGGTAAGACTCGAGTGCAAACTATTTGTCCTTAGATTGAATACTTGAAAATGGGACTTTGAATTTGGTTTGAGAGGCTTCAAGACTTGTCTTATTTATGTGGCATGGTTATTTAAACTCAAAATGCAAGTAAATAATAAGGACCACCTAAGGGTACGCTCATAAGCTAAACAGACACAAGGTGTGCATAGTATCTGTCAAAGCTTCCACTAATATACCAGTCTTAAAAGGAATTAATTGTTCATCAAAAAATAAAGACCACATGTAGGTAGAGTTTTTTAATTCCCCTTCTATCTCTCAAGAATTGATATGTGGCAAAGAATGTAGAGCATCGAAATGACTTGGCATTTAGCAAGATAATCTATGGTAAATGAGATCAATTAAGCTAATTTTGTGACTTGGATTATCTAGATAGTCTACAAGTGCCTATAAATACTTGGGCACAAAATTCACATCAATAAGATCTAAATAATATAGCTTGTTATGCAAATGTCTTGTCCTTTATATAATGATTTCAGTCATGTATTACTTAGTGAAGTTCGATGTCTAGACCGCTGCATGTACTAAGGACCCATTGGACTTGTCAAGGTAACCGCTTAGCCACTATCAAATCCAATGGTACACCCAAATTATATACCCCACCAAAGAGTGGGGTTGAAATGTTGGGAGATGAAACCCTAGGTCAAATTCCTCCTAAAGTAACCCATGAGGAGGCGAACTCCCACTCATAAACCAAAAAATAAAATAAAGGAAGAACTAGGTCATTTCCAAGTCACCCAATTCCCTAGGAACAAAGAGAGAGCATACACAACATTTATTTGGGTTTGACTCAATAAAACAAGTAAAATAATGCCTTTTTGGTCACCCAAGCTCCCTAAAGGGGACAAGGGGAGAGCATATGCGCAAGGTTTTACTAGAAAAGAAACTAAGTGTTTTTTTAAATAAATGAAAAACAAAAAAACAAAGTGATTTTTATTTTTCAAAACTTATGGAAATGTGATTAAAAATTGGGCTTGGTGCTTTAAAACTTATGCAAAGAACTTTATTTTTCAAAACTAATGGAAATGTGATTGAAAATTGGGCTTTGTTTAGAACTTTGAAATGATAAAAACAAAATAAAGTTCTTTGCATAAGTTTTAAAGCACAAAAAGACAATGTGAAATAGATCCACTAATGTGTTAAAATCCTTATCTTTTGATTAATTCCTATAAGAAGCATTAAAGGATTAATTTATGCTTGATTAGATGATAAAGGTAACTTGCAAATTAGCTCAAACCCATGAAAAAAAATTCTCTAGAATGATTTCACATTTACACAATAAAGTGTAAACTATGAAATTATAGGCTAATAAAAAACACATGAAAATAAAAAAACATAGAAAACCCACAGGGATGATTTCATAGTTACCTGGCCAATTTTGCAACTCACCCTATTGATTTTGATGCTCTGTCTAGTGATTTCATAGTTCACCTCGCTAATTTCACTACCTAATTGGATGATTTTACAATTCTATAATGAATTCATAGTTATGAATTCATATAATTTTGTAACTCACATAAGACCTACAAATAACATATAAACAAACCAGAGCAATTATATGATTTTATGGCCCAATTTCATAGTTTATCAAAGAATTCACAGTTGTGAATTCATTACAATTTCATAATTTATAAAAAAATAGCAAAAGATTATATGATAAAACAAAATAGAGCAAAATGATTTGGCAAATACACAATGATTTCATAATTAAATGCTTGAAATTCATAAATACACAAAAAATAGAAAAGCCCTAAAACCTGTAGAATGAATTCATAGTTACCAGTGTTGATTTTGTAAATAAACTCTTCAAATTCACAAATATGTAGTGGAGATCCAAAATAAGGTTGGATTCACAGTTTTCTAAGGTGATTTCATAGTTTTCTAGGATGATTTCACTATTTTTGGCTCTGAATTCACAGATACACAACAGACAAATTTGTAATTCTACAGGCCACGGAACTAGGAATGAAAAATCTTTAATTTTTAGCCAATTTTAATAAGAGTTCACAATAAAATTTGACAAAATAAGATGACAAGAAATAATTAGAAGAATTTTGTGGGTTACAATCCCATCGGGCATGCCAAAATGTAGAATAGGATTTCAAAGCAAGTTAGCACCTGTGTTTAAGACATAAAGCAAATGACAAAAAATAACATAATGTGCTAGGCATACTCCCTTAAGGGGAGTGGATCAATGGAGTCAAGAATCTTAGATAATAAAACATAGGCAATGCCTTCCCCAAGTGGCCCTCCTCTAAGATCGGTCTATTAAATGTGTTCATACTCAGATTTGGTGCTCCAAGTCTTTGTCAATGCAGTAACACAAGCATCTCCATACATCTCTCCTTGCACAAATACTTTGGCTCTTGCTTTAGTCAATGTTGAAAGGATGAGTGAAGCTATGTAGTGATATTTTTGCATAGTTTTACACAATTTTTATACACCAAAAAGAGTTTGTTGAAGTTATTTATGCATAATAGCATTACACATAAAAAGCCTAAAGGTTATGGCCATGGCTCATGTATTCATAGCTTTTCCAAAATGAGCTAACTAATTTCCAGCCGTCCATTTCAAGATCAAGATGGAGCGTCACAAATCCATTCAATTTTGGAGGGATAAGCAATAAATATGGTAATTAATATTTAGAAGAATGGAGGATTCATAAGGCATTAATATCCTTAATCTTGATATTTATGTCCATTATTACTTTGTGGATGACACCCCTATGATGATGTCATGGGTGACATCATGGCCCATATATTTTGAATTATGAATTTTCAATAACTTTCCATGGATTTCTCACTTAAGCTCTTAATCTAATTTGCTTTGCTTAAATGATTTTACTTAAGCTTTTTACAATTATTGGGAATTGGTCACTTGTTTAATCAAAATGGTCAAAATGTCAATTTACTTGGTCGTATTATGATTGGATTTGAATTTGAGGAAGGTGTCAATTGTGTAAAGGGTAATACCCCAATTAGGGTAGTATAGACTAGAATTGGCACATGCACATGATGTGTGCAGCCAAATTAGAGGATTTCAGTGGTCTAGAGTGTCATTTTGCTTAATTTTAATTTGAATCGAAGTGAATTAGGAGAAGATAATAATTCCATAAAATATATTGCCCCAATCGAGGATACGTGGATGTGAATTGGTGCATGTGCATGATATTTGCGACCAAATTATCGCATTTTGGTGATTTTGTTTTAGTTTGTGCATTATTACATAAAATCATTCATACTTGCAATCTTGGCATGATAGTGATAGGAATCAGATATCTACACTTCTCACTTTAATCCCTTTGAGTGACCCTAACCTCTTAGCCTCCTTGATAGCTTTTCTTAATCCTTCAACAACTAATAGGAAAAGAATCGTATTTAAGGGACATCTTTGACAAAGCCCTTTCCTAGACTTAAAAATTTAGAGGTGGAACCATTGATTATGACAATAAAGGTTATTGAAGAAACACAAACCATAATCCAATTAACAACTTTTAAGTTGAAATCAATATGAAGAATCATTAATCTGAGATACAACCAACTGAACCTATCATATGCTTTAGATAGATCCAATTTGATGACGATGGCAAGCAATGTCTTGAGTTTGATAGAGTGTAAACCTACTTGTGCAACTCCCACCGCATCATGAATTTATCTCCCACTTAGAAACCCAAATTGTTCTTCAGAAATAGAATCTAAAAAAGCTTTCTTGATTCTTATAGTAATGATCTTATATAGGCAATTGCAAAGGGAGATAGGCCTAAAATCATCAAAATATTTGGGACAGTATGTTTTAGGAATAAAATCAATAAAGGTGGAATTAATATTTGGATGGATCCTTCCATAAATTTTAGTTCCCTCTATAACCCTAAACAAGTCCTCTTCAAACATCTCATAAAAACCTATAAAAAACTGCAAAGTCTAGCCATTGGGACTGGGCTTTTATTCTTTTGTAATGATGAGAAAATGGATTTAAGTTCAACCTTATAAAACACTGCCAATCTCATTATTTTATATAGAAGAAAAATTTGGAAAAAGGTTATAAGTTTCAAAATATTTGTAAGATTGGCCCTGTCATCCTCCTTAAATAATTGCTTAAAGTGTTTAACACCTAAATCAGTAAGATTAGAGAAAGACCTGGCTTTGGATCCATCCTCATTAGGATTATCCCATATAGTATTTATATTTTTCTGATGGCTAGCAAATTTATGTAAAAATTTAGTGTTTTCATCACCAACTTATAGCCATATAGCCTTACTTTTCATCCTCCATCCAGCCTCACAAGACATGCTCCTCGGTAGTACCACTAGTTTGATATACCATATCTAGTGTTCAAAGCACTTTCAAATGAGCATCCCTTAAATGGGATCATTGGCTAGACTTTGTCTTTTTCAAATATACCATATATATATATATATATATCTAGAAAATACAAAAAAATATAAAAAAAGGCCAAAAAAAATCAGCATGTTCTAGTTGTATTATTTCTTATACATATGTTGTTTTCTCCATGTTAGTAGATAGCATATAATTTCGTTTTATACATATACACATGACAAATATCAAGATAGTTTAAATATTAAGATAGTTTTTCAATTTTATAGTTTACCACAAGCCCTAAAATATTTTTTTCTAAAGTTTTTAGATATTGTTGCGTAATTAAGGCAAGAAACATAAATCTATTTTGCATGTGATTAGAGTTAAAAAATAGAAAATTGAGCAAAATTTTTGGAGATCATGACCATGTGAGTGTAACCATTAAATAAATTTTATCATGTTTTCATTTTTGTCCAAAACACCCTCGATGTTCTATACTGTAGAGGAGAAGATGCTTCTAAAAGATTACTATGTTTGTTGCCAAAATTTTGGGTTAGGTTTTTGTAACTTCTAGGCACACATTTACACTGTTACATTTTAACGACCATCACCACACCATTTAAAACAAATAGAATAAGCCTAAACCCTATATGTTTTCTCTACTTATAAATTTGTATTAATTAGTTAGGTTTAAATTACTATTTTGTACATATTATTTATAATAATTAATTATGATTGAATATTTATATCGTAGTTTAATTATAATCCACAATTACAACAATTAAACTCCTTAAATTTGTCCAAATGGCCCCATACAATTACAATTGTATGTATATATCCAAAAGTAGCCATAGTAGGTTAAAACAAATAGAAGAAAAACACATGAGCTAAGTTGTTGAGATCTTTCTTTTGACAGCTCGTTATTGTTGAGTATAACAATGGGTCCATTTGTAACTCTAAAAATTGAGGTTGAAGAAAGGAGTTTGAATTTGAGCCATGAAAATAGTTGTGCTAATTACTCTTAAAGATGCCAACTTTATTTTGATCATCTCTTTAATAAATAGAGCTACACATATTGGATCCTTGTAATGAATAAGATATTGTAGAGAACCTTGATTTCCTCTAAAGAGGCAATAAAATCTATCATGGATCTCATAATACACTAGACACCTAAATATAAAATGTTCCTTTAATTTTGATTCATTATTAAAAAGTTTACATATACACTGATGTTGTATAATAAAGTGCTTTGACTCCATGCAACATTGATGAGAGCATACCCACAATTGACTAAAAGACATATCAAACTAAAAGAGAGACTACTTGGGAGTAATAATTTTCCCATATTTTATTTGAAGATAGTGTTTTGATGAGAGAAAAATAACTCATCTAGGGTTTACCATGGTCAATTTTCCTTCCCTTGTGTGTTTTCTTTCCCTCCTTGCATATCACTTCTACAAGACTTTCTAAGGGTCCTACACATTTATTACACTAGGCACTTGACCCTATGGGTGGGCTAGCCCTATATAATGGCTTCCCCACTTCTCAACTTCAACCATGTTATAAGAGATGAGAGAAATGGCACCCAAGAGATCTCATAAGTTTATCCCAAAGGTCTTCGATGAGGTACTCCCTTTGCCCGTCCTTCTCATCCAGAGGTATGTCTTGCTAGTGATGCTATTGAAAATACATGCAAGTGGTATGGTTTTTTCGCCTTATTGCTTACTTTGTTAGCCAAGTCCCCTCGAAAGAGTCTATCTAGAATTGGATCTATCACCACTGAGAGCTAGCGGGCATCTATGTGGTTAGTGTCAAAAACCTTACCAAAGGGTGTTTCCTGCTTACTTTGAAGGAGCCATCTAAAGTCCAAGCCCTGTTTGCCAAATCAAGTTGGTTTTTTAGAACCATGCTCATGATTTTATCCAACTAGATCCATGATTTTAAGGGCACAAACCAAGCCTCCCTTTGAGTCCCTATATAGGTTGAACTTCCCATTTTGCTAGTGCACCTATGGGCCTTTATGGAGCAAATTATCATGCCCATTGGACACATTATTTGACATGAGCAGTCGAAGTGGTTATCTTCCCACCTCAACAATAATGTTTACATTTAAGTGGACCTTTTCAAATCCCTGAAGGAATTTATTGATATCTAGGTAGGTGACATCTGATAGTCATATAAAGTTGTGTAATTCAACTTGCCTAACACTTGATTTTCATCTCAGGTGTCTGACCATCATATCAAAGATTGCCCCCTCATGGGATGTTTAAAACCTTCCTTGGCCCCTCTGTAACCTAAAAAGCCTAATGTGGTGAACAATGGGGATGATTAGACCATGGTCCATTCCAAGAAGCTTCATCCAGGGCTAAAAACCTCATCCCTTACCACCTCCTCTCCAGTCAATAAGCCTTATTAGGAGATACCTAATCTACCTCCCCCTATTGTTTTGGTCCCTTGGGCCCAATAAAGCATAGTTTCAATTGGTTAATAAGATTTCTTAGTCCTTGTCACTAGGATATCCTAAATCAATGGCTCATTCTTGAGGTGGTTATATATCCCACCTTGTGGTGGTGGTGACTCTCCTCGAGATGACTATGGGGCTAAACACCACTCCATTCTGCCAAGATGTTTTTCTAAACCAAACCAATGCAAGCTATGCTAGTAGATTTTGAGGATGGACAGGGGGGATTCCACATGGATGATCTGTCCCAATTAACTATTTATCAAAAAATGTTTGAGGTCTTACAGAGTCCTTTAAAAAATACTCTATGCATACCACCTACCAATATATAAGTTCTCTAGATTTTGTTTGTCTATAAGAGGTTAAAGTTGTAGGTTTTCTTCTATAGAATTGTCTATGTTGTATTTGGCATGATGCCACCCAGTTTTCCACTTTGCATGAATATAGATGTGACATCACCAGCATATTAGTTTCACTTAAGTTTCCCCCCTTCATTATTGCCACATGGGAGGAATTATCACACCAGGATATATGGCTAATTTTAGACATTGATGGCCATTATTTTGGCATTCTCAACATTTACGCCCCTAATGATGGTCTTGATAGATTTTTGCTTTAGTGTTTTTTGGCTAACAATCTCCCCCTTCCCACGTGGTTTGCTTGTGGGGATTTTAATATGGTTGATAGTTCTAAGGATAAAGATAGTGCCTTACCTATACGGTGGTGCATCGAAGAACATGAAACATGGTACTATTTTAAGAATAAATGGGGTCTTATCAACCCTCTCCTCTGATGGCACTCAATTAATTACATGTCTTGGTTTATGAGGTTTAACTGTTATGCTAGGGATCATCGTGTGCTAAAAAGGCTCAACCATTATATGCTATTATAATACAATATTTTCTCTTTATACAACATTAATGGCCAGTCTGTCACTATCCATTCAGACTTAGTTCTTTCGGATCATACTCCTATCTCCTGCATAGTGGAATGGGTCACAAGATAATATAAGGTGTCACATAATTAGTTCATCCTCAATACTTCTCTTTTAGGCTACACTAACACCATTCATTTGATTGCCTGAATATGGAACTTGGCTCCTCACTCTCCTTATGTTGTCAGCTAGATTGAGTGGTGGAATGAGGCCATTATGTGCACCACCACTTTCCTATGCCTCTATGGGAAATAAGTTACGCATGTTAGAAAATGCATTGAGGATTCTATGCTCAAGGAATTTTAAATGGTTTCCTCCCTCCTTGAGCTCAATCCCTTTGACATTACTTTGTAGAATCTTGTTGCCTTGCTCAAACACCATATCAAGGTGGTATAAAGCCACACTAATAGAGGGGAATAATTACGTGCCAAGCTACACTAGATCAAGGTTAGCGATAAGGATTCTAAGGGCCTCATTAAATCCTTTAGATCCAAAAAATATTTCGATCGGATCAAGGCCATCAAGTCAGCGCAAACCAGGTTCACTTCCCTTCCTGATATCTCTTTGACCTTCGTGGATCACTACAAACTAATATTCTAAGCCCAAGAGATTATGATAGAAAGAGCTTGAGATTTATGGGAATGCCTTGATGTGGTTCCTTATAAGGTTAAAGTGAGTGACTAACGACTATGTGACTCTCCCTTGACCCTCTAAGAACTCACAGAGTTTCTTTAATGCATGAGTAATGACAAAGCCTTAGGCCTTGATGGTTTTCCAAGTTAATTTTATAAAGCCACATGGTAGTTTGTGGGGCTCAACCTACTTCAAGTTTATAAAGAATCCCTACAAATCCATTCTTTGGGAGCTTTAATTAATCAAGACAATATTAAATTCACACTCAAAGCATGTGATTTGGAGGTTCTTACTAACTGGCATCCCATTACCTTGTTAAATGTCTCGTATAAAATCCTCACAAAAGTTCTAGATAATCGACTCTATTTCATTCTTCCTGCCATTATTTGACCTGAGTGAACTAGTTTCATTAGAGGGAAATTTATTTTAGACAATCTTATTGTCATTTGGGAAGGCATGAAATGGGTTGGAGTTTCTCGTCAAATAACCATTTTCTCAAGCTTGACTTTGAAAATGCCCATGACATAATTAAGTGGCCTTTTATTCTAGACATGCTAAAGGCTCTAGGTTTTGGCCAATTATTCATTTCAACTATCTGAACATTTCTTTCATATACCTCAGTGTACCTCACCATTAAATTATTCAAGCCTGATAGCATTAAATTACAATACTCCATTGGGCAAGCATGTCCTCTGGCTCTGATGTTATATGTTCTTTCGATAGAAGTTTTAGGATATCTCCTTGCCTCTAGAGTTGAGCGGGGTTTGGTTCATGGTATCTCTTTGCTTGACTGTTCTTCCCAACTCATAATGGGAACTTTACAGATGATACTTTTTTCATGCTTGAAGACAAAAGTGAAACTTCATGGAAGCTATGAAATGCATTGATATCTTCTATTTGGCCTCAGGGTCAAGTTTGTAGTAGAATAAGATGAAATGCTTCAGACAAAGTATGATTCTTATGGTCGATTAGCTTCTACGTTATAATTATAAATAGATTACATGCGAAGAATAATTTAAATTACTCGGCATCCCTTTTGCCTTTGACAATTCTCTGGCTAAGCTATGGTAGTATGTCATTAAAAGTGTGGAGAAGAAGGTTAAGTAGTGGATTACCAAACCATTATCCTTAGTAGGAAAGTTCCAAATTTATACCAAGATTCTAGCGGCCACCCATGTTTATTATTCCTCTTATTGGGCTTCCTCTAAAGCGACTTATGATAGTTTAGCCACAATCCTCAAGGATTTTCTTTGGTCTAATTCCAAACATGCCAAGGGCTTCCATCGTGTCACCTAGGATATTTATTGCCTCCCTCAGGACAAAGGAGGCATGGGAATTGTTGATCTTTATAGCAAGAGTACAACTTTGTATGTTCAATGGGTGGTTTATGCCATTGAAGATAACGAGGCCTAAAAAATCCTACTAAGGCAGTGTATCTCTTATGGGGCACCTTATGGTCAACCCAATTAGACGAATATAGGTTTGCACTCCCTTCTCATCACTACTGCTAAAATACAAGGCTCCTTTATTGCCAAAGGCATATAGAAAGCCTTTGAAGTTGTCAAGCCTCACATGAAATGGATTGGGGATGGTTTTCATATAGATTTATATTTTAATGATCATAGCATCTGGTGGTCTCCTGTTATGACTAACACTAATGTTATGATGGCTGAATTGTCAAGAATCAAAGCCCTCAGGATTTTTTAGAAAGGTATCGTTACCATTCACGATTTGGTTTCTATAAGGGACTAGATTCCTTGGCCCGACTTGAAATCCAAATTTCAATTGAATAATTCTAACTTACCTTTTGTGCTTCATATTCAAGAGCTGCTTCTTGATGTCATGTTTCATAAGTTTGGATTGTAGCCTCCTGGAGCTTGGTGGAAAGACTGGAGTTAGAATTGTGACACCCATTTTGAGAATTATTCTCCAGGCCTTATGTATCAAGTCATGATGCCCTTTTGTCTTGCTCTCTGTAAGTTCAATAGGTGTTGGGGACATAAATTATCTCGTAGAACTTGGCTGTACAAACTAAATAAAATTTGGCATGTCAGGATTGAACCTAAGCTTGCCCACTTTCTGTGGTGCCTTGTCTACTAAGGCCTCTCATTTGGGGAGTGACTCTCACATATGCTCCACTCGAGTGTCTTACATGCCACTGGTCTGAGTATTTCAAACACTTATTCTAGTTCTGCCCATGAGCCTAATCTACTTGGAAATAAATTCATAGCCTATTCTAACCTTATTACCTTGAGCCCTTTTCTTGGCAGCTTGCTCTTTTGGGGGACTCAGCCAATTGGCCAACTTCATTGCTTTTCTGTGAAATTGTTTTAGAGCCATCATTATTTTCTAATTATGGAAGGGCAAAAATAATGTTATTTTTAATAATGATGGTTGCTCTCATGCTTTTCCACTTAACACTAAGGTTTTTGTTATATATTCAACCTGTATGTATATTCAAGCCCAAACAAATAAGGTTGCGATTGAAGTCCACCACATCTAAGAGCAGTTGGACCATTGGTGGAGTGCCCTTTGCACTATCAGTTGTGTGCCATTAGATGGGCCACCTCAGGGACCACCACCACCGCCTCTTAGAAGGTGCAGAAGCTGTTCACACAACCACAATCACTTCTCCCCTTGATTTCATCCAGGAGGGTGGGGTTTGCCACCATCACATAGAAAATTTGACATAGCTCCCTTTCGTAGAGGCTCTCCTATGGGCACCAGTACTTAGATGTAGCCTTTTAATCGCTGGGCTATCGATATGACCAAGATCCCCTGGACGACTGGGTGGCCCTAGATCCTCCTTTCGCATAGCGTTCTGCATGGGTGACTCTACCTCCCAAGGATGATCCTTCACCTCCTCCCTCGAGTGCCACTTCTTTGCTTAATATTGTTATTTGTCTTTGAGTGTCGTGTTTAGGCTGACCTTGTTTTTCATTCCTGCTTGTATTTTGAGCCATGTCTTCTCTTTCACGTGGAGTTTGAGTCGTGAATACCAACTGACTGCTTTACTTTGTAAACTTCACATATTATTGTTTTTTGTAATATATGATAACCTAGAGCATTTCGATAGTAATATAGTGTTCCAAATAGTGATGCATTTTTGTTGACAATGGTTTAGATAGTTATGTTCAAGTTGATTTTATGAAAGATTTGTAAATCTCATCCCTGATGCCTCCATAGATCTCTCTTTTCAACATGTAAGAAACATCGATGAAAAACATATTAAGAAGCATACAATTGATATTAATACCAATTCTTTATAGGAGAGATGTACATTATACATACCAATTGTTCTTAATCTCTCGCTTATATAATTTTATAAGTTATTGAAAAATCTTGAATAAATATCTATTATACCCAATTGTTATATCTGCCATACATTTTAATATGTGAAACGATATCATTAAATAAAAAATAAATAAATATCAAATTCAACTAAAATAATTACACATAAAATTAATTATTTAAATAATATAAAAATAAAAACTCTATCACTATAATTCCACCCTCTATCACAAAATCTAAATCCTCAAATCTCCCAACCATATAATTCCAAAATCTAAATCTCCAAATCTCACAACCATATAATTCCCTTGGTGACACTAAAATTTGGAAGATACAACTATAAGATAATTGAGATCAATAAAATTTAAATTTACGAACTCCCACTTACAAAGTTGGCACATTATCACTACACCAAAAGAGAAGAAAAAAGAAGAAGCCGACCATCATACTTTTAACAATAAAGCGTTTCCTCATAAAAATGTAAAATAAAAAGACATGGCAAAGAAGTCGAAGCTCCATACAAACAACTTGCACATCCCTTCCTAACCGTCCATCTTAACAGGATTACTGACGTATACAGCGATCGGACGGCTGACTCCCACAGTCCGCAGCAAAACCGTTACGCGCCGGCAAAGTTTGCGTTAAAATAGCAATCGGGGAGGACGTCAATCGCCGTAGAAAAACAAATACTCCATAACATCAGATGACTGACTTGGAATTTCCGGCCAACTGACGTGAAAACATATACCCACTGTGTATACGCCATATCGGTGGTTTCTTCTTCTCCTCCTTCCTCATTTGTTGCATCTGGCAATCGCAATTGAACGCGCAGCGAACGAACTGATTAATTCCTACCCACACACTAGGGAATACTTTCAATTTTCGGCGTAGTGATAGAGGTAGTGTTTTCTTTTCCTGAAAATTTATTTCTCTTTTATACAAATCCGGCTTTTTTCTTGAGCCACGGCATTCAGAACATTACATCTTAAATTTTTTAATGGAATTTGAAATTTTATTTAATGGATCCATGCACTTAATAGGTTTGATGCATGTGCCTAGGGTTACGATTACTGTTAAACAAACTCCTTGATGCATTTTGTTCCCTTGCATTGAAAGCTCGAATGCATTTAAATATGCACATTTAAAATGTCTTCGTAATTTGCAGGGTTTAGAGTTTGGAAGAGAATAATAAGATGTATTCGGATCGAGTCGCCGTGACGGGCAGGAAAAGGTCCGTTAAGGACCGCTTGGGAGGCGGTGCAGATAGCGCCCCTTCCTATGCCGGTCAGAGCACCCTTAAACGGTATGAGTTTTATAATTGCTTACTTACTGACGCAAATTAAATTTTTTTTTGTTAGGGGTTTGTTTTTTGACGAGGGTTTAGTTTTTAGGGTTAAATTTAACCATATTGAAAAACTTTCGGCTTCAGCCGATGTTTGTGTTAATTTTTATCTCTCAGTTAAAGAGGCCTTTGAACTGAACTGGTTTATTCCAAGGTCCTCCACATTTAGTTTGAGCAATTCTGCTGTTTTCATAATATTTTTTTTTGCTAAAGGTAACTAGGGTAAACGGTCTGGGATACCTAGGATAACTACTATGAGCAGTACCAGTAATTTTGCGATTTCTGGTTAAAGTTTTGGATAACCTAGTAACTTAGCAGATATGAAAATTTCTAAAGCATATAAACAGGCGTCCACAACAGTGGAAATTGACATTTAACCTTCGAGGGAATTTGATTGGATAAACTGCTATGTGGTTAAGAATTACTGGCTGCCAATGTGGTGTATGTTGCCAAACCACTGAAGAAATTTCTGCAAATGAGTCATTTATTTTGTTGCATCTAAAAGCAGACTGACAGGGTGGACAGTAGAACTAGACATATCTTTGATGATACCTGAGGGCAGACCGTCACACTTAACACAGCAGATGGAGTCACGAGCCCAACTGAAACTGCTGTATCTGCTCACGCTGTAAACCCTAAGGAAGAAGCCCTAGCTCTGAAAAATTTGAATGGTGACTGTAGACACATAAATTTGAATAATCACACACATAAATATGAATAATCACAAGGGGAAAGTGGCCGATAGACAATAAATGAAACTAGCTTTGATTCCACTTTTATAAACTAATTCACAAATTCTGTAAACTTAAATTCTTTAAATAGCAGTAAATAAACCCTGCACCACAAAACTGGATATTTGATACTGTTATGGACAAATGACAACTGTGCCCTGATTTCCTGTAATGGCAAGTTAATTTTTTTGTGTCATTCCAATTTTCTTGAAATAACAACATTTTAATTGTAATATTGGCAGATTTAGAGTATGGCAGTTACCAACTTAGCAGTAAGGGCCGTAGGATTCCTCTATTAATTGGTAATTTCAGAAACAATGACATCAAGCAACTAGTTACTAAATAATAGTGATTTCATCAACTAAAGCTTTTAGAATTGGTATAGATCAATGTTTATCTAAATACCATAGGACAAAGAAATCACAACTAGGAGTAGGGTAGAAAAACTTTTCTGAGAATTTATGGATGCAAACTCGGGTCGATTGTACTCATATATAAATCATTTATAGCTAATGTCTGCTTTGGCTCTTTCTTTGCAATTTCATTTTTTGCATGTAGAATAATCATGTCTTTTATGAAAAGATATATTCAACTAACAAACACCTTCTTGTACTAGTTTCAATGGCCCCAACATTTTTAATAGACAGACAAAATACCAATATCTAGTTCTGAAGCATATTGTCCTCAGGCTTTGTAACATTATTTTTTTGGTGCAAAACAAGTGTGTCCAAAGTTAGCTGACTCGGGCTACCCCTTGAGGAGTTGCAGCTACATATGCCACTGGTGCACTTGGAATCAGAATTAGTGTAGTTTTCTTGTGTGGAACTTTGAGTGAGAGCTTTGCCTTCTCTCCCTAGTGAGGTGTAATGTAAACTACATGAAACATTAGCTTAAATCTTCTTTTGGTACAAGTTGATGACGTGGCAAAGCATGAAGAGGCTGAAGTATCAAGGTGCAAACTCCGTCGCAAGTGTAGCACTAGATTGGATCAATGAAGGTCATAACTTGGAATAATGGAGAAGGTTTGCTCAACCTTTGAATGATACTTGACACTTGGTAAACTGACTAGGAATGATTTGTATATAAAGTGATCTCTAGGACATGACATGTGAAGGCCAAACATGGAAGTTTGTGATAAGCTAAATTCATGGTGTGGGAAATCAGGTCAAGGTGGGAAGTACCCACAAAAACATTATGCACACCGGACGGAATCAGTGCTTTCACCTGTATCTGCCAGATGTCTCCCTGTAGAAACAGGTGTACAGAATGAGGACAAGCAGCCCAGAAAATAGATGAATAAGACTCAAAAGCCAAAAACAGATAAATCTGATAGAATGTTGAAGACATCTAGAGTGCTGTCTTAAAACCTGGCGGTTACCCACGGGTTTCCTGCAAATTTTTATCATAGGGTATCTCGTCATGTTTTCTGCAGGTTGGTTAGCACCCTGAAACCTGCGGTTAACAGCGAGTAACTAACCGTGGTTACTCGTCATTAACTGCGGGTTTCAGGGTGCTAACTGGCCCTGACCCGGCTGTGTTTAATATATGAAAATGCCCCCAAAAAGATGTTATTTTGACTCTTATTTGTTGAGATTTTAGCTGTTTGTCTGCGTCGGCGATTAGTGGAGGACTGAATGCTGTTTGTGAGGCCCGAGGGTTCTAAATATTAGCTCACCGTTTGATATTGCTGCCAGTGGTCACTGTTTGATATTGCTGCCAGTCTGCAAGTGCTCGCTGTTTGACATTGTTGCCACTGCAAGTCCTAGGGCTCGTGCTAACACTGAATAGCTACAGCCTAAAGCAAAAAGTGCGGGTTTGATAATTGTATTGAGCTCAGATTGATGAGTTTGAGCCTTGAGGCTTGAAGTTTCAAACTGCAGCGTGCCCTTGGGAAAAAACTGCAGGTTTACAGTTAGACTTTGAGGCTTTGAGCTATTTATAATTTAGTCACTAGCGTTAGGCTTAGGCTTTAGCTATTCAGTGGTAGCTTAAAGCTATTGGGCTGATCTGAATTGCTGGCAGCTGAATTATTCAGCTCCCAGCAATTAGAATCAGCCTGAATATAATATAAAATCAAGATTTAAGATTCAAGATTCAAGATTTAAGAGCAATCAAACTTGTATTAAATCCTTCACAAATCAGTTTTAATTTTAAGTTTTAACTTTTAATACAGAGATGACAACAATAGTAAATAAAATACAGCCCCCATTTATTCTTTTTATCATGTTGTAACTTGCTAGGTTTGAGCTCGAAGTTTGTTTGCTAGTGCCAACTGCTAACAACAATTTTTTCTGCATATTGGAACTTCAAAATGACATCCGGTTCTCGTAGCGGAAGGGCTAAGAAGTCTGATGACTCGGCATGGGAACATTGCTATGATGGCCTAGATAACAATTCTGTCATATGCAATCATTGCGGGTTTAAGATGAGTTCAAGGGTGAATTGCCTCAAGTACCACAACACAACTTCCAAGGAATGATGTTCAGGTATGTGACAAAGCGCCACCTGAGGCTCAAATGGAGATGGCTGCTGTCCTAGCAGCATATGAGGAGAAAAAATGACTTCTGAAGCACTTGCAGCCATGATGAATAGGGGGCAACAAGTGCTGATTCTGATGAGTTAGGAGCCTCTGGCTCTTTTGTTGTTCAAAGGATAGTCCGAGGATGGGGCTCACCTAGTGGAGGCAGTTCAGGTTCACCTTTATAGGGTTTTTTTGTTCCTCGAAATACCTATGGGGCACAACCTTCACTTGAAGGATGACTTGGAACAGAGAATTGCATGATGAAGCAAAGGTGGTTGTGGAAAACTTTTGGTACATCAAACAACATTCCGTTCATTGTGGCGAAAAGCCCATATTGGGAGAATTTGGTAACTGCTTTGACTGTTGTTGGGAAGGGGTTCAAAGCCCCTACTTTTCATGACTTGAGAGGCCCAATGTGGGAGGATGTTGTGAAAAATACAGAGATCATTGTAAATGAGCAAATAAAAATATGGTACAAGAAGTGTTGTAACATTTTGTCTGGAGGGTGGATGGATGGAAAAAACCGCACCTTGAATAATTTTCTAGTGGCTTCAAGTGGACATTTAGTGTTCTTGAAGTTAATTGATGTTTTCGACAAAGTGAAAAATGCAAACACTTTGTGTGATATGTTGGACGAGGTGGGTGTGGAGAACATCGTCCAAGTTAGGGCTGCTGAGGAGGTCATGAATGGCCTAAACACATGCATATAAAGGATGGTCCTTGACGAAGCTATTAGAGACGTAATTGTGGATGAACTGCAAATTTACAAGAGTGCAAAAGGGAGGCTCTTTTTTTCACCTTTATACATTGAAAGGAGAATGACCCATCAACCAAGTAAAAAACAAATTCAAATTGAGTTTTTTGATTGTAGTGTCATTATTTCTTTATAAATGCACGCCTAGTTGGCTCACAAAGTTATAAATATCTTTTTTGCATATTTGTGGTGGGAAGATTATGGGCAAGAACACTAAATTTTAAAAAATTAACCATCTGCATTTTGTGCTAGCCATGTAGTGCTTCTAGGTGCAAAAGAAATTGGAGCATGTTTGAGGCCATTCATATAAAGAAGCGCAATAAGCTGACAACACACTTCAATGACCTTGTCTTTGTGTGGTGCAATCTTTGTCTTTGTGTGAGACAAGTGGAAGGGCAACATAGTCATGAGGCAATTGATTTAGATTATATTGATCCATACCCAGATTGGATCATTGAATCTAAGGATGTGCAATAGGAGCCCATTTTTAATGAGGAGGTCACAAGTTTAGAGAGGGAAGCAGAAGAAGCTATAGTGGTAGGGGAAGCAGAGGCATTGGGATGGGTTGGTGAGGATTTAGATGTTGTGTTTGTGGATGATGTTCTAGAGGACTCTTTGCCTTCCAGTTCTAGGGGAATATAGAGGAGTTGGAGAGGACTTCTATGATCCATTGTACTCTTTTTTTTGTTTAAAATAAAACATTATACTCTTATTTGCTCAAAAACTAATATAAAACATACTTATGACTCTTGAGTTATGTGTTCTCTACAATTATTTCTCTCTCTATGATATATCTGGGCAACCCTCAATACAGGGTGCTTCTTTGCCCTCCTCTTGCCACTTATTCACATATAAGAACATTCGAGAGGCTATTAGGGTGACGAACAGTAGCAGGGCAATTGATGAGGAGGGTTTCCAAACATAATTCTTAAAGTACAGTTTTGGGGCACTGGGTAGTTAATGATGTCTTCAACCACGTGGTCTGTTTAGGTTTTCCACTGCCTTGGTCACACCACACTATTTATCCGACACACAAATCAGGTCCTAACTTAGACCCCAACAACTACAAGACGATCATGGTGGGCCACACGTTCTCAAAATTGTATGTTACAATTCTCCATATGTAGCTCTCGAGGGAGTTGGAGCAGAAACACCTTAGAGCTAGGGGATAGGCAAGGTTTTGTCCCGCTCATTAAACCATTGATCATATCTTTTCTCTCCAAGCCATCATTGAGGAGGCACATCATTGCTCATCAAAAGTCTACTGTTGCTTTGTAGACTTTCAGAAAGCATTTGACTTTGTTCCGCGGGGGGACCTACTCCAGAGGCTTTGAGATATTGGCATATCTGAGACCCTTTTGACTGCCATTATGCACCTATACGAGACTGTCCTCGGTCATCTCCCCATGGCTCATGGGACATCTAATCTCATTAGGAGTACCATTGGGGTTAGATAGGGTTGCCCCTTGTCCCCAACTTTATTTGGGATCTACAATGATGAGTTAGAGATTTTTCTTCACAAGCATATCCAGGTGAATGATTGGTGCCGCCTCCACTAGGTTTTGATATTCATGTCTATCCTATTGTTTGCGGTTGATGTGGCCCTCCTAATCTCTTCTCCTAAGAGGTTATAGAGACAGTTGGATGCCTTAGCTCTATTTTGTGATTTTTGATAGTTGACAGTCAACTTGGGTCTTCAACGGGTTGAAGACCTCACACCTCCATTTCTGATTTAGGGGGAAGAGATAGAGATCACCAACACCTATACTTACTTGGGCTGCAATTCTCTGGGCCCCGATTTAGTTTGAGACATGCCCTCCAACCTCGAGTTAATAAGGGCTACAGATCTTTAGCCCTCCTTGAGAGAATATTTTTGACATCACTTTTAGGGCATCTCCTCCAAGATGTCCCTCATGGACACCCTTATCAGACTCACTGTTCTCTATGGCTTCGTAGTTTGAGGGCCCTCTTTGCTCGAGTCGGATTGGGCTTCAGCTGAGAGAGTCCAGATGCTTCTCTTTCGCCGCATTATCAGGTGCAAGTAGACTATCCCTCAACACTTCATCCTTGCAGAGTTTGGGGCCCGACCCTTCCGACTGGAGACTATGTTTGATGTGATCTCTTTCTTGCATCGCATTCGAAGCTTTGCTAACTCAGCGAAGGCGCGGGGCAGGTACCTGTACTTGGCATACTGTTCTTCCAAGAAAATTGCCCTCTTTGACTCTCTAGGTCGGGCTTGTTGTTGGTACGCAGGGGTCTCAGATCTCTTAGAGTCTGTGGGTATTAAGATGGATCGTCTCCCTCCGTTTAGGTGCTCTTTGGACACACCGAGCCACCTACCTACGAAACAAGAGATGAACAGGATCATTAGGGGGATATTTACAGGTAGTTTATCCATACCACTTGGGTTAACCCTCACAATGGGTCACGCCCAAAGATGGCCTTCTACGCAAAGCACTTCTTGGAACTGCTTGATGGGCTCATTGCTCGTCCTTAGTATACACTCCGCCATTGGATGCATGCTCTTCACATTCCCTTGGGCCAGTTCCAAGTGGGTTCTCATAGGCCTCGGATAAAGATAGACCACTAGATGGATTGGTCTGATAGGATCTGCTAGTTATGTAGCGTTCAGGGGGTCAAGACAGAGTAACACTTCATCTTTCGTTGCCCCATCTACTACGTGATTAGGGGGAGGTTCCATTGCCTTTTTAGGGGGACCCAGACTATCAATGACTTCTTCAGATATGACGACTAGAGATGCTTGGCTTTATACATGCATGAGGCTCTTTGGCTTCGTGACCATACTATTCAGGTCTCCACTAGAGCATACTCTACCTAGCGGATCACTTCCTTTTTTACGATGCTACCTTCGAGGAGGGGCACTAAGTGCTAGGTTGATCTCAACACGACCTCACACTCTAGATCAATGCAGACTCGAGGGACCATCCACAGTTCCCTGAGATCTCATCGGCATAACCATACCAGTTCCAGTTCCAAGAGACAGACAAGATACACCAAATCTTTGCGGTGTGCTACCTTCTCCAAACAACAACACATTAGGTGGCCCAGACATCTCACCTCCTCTTCCTCTAGTCATCTTTCTATTTTGAGTTTCTTTCAATCGGCCTTGGATGTTAGGAGAGTTGGGTCTACTCCTTGATGGTCCTTCCTCATTGCTTCTTCTAGATCTTTCTCTTCTTGTACATCTCCACCTCCCCATTGTGTTTAGGGTCGTGGGTTTGGTCTACTTTGTATTGCTTTTCTTTTTGCTCTGCGCTTTAGGAAACCTTTTGGTTTTCCTGCTTTGTATTGTCACCTTTGTACTTTGCAATCTCTTTGACCTAATTTTGTGGTCATTTGTCGGACATTAATATATTTATCTTATCATATCTTATCTACATTCATTTCATTTTTTTGTGTTTTAGCGTATTTTGTGATATATATATATTTTTTAAAGTAGTGAGAAAATTGCTGAGTCCTGAGTATGGGTCAATTTTTTTTGGCTGTCAAGTAATTGCCGTTTACGAGTTTTTTAACTATGATCTAGAGGGCTTAAAGGCTAGAGAGAGTTCAGTGTGGCTGAACATGGAAGATTTTGATAAACTAAATTCATGGTGTGGGAAATCAGGTCAAGGCAGTAAGTACCCACAAAAACATAGAGGACAGATTCAGTGGGTCACTTAATCCATAGAAGACAGAATCAGTGGTTACACCTATATCCGCCAGACCTGTCCCTGTAGAAACAGGTGTCCAGAATGAGGGCAAGCAGCCCAGAAAATAGACGAAAACAGATAAATCCAATAGAATGTTGAAGACATCTAGAGGGCTTAAAGGCCGGAGAGAGTTTAGTGTGGGGTAGGAAGTTTAAAAAAATAGTCAATTAGCAAGTGGACCAAGTGTGACAAAACAGGGAAAAAACATGATGGAAAAGGGTCTTGTATTAAAATTAGGTGTCTAGACATTGTTGCATTGTTTGTCTTCACTTAATATACTATGAAATGACAATATGATACCAATGGCTAAATTATGTTCAAGTGAAACATGTTTTGTAGCCTCCTCAAAATATCAAACAGAGTCATTGTGGAAAGGTAAATGCAAATTGAATAGATGACTTTGATAATGGATTGATCTTCTCCCTTAATCTATTTGACTTCTTCGCTCTCACTCAAAAATAGGGTTCTCTTGACTTGAGTCTTTATTGAGTCCGAATGAATGCTTCTGCACAGATAAAAATGCAAAAGCAAGAGAGCATGTCTAACCATTGAATTATAGCTACAGGATTGTGTTTATGCTCATCATCTAACAGCATTAACCATACACATTCTTTCTGATCTGTTAAAGTAGCGAAAAAATGATAGCGAGACCTCGGTAGGGATTCAGTGCTTGTCTCTACTTTAATCTGTGGCTCTTTTAGATCATAAATTCTTTGTTGCTTATTAGGCAGCTGCATCTACGACAGCGCCATACTAAGTCATTACATTGTTCAGGAGTTTTAACTCTAGTTGCTAATATTTCAAATGGGAGATGAATTCTACATTTTTGTCTTCAGAAATTGACATTTGAACTATTTAGAGGTTGTGTTGACTTTGTTAAAGGGTTGATTTTCATAATTATGTTTCTTTAATTTCTTAGTAGTGTTTTAGAAATTCTTTTACTTCCAGTGAATGACATGTGCTCGATCTTGTCTATATTTGCTCTGATTTTTGCCTTGGATATGTGCCTATTTACCATCCATGAGCATAACAAAATTGAATATTGAGCTTCTGATTATATATAATGTTATATCTGCAGCCCACGACAGGGTGATGATAAATGGAAACACGATCTTTACGATGATGAGGAGGAGGGAGAAGCGCCACAAGTTTCAAGTATTTTCTCTCTTTTCTCCATGTTTTATGGTTGTGAATGCACAACATTTAATCTTTGCTTTTTTTGTTCTCACATTTGAATTCTATTGCTTGTGCTAAATGTATTTTAAGATGGGCAATCTGGCCTGCAAGATCTTCGCATGAAGCTTCAAAGGACCTCATATCGAAAGTCACAAAGTGGCAATGATAGCCAGACTGGAGTAAGAGATTTACGTGAGAAGCTGTCTGGACCTACACAATCTCGTCCAGCAAACATAGAGGCTGCACAGCGTCTTGTCTCTGTTGTGAAGGGAAGTTCTGCTTCGAAGTCTGTTCCAGCAACCAAACCAGTGGCACAGTCTATACCTGCCCCAAGCAAACCTGTACAGAAACAAGCACCTCCGGTAGCATCCTAATTTGTTTTCGTTTTTAGACTTTCCATGCATTTAACATCAGTGAAGTCTGTATGTTTTGTTCATACTTGATTCTTGCCTTGTTTTGGCTTTTTATACTCTGTTGAGATATGCTTTATATATTATTATATTTGTAGTCAATTAATACTCTGGTACATTTCTGTTTGGTTCTTGGATTAACATCTAATGGTTGACACTTGCATGCTCTAAGATCTGTATTCCCTTTGGTTAAAACTGAAAAAACAATTTCATTATTTCTGCTCGGCTACAATCTTATAAAATTATAAATTATCAGTCTTCTGAATATTGGCTTTGAGATTTATAACTTGTCTTCCTACTGTTGGTGCATTTGTTGCAAAATAATGTTAACATTTGCATTCTTGCCTCAAAAGAACAAATGCCTACCATGCTTACAAATGCAATAGAAGCAACTTGATGTTTTACTTCCAAGGGATAAAAACTGAATGAAAAGAACTTCAGTAATGGTAGGTTGCAAGGGTGAAATTGCATACGTTCACCTCATGTAGACATTATGTCTGCTGAAATATTAATTCTTTAATGCCTGACTGAAACATCTTGTTTTAGTCCACCTGCACGTGTTCTGTTTAAAGACTATGAAAGGATTTACAAAGAAAAAACTCAACTGGTAAAGGTAGGAAATTGTTATAAGAGATTTGACATTCTTTTTGAGGTAGGAGTCAGTAAAATAATTTCTGGATGTGACTGTGTATGGATTTTAAATTTGTCATTTCTTGAAGAAGGTACTGTGAATGTAAGATGGTAAAATACAGTGTCTTCTTCTGAGATAAAGTTGATATTCTCATTTTATTCTCCATTGGGTTTTGTAATGTGTTCCTAATAACAGAATGATACAAATCATTAATTCCTGCTTTGTCAGTCATGTTCTTGATTGACATTGATGAGTGGTATTTAGGTTGCGATGCATGTTTTACATTTTAAGCTTTCTTAAAATACTTGTGACCTCTTTAACAAAGGTTAGTTTTTGTGGACTCAGTTTTAAGCATTCTTACGCCGATAGGCATTAGCTACAATGGTATGCAGGGGCGGTGGTTGAGTGTAATAGTATGAGATGTCAATAAAAATTTCTGACCTTAAATTTAACATACATTTGGCCATTATAGGGCAGTTATGACCTTAACTTTGACGTCCATTTGACCGTCATGCAATTCTTTTCTTCTTGCTTGGAGAAGGTGATCGAAAAATTGTGATATCTTGGGCATTTGATGGAGTTCGGAGCCCATTTTTTTCCAGCCCAATGCAGTAGTTGAGCTAGATCGGGGCCATCTATCACTAGTCAGCAAGAAATTTGCAGAGAAGGTAATGAATTTGTTAATCGATGTGATATGTGACAAATCCAAGATAAGTGCCTTGAGATTGATATCTCTTGATGTTTTTCAGATAAATATATTAAGATGTATAGAGTCGAGACTAGTTAGAAACAAGTTATAATGTATTGTGTAATTTATCTAGGATTGAATTAGTCAATTTGTACTCAATTATAATAATGTTTTTACAATTACATCATGTTGAATTATTGATAGATAGCATTGATTATAAATTATATCTACCTGATTTTATTTAATAAGTGAGACAGGCAAGTTTTTTTGAATGCACTAATTTTTGAGCATGAATGCCCACAAATATTTTACGGCTAAGTTTATAATAAAGTAATGAGCATCTTGTATAACAAGCTAAGTCAGCTGCTATATGTTTGTGTTCCAATCTGGTGGTAATAAAGGTTGGGAAATGCTTTGTCAGGTAAAAAAATTCCAATAAAATTGTGTCCTTGTGTTTGGCATATAGAAGCAGTCACATTTTTACACATTCATATTTCTATATAAAACAATAATAGAAATAGGCATTACATTGTCAATGATTTTAATTGAATCTTGACAGAGTTTAAAGAATCTCAATGAATCTCAACCAATCACAATTAGCGTCAACATAATTCAAAGAAGTACTTTTAAAATTGCTAAATTTGATTACCAATGACAAAATTGTCAGATCTAGTGAGTTTAATGGCTGTGTGTAATTATGTCTGCCATTGATATACTTGTATGTAATTTTTGTGAAAGCACTACATTTTAAATACGTGCTCGTATTTTATGAAAATATTTGACTAACATATTCAGCAAAAAAAAAAACAGAGTTAGTTAATGTAGAAGATAGAACTGCATAAATATAAAATGAGACACCAAAGTTTAAATTCTTGTAATTTGTTGGCTTGGACTATACATCTTCCAATTAATTTTGATAGTGGATCCATTGAGACCGTGAAGCTTGATGCTTGACCATAGAAATATCACTTGGATGTGGTATGATTGAGGAAAGTTTGCACAAAGTAGCATAAATTGCAATCAGGTTGTCCCCCGACCAGTGTCTTGTCTGAATCACATCTACCATGAATTTGCCATGTATTAGTTGTCCTTGTATAAAGGTTCAAGGTCAGGGTAAATCTATCTTGGATTTATTTGGTTGTCTTGGATATAAGAGTCTGATGGAAGGTTTGATAAATGTGTGGGATTAGTTCTAGTTGAGTATCCAGAAATGTTTGATTTATAAGTCCATTGCAAAAAAGTTTGATTTGTGAGTCTGGTGGTCTGTTTTCCTTGTTGTGTAATCTTTGTATGCACGCTTTTTCATTCCCTTCTTTCACACCTTTTTCTTGAAGGATTTTATTATCATTTATTTTAGATATGCATCATCTTTTGTTTGGCTACATTTTATTTGTCTGTGTACTTTACTTTAACATTATATGCAATTTATTCGTTACTGCCATTGAGTTATTATTATTATTTTTTCATTTTGCAGGCTGAAGAAAGGTCAGTGGCAAGTCTGTTGCAATCATTAGGATTAGGGAAATACCTGATCACTTTTCAGGCAGAAGAAGTACGTCAGCTTCTCTCCTACACTAGGTTTTGTTATAGGGATTTTTTGGAGTAATCTTATTCTGGCTTTTATTGAAAATTCTGTAAGGCATGCTATGCTGCTTGGAGGGCATAGCAATGTTTCTCCTTGGTAAACATAAGTGTCCTGTCAGATGATGTTTGTGGTAACACTGGTTTATAAAATTTTTTGTAGTCTTTTTGTTCTGAGTTTCCAAAACTAGGTGTCCAACTTTCTAAATGATGTATTTCAGTCACGTTTACCTGTTTGAAACTGAGGACATCTAGGAAGTCTTATGTTGTGCATTTGAAATTTGCAGGTTGATATGGCTGCTCTAAGGCACATGAGCGACGACGATCTCAAGGCATTAGGAATACCTATGGTATTGTCACAGAAACCTTCTGCTTTATATGTACCTAAATGTTGATTTTATTTTGGATACCAGGAAGTCAATTTATCATCAAGATATGCAGATTTTGTAAAATGTGCTTACATGCTCATTATGTGGGACATACTTTTTTGTCTCAACAGAGCATGTGATGAACAATAAATGAACAAAATGTTGTTGGGCTTCAAAATTTTCAATTGTTTTAATTCAACTTCACAATGCCTTGAGCAACACTTAGTGACGGGCAACAAAAGTCACATCTTTTTGTTACATTTGCTATATTGGTATATAAGATCTATATGAGTGCCACTTATAGGATTGTCTAACTAGGAAGGCCAAAGCGTTTTCCAAAAGACAAAAAACAAATTTCCTAAAAGAAGCTAATAGGTTCTCTTTAAGAGGGGTATGCTCTTTTGACTAAATACGTGTCCTCCAAAGGTCAAATCCTCATAAAAAATGTTGAAGGACGCAGTTTTCAATGGAAACAGCTGCCTGGACATATGAAATTAAGTAGGCATTTTTAAGAGACTTCAGCTTTGCCACTTTCATGAAAATTGGATGCACAAGTAGATTTTTGGCTGGGTAGAGCTCACTAGAAAGCAAAAATGCAAAAAATCTGATTTTTTTCCTTTTTCTTTTATGGTTGGGTGGTGTCTAAAATTTCGCTGATGGGGCGTGGGATTTTTGGAAGCTCCACGGGGCCGGGGAGAAAATTTACCCTCTTTTTGGGGAATATTTCCTACCACATCCCTTGATGCTCCCCAATGTCTTGGTTAAGTAGGGGATCCACCCCCCGCTTCTGGGGATGGGTTCCAGGATAAACTGCCTAATAAAGGGATTCATTTGGCACAGCCATAAAGACATGATATCATTCCTCATTTTACCATGCCCATTAGTGTCTTCTCTTTTATTCAAGTTTTGTTAACTGTGCCCTTGTTAAGTTCTGGCACTTGTGCAATAAGGCTTCGCTGTTGAACCAACTGTAAACTCTTCTATAGAAGAGCTATTTCTAATTCCAGAGATTTGATTCCCATGTTTCAAAGGTTTCTATTTAGATGCTTCATTGAACCTGAGCCTCTAGAGATGCGAGGTACTTAATTCCTCCTCTGGTAATTGAGCACTCTCCTTCACCCTTGAAAAATGTGCTGACCAGGAATTTGCTTGTTCAATTGCTTGCTTAATGCCCTCTGTATATTTTCTCTGTAGATAGTTCGGGAAAATGTTGAAATCAACATGCAGTTGATTTGCACTTCTCATTTTCAGGAAGTGTGTAGTGCTAATGATGCAAACAAAACTCCACGAGTCTTTTTTTTATATATTGAAATATTTATTACAAAGTATAAGCATCAAAGATGCAAAACAATTATCAAAGTATCAAAACAGCCATATAGTATCAAACCAGGAGGCATCCCCCCATCAGTCTAAACGTAAATTCGATACTGCAATATAAAAAACCTGCCCCAAATAGGCAGCCCAGTAAAGCAAAAAGAAACAGAACCAACACATCCCGCCACCCAAATCAGAGGTGGCACCAAATACCATCAACTACATAATCTTGTCATCATGCGCCCTCCAAGAAGTGGCGCAGTCCATGTCAATGTCCTCATTGGAATCGACACACACAGGTCCTTCAGCAGTGCTCATCTTTGAACCAGGTCCCAACTGTTCCAGCCCAGCAGTCGACGGTGGAGTGTACCTTCGACCTTCTTTAACAAGGATTTCATGTTATTGGACTTGACATATTCCAACACCTCATCCACTTCGGCAGCACCACCCCTTTCAATGAGCTTTTCCAATTTTCCAGCAAAGACATTCACATTATCTTCTATTAGTTTCCATACCTCACTTTGATCCTTAGAATCCTGTACCATGGAGGGGAGAGAAGGGGCGGGTGGAAGAGGACGCGAAGGATCCTTATCATGGGAGAACAAATCAATTTCCAGGTCAAGAGGAGCAACTAATTCTAGAACTTTCTTGATCAAACTATTGTCAAAACCAACATTCTGCACATCCCTCATCATATCATTGTTGGCAATCAGCCAACTGTTCACACTTTCTTGTCAGATTCTGAAGAGTTAGCCCCTTTGTGAACTGGGTCATCTGCCTAATCAAAATTAGAGTCCTTGATGCATTTCCATTCATGCTCTGTGATTTTCACCTCAGCGGCCGATCCATGGCAAACTTCCCAGTCCGTGTGTGAACTCAACTTGGGATAGCTGCCTGAATCAATCAGGGACTTAGACGTGATCTTAAGCATACTGGACCTCAGGAACTGCTCTAGCTGTACTCGAGGCACCTTCAATTGGAGAAAGATCTGCATAGAAACAATACGAAGGATGACTTTAACAGTGAAGTCAGTAAGCACTCTGGCCTTGGATTGAAAAACCTTTTAAGTTCCTTTGCTTCCATAAAAACCACATAATTTTTGTTGAGAAAACAAGTCAAAACTTATGAAAAAAAGGATGGATTTTTTTTTTTGAACAAACATAACCAAAAGCAATATTCAGCTATGTAATCTCACAATCAAAAACAATAGTCCAGCCTCTAAGACAACAATTTCACACATTAGCAACATAAACACAGGATAAAAAAAGATGCTTGTTAGTTTCATAATTGCTCCAGAAGGAACAAAAAGGCTGCCCAAAACCAGTTTTAACCAAAATAGTACCGACAACAAATTTATTATATATCAAAAGCCAACGAAAACAAGATTTTTTGGGCTTAATACAGGATGCGCAAATAACACCAAACCTAAAGGACCAATACTAAAGTGGATCATAGACATTCCAGATATGATTAAGGTAAGGTAAAGGGACCTTGAAAAAAGAGAGTTTATGATATAGCATTTGAGTAGAGAATTCGAAAAGAGGTGGCCCCTTCACCTATTTAACACTATCCCATAATTCAACCTCCTCATCCATAAAGGATACATTGTTATTCCTCTGCAATGCTTTTTGAAGAAGAGTAAAGGTTCTACGCTGAGTAGTAGGGATTTGAAATCTGACTCTTATTTTTGACTAGGATGCCCAACCATTAAGTGAGAAAAGATCTTTTAAATTCCTTAAACCTTTAGTGAACCACTCTAAAGTAGAACACCCCTTAGTGAGTGCAAGAGGCCTTTTGTTGACACAGATTCCACCAAATGGATCTATAACTTTGGGAACATGTCCCAAACCAACTAAAAATATGTTTCGCAGTGATAAAAGGTATTACAGAGTCCTAGGCAGACCAAATAGAAGCAAATATTGGCGAACCAACAACTTTGACAGTGAAGAAACCTATAAGAAGGTCTGCAATGTTGAACCCTTGCCAGTGAGGTTTTCCTCTAGGAAAACCACACAAGATATTATTTTTGACTAAAACTTTTCATGGCTCATCCCCTTTGAATGCTTTGATTATCTATTTGACCGCAAGGGTAATAACTTGGATTCTGAGATCTTTTAGGCCAAGTCCCCCAATCTGTTTAGGTTTAGAGCATAATTGCCAGTAAATAACATGTCTCTTTCTACCACCTTTGCCATCCGACCATAGGAAGGCTCTTATAATTCTGTGTAGCAAGTTGATGTGTGTTTTACTAAAAAGCCAACAAGAAGCATAATAAATGCTATACACTGCAAGAATTTTTTGGCAGACCTGGATCCTACTAGGTAGGGAAAGCAAGTGTGCCTACCATTTTTCTATCTTCTTGTTGATTTTAACAAAGATCCACTCCCACATGAGCTTGAATGAAGGGGTAAGAGCAAAAGGAATACCCAAAAATCTTACCACTTGATCGGGCCCTTTCCATTCCCAATCAAATGGCACAAAC
Organism: Torreya grandis; assembly: GCA_037957365.1. Taxonomy (NCBI): domain Eukaryota; kingdom Viridiplantae; phylum Streptophyta; class Pinopsida; order Cupressales; family Taxaceae; genus Torreya; species Torreya grandis. The sequence continues at coordinate 1,291,618 of JARHVA010002866.1, forward strand.
CAATTTGGAGAGTTACCCTGCCACCCCAACATACAAGATTTATGCATAGCTACTTTAGATCCAAAAGCCAAACAATAGATATCCAATCTTACAGCTACCTGGGATAAGTTATCTTTCTCAAGTTTGACAAAAAGAGTAGTGTCATCTACAAATAAAACATCAATCAATTCATCATCATTGGGCAGTGAGATCCCTTTAACAGGAGGACCCATGTCTAAACATCATAGTAAATAGTGTAGGGTTTCAGTAGCCAACACAAATAAAGAGGGGGCAAGAGGGCAACCTTGTTTGATGGACTGTTGAGGAGCAAGTGAATCTGTCAGCTTCCCATTCACTTCAACATCAACAAAGACATCTTTGAATAGAACATTAACCATTCTAAAAAAGATTTCTTGAAAACCAAAGGCTTTGAGAATCCTTTTAATGAAGGGCCATTCAATTTTGTCATAGGTTTTTTCAAAATTGAGCAGAATCATGCCCACATCTTGTTTGGAATCATGGGCCCAATACATCCCTTCCTAGCTAGTTAGAAGATTATCTAGAATGTACCTCCCTTCAACAAAAGCAGTCTGGGTCACAGAAACAATAGATGGAAGGAGTGAAGCGAGGCTCTTGGCCAAAATTTTATATGAGACATTGAGAAGGGTAATTGTTCTCCAATTTTTGATCAAATGGGGGTCTCCTTTGGGAATGAGCTTGATAACACCTCTGTTTATTTCAGGGCCCAAGTAACCAACCAAAATAGCTTCTTTATAAACCTCAAGACAATCCTCGGCCATCCACTCCTTATTAGCTTTTTAGAATTCGGCAAGGAAGCCATCAGTCCCTGGGGCTTTGTCATCTTTGAGTGAATCGATGGTTCCTTTAATTTCATCAAGCGTGATAGCCTCATCCAAGGAATTGGCTTGTATCCGTGAAACTTTCTTTGGGATACAAAGATTACAAATTGCTCTGTTTTGTTCAGTAAGTTCGTTGGAACCATCAAACAAAAGTAGGTTGGAACAAAAATCAAAGAATGCTTCTTTGATAATATTTGAGTCATGAGATAGGTTACGCTGGAACTCAATACCAGTGATCTTGCTCCTCTGATTTTTGGTTTTCAAGAACCGAAAGAAAAATTTAGATCTCTTGTCACCGAGCTTAAGCCATGTTAGATGGGAACGAATTTGCGCCCCCCTAGCAAGGTAGCATTGAGTTTGTCTAACTATGTTTTAGAGAATTAAGGTCATCCACAAGTCTACCATTAGAAGGATCACGTTGTAGCAAACTTTCAGCCTAAATTAGTTTTTCCTCGGTGATCCTATCAGCTTTCCTGCACTGCTTAGCCTTAAATTGACCATAGGTTCTTGCAAAATTCTTAGACAATTCTTGTAATAACCACCCCTATTTTTCCAATGAAAGAAACTTGCGAACTACTATGTCATATCAATTAAATTGCTTAATGATCAACATGGCATTTTGTCAAACACTTGACAAACATACAACTATACATGCAAAAATTGAGACTCCTTATTCGCTGTTAAACACTAATTTGCAATATAAATGTGCACATACAATTGCCTTATGGGCTGCAACAAATATTCAAATTTGTATTCAAAAATTACAATGCTTAGATATGAAAATTTGATAGAAGCCTGGAAATTAGGGCTGTAGTGACCCACAGAGGAAATGGCAGCCTTCCAAACCTCTAATCAGCAAGAATAAACAAGTAAACTTGATGCAAACACTGTTCACGCACTATAGCAGCACTATTCATGGCACTGTAGCAAAATCACTATTCACGGCTCCTGTAGCAAAACACTATTCATGACTTCTGTAGCAAATCATTATTCTGCCCTTCTTTGTTGTAAATTCAATAAGCCCAATGTGTTTCCTGAATGAAAACACCATCAATCCTCTTGATTGTGTCTTTCAATAGCGAAGAGAATGCTAGCAAAGAGGGATTTCGTCCTCCAAGCTCGACAATCAGATTTCCAGGAAATCTAGCAGCATAACATTAATCTCATCCAAAAACTCCCTAAATGGAAGCACTTCTATTTCTTTTATAGAGTTTTCACAAGAGTCCATTCCTTCGTTTTGTCAATGTGGGATAAAACATAACTCCCTTTATGTAATTTATGTATCCGATGAATTATAAAATAAAGAGGATTCTTTTATTTAAATAATTCTCACAAACTATAGAATATGCATTAATAAAGTTAAATATTTAAATTTAACTTTATAAAATAACTTCATTAATGCCCAATAAATCATATCAATGATAAATAAATCGTCCTGTCGATTTTAAACAATTACCATCGACATGTCACTGCTCCTAGAAGTCCAGCCATGTCCATTCACGACTTACTATAAATAGTAAGTATGCCCAAAACTGCGTCAAACCTCTCAAAAAGATATGCAATTGAAACTGTCTAGGCCAAATGGCCTCTAAGTCCCTTTAATGTCTTGGTTAGCCTATGGGACCATAGGGAAATAGGCTAACGACAACATCATGCTATGAATGTTAGAAAGGGGACATTACAATTCCATACTAGAATTCCACTGTACAATGCGAGAACTAGAGTTGCATGATATTTTCCCAAGATTCCAAGAAGCGTGAATACCATCCTTACAGACTTGATCATTTAAGTGAGAAACATTAAACTTATAGAGCCCTTTGAAAGAAGAAGACCTTGTATCAACATTTGAACTCAAAGAGAGGCTAGTTTCAATGGGATGGTGGTCGTAAATGGTGCAGGGCAAAATATTTAACACATTCCCAACATTTGTTGGGGTCACTTGAAAGAAATCTCTGTTCACGTAAAATCTATCTAGTCTAGAATATTGTCTTTTCTTATTGCTCTGATTGTTACACCAGGGATACCAAATACCTTTGCTTTGACTTTTACCTTTCTGTAACGGATTAAGGAGTCTATGCATTCTTTTGAATTTGGACCAAAAGAAAAGCTCATTACCTTTCCAAGATTGAAGATCACCTCCAATTTTATTCTCTTCTCCTCGACCATGTTAAAGTCACCTTCAAAGATCCAGGGGACATTTTTAAGGTTGGTTGAAAGCCAGTTCCTTAGTTCATATTGTTCTCTATAAAATTCGGAGCATAAATGTTACACAGACCAAAGCATTGATTTTTTTTTTCTAGTGACACGCAAACCACTCTATGACAAGGAGAAGTGCTATGGTCAAATAATAAACTCCATCTCAGGTTTTACCAGGATGGAGGCTCCTCCTTTACCTCTTTGATGATTAGTAGATAACTGTGTTGCATTTGGCCAGATGAAATTAAGGTTCGAGGACAAATGGGAGCCCATAGCCTCGACTTCTTGAAGACATAAAAAATCCAACTTATCTTTGGAATGTCTGAATCGTCTCACAACGGGTTTTCTAAGGTGATTCCAATCCCCTAACATTCCAACTTACAATCCACATACAAAAAAGAGGAGGGGGGTCATTTAGACTGACTTTGGGGTTTACCCCCAATATTATACAAACTTTTAAAGCAATCTGACACCTTATTTTCTTTTGCTTTCTTCTTATTGGCTGTATCAGGACTACCAAGAGAGTCATCCTTAGATTTTTTCCTATCAACCACAGGAACTTGATCACTAGGGGTGGAGGTAGTGTCAGTCTTGAGTCTTTTACCACCTCCTTTAGGCTTCCATTTTTTTGAAACATTAGGGTTCTTGAGAGACAAACGGTGCAGCCACAACATTATCCATATAAGAACCAAAATTACTATGCTTTTCTTTCTTTGGAGAAATCATCATGGGGGAGGCATCCTCACCAATTTTAGTGAGGTTGGGACAGGGCATGCTTCCAGGTTTAGTTATCACTCTATTACAAGGAGAAGTGCCATGGTCAATAATAAACTCCATCTCAGGGTTTACCAGGATGGAGGCTCCTTTACCTCTTTGATGATTTGTAGATAACTGTGCTGCATTTGGCCATATGAAATTAAGGATCGAGGACAAATGGGAGCCCATAGCCTTGACTTCTTGAAGACACAAAAAATCCAACTTATCTCTGGAATGTCTGAATTGTCTCAGAACAGGTTTTCTAAGGTGATTCCAATCCCCTAACATTCCAACTTACAATCCGCATACAAAAAAGAGGGGGGTCATTTAGACTGACTTTGGGGTTTACCCCCAGTATTATACAAACTTTTAAAGCAATTTGACACCTTATTTTTTTTGCTTTCTTGTTATTGGCTGTATCAGGACTACCGAGAGAGTCATCCTTAGATATTTCCCTGTCAAACATAGGAACTTGATCACTAGGGGTGGAGGTAGTGTCAGTCTTGAGTCTTTTACCACCTCCTTTAGGCTTCCAATTTTCTGAAACATTAGAGTCCTTGAGAGACAAAAGGTACAGACACAAGATTATCCATATAAGAACCAAAATTACTATGCTTTTCTTTCTTTGGAGAAATCATCATGGGGGAGGCATCCTCACCAATTTTAGTGAGGTTGGGACAGGGCATGCTGCCAGGGTTAGTTATATTAACTGCAGGGGACTCAGCTAATATAACCACATACTCATCTAAGGAAGAATCCTTAAGATGTGAGTCAAAAGATTCCAGTGGAGTCCTCTGCTCAATAAAAACATCTTCCAAGTCATCAGGCAAGCAGTTAAGCAAATCAAGGATAGAATTCACCATTTCAACTAAGGGAGACGGGGAGATACAAGACTAGGGAGAGCTTTGAGTTACATCTTTATCTAGCATTTCATCAGTCACTATAGCACTTCCCCCTAGCGGCTCCTCAGGTGAGGAACAACTTTTGAGCGGTTCACTGCTAAACATGGGATTTTCAAAGACTTTTAAATCATCAATTGGAAGCGAACCCGTCACACAATCTTCTTTCTGCGACTCCTGGGCTTTTTGCTTACTACAAGAGTCCTTGTTAACCAACAATGGACAATTATTTCTGAAATGTCCATCTTTTTTACAAAAAAGACAAGCATTTAAGCCTCCCAATCCTTTGATGGCACAAATATGGGAAATCCCTTTGATTTTGAAGTTAAGGGATTCAGGAAAAACATCTAATGGTTCTAGAGATATTAGAAACCTAGCATTCATATGGGCTAAAAGACTGCTTCGTTTCCTCAATTCTAAGGACCTCTCCAAGAGGCTTCAAAGCTTGAGGTAGGAAATTCCAAAGCTGGATAGGGACATTTTCAATATCCACCCATCTAGGTGCAGATTTAAAGATAAGGTCATTACAATCCACATCAGGGTTCCATGGAGTTGCTTTAAACAAAGATTGACCTACATTGCACAAGGGTTTACCGTAGGCCCTTCTCTGCATATTAGAGTTTTTAAATAAAATCATAAAAAACCCTGTCTGAACCATTCTACAAAAAGTAATGTAGATGCCCAATTTCGTACCCCACATAGAATTACGCCAATTATCAAAAAAATTTCTAGAAGGGAGAGAGTTCTTGTTCAGACACACAAAAAAACCCCAACATTTTTAAGCCTGGTTTCTTCCTGCAGCAAGTCCTTTTCCATAGAAACATTTGAAAACAGAGTCGGGGTTTTCTCAAGGCAAAGGCGCTTACTGATTTGGGCTTCGTCTCACCCCTGTTCTCCATGCTCACGTTCAAGGACTCGGCTGGTAATGAATTCTGCGTCCTCTGTGTGTTTTGCCGCGTCTCCTTGCTGTAACACCTCACTGAACAATGTTTTTGGTGCTCTCGCTGCTCCTCCAATCTCTGCCGAAGAAGGCAAACCGTCCTTGTGGTTGCAATTTTTATCAGACTGCAGAAGACGAGCTGGCTCATTAAAACCACCATTCTCTTCCCTTGTCACATGATCGGAACCGTCTTTTCCAACTGTTTCCATAAACAGATGCAATCAATACCATAACCCTCTAAATTCCAAAGGCCACGGGCATGAAAATCCAAGTGGCGGCGGGGGCGGGGGACGTGGACTGGGTCGGGGCACACAACGCAAATGCAAGCAAAGCCAACAAAATCACACTACAAACCAAACAAAAGAAAATTAAACAAGATAACCATAAGCCTTAAGACCTTTCAACCACCATGGGCAGCATAGGAAGAAACATGAAAACAAAGGAAGCAAAGGAAGAAACTAGAACACACCTTGATTAATCTCTCTATGAACATGGAAGGACACATCCTAGAAGAGTATTGGGCATAGATAGTACTATGGAGCTGATCATCCTGCCTGAGTTAATGGTTTCCCACAAAAGGGCCGTATTTTGACTTCATGCTCCTATATGTGAATTGAATGGCCTCATTGACCTTTTGTACAGTCTCACTAATACATGGATCAATTTACCATGGATTTAAATCCCCACCAAAAGGCCAAACCAGGGTGTTTGGTGAGCCACTTACATTTTTATGGGTTCTCTCCATCCACCACCCTCAATCTTAACTTGTTCAAAACTCATGACCACCCTTTGAGCATCCCTCTTAAAATTACTGTTGCCACTTCAATGTCATTGGTGTTAATAGTATGTTTCAATTCAGTTCACTTAGGAGACAAATTTCCTAGTAAAACCTCATCTTTTATGTGAGACACCAATTGTTGGTAAATCTGATAATGGCAGGACTAACAAGCTCATTGCCCTTTATGGATTTCGCCATTAACTTGATGACTGTTGTATCCCTATAAAGGGATATTTGCTTAGTTTGCTTGAGCATGAAGCCTCAGTCTGTCTTTTTGCTATACTTTTTAAAATTTCCTTTTGTAGGTGGTACTTGAATCTGTTTATTTTCCCATTCGTGTCTTTTTAGCAAAAGTTTCAGTTCACCTTGTATCTGAATTATTATTGTTTACATCTCTCATTTAGTTATGTACAGGTTAATAATTGCTCAGCTTTTTAATTTTTGGGCTAAATTCTTACCTTCCTAACTTGGAGGAATCATGTGTATCAATTTTGAATCTGGCTGAGAGAATATCGGTTCTTAGGACACCCTAAAAATTTAACATTTTTATAAACATTTGTCATGTGCAGGGTCCAAGGAAGAAGATCCTGCTTGCAATGGAGTCACATATCAAACGGTGATTGAAGTTGCTATATTATGAGGTTTAAGGAATACATCCTCCACCCAATCTTACCTAAAAAGGTTGGTGGGTTTTGGGTGCGCACGTGGAAATGATGTGCTTTAATCATTCATAGCCGTTCTCCGTACTGCCATTTAACTTGTGCTGTATCTGCAAACCCATGCAACTTTGTTTAGTATGATTTATTCAAGGTTGCAAGATTGTTATTGTTTAGGAGAACATTTTCTGATGTGTAAATTTCAATCAGGGATCTTCTAGTGTTCTATGGGGCCAGGTTTGACTTGCTATGCAAGTTTAGCATACTTGCATTTGGAAATTTTCCTAGGCCTATACATCAGGTGTAAATTAATTTTTTGGCCAACATAAACAATCCACTTGCCTATAGCAGCCGCTTTACCTGATAGTTTTGCATCCCTTTATGCAGTTTCTCAAAGTCTGCTGACCATTTTATCGTTGTCATATAATAGTGTATGTTCTAATTTGCTCATTAAGAGACGAGCGCTAAAATTTTGTAGATGATTTCATTTTAGTGTCTGGTTCTATTACCGATCCAATTTAGGAAATCATCAATTTATATGACTGCTACATGATATCCTATGTGTGATCAGCAGACACTGGAAATTTCTTGCTGGTTGACTATTAGATCATGAACAGCCAATGCAGGTCAATCAATATTCAGTGCAATATATGCCAAGATAGTTACAGATCTGAAGGGAGAAGACTTAGCGTATATGAAGCAATAATTTTAATGCTTTTGAAGAATCAAGCATCTTTGCAGGTCAAAGCTTTGACCAGGAACAAATTTGAAACAGCCCATCTCTCACGTCATTGAATTCAATCCTCGTGTCAATTCTCACGCAGAATACTGAGAATACTGAGGGAATGCTATCTTTTAAGGACTGAAATTTGTTATTCATCAAATAGATTAAGCCGTTGAACGAAGTGAACTATGAAAGTAATTAATATTTTAAAGCCACTATCTTTGCTGTTTAAAATGATTGTAATGTTAGCAAGCACACCATTAATATTCATTTAAGTAAGAAGAACAAACGCATAGCATGCCTAATTTATTACTCGTTATTTCTGATTTTTAATAAAATAGTTGCCTGCTGCATCTTATTTGTGTCTAATAGAATTTGAAGAACTATTAGACCTATCAGATATGGTGTTCTGTGATATTAGTGTTTGTGCAAGCTGAATTTGACAAAAGCAAAAAATAGGTCCAAATAATTTGATTATCATTGGAATCACATGAGTTTTATTTCACATGGATGTTAACCAAGGTAAAAGGTAAATTTTAAGGGTCCCTGTTAAGTGAAACGCCATTTTAATGTCTTAGACTTACTTACCTCTTCATAGAAGCATATGAGGGGACTGTGTTACCATTTATTATATTGTTTAAATTTGTATTAAAGTCTTTTTCCCCAATTAATTTATATAATGTTCATCGTTCAAATTAAATTTTATTTAATATTTTGACCAAACTTGTGACAGATCAATCCTAGACAATCTATCCATCAATAATTCAAAGCATCGCTTTTATGTACTTTGTCTTTGTTAAGATATGGTATTTAAAATTTGGGAATGCCAAAATATTCTTTTCGGGTTTTTGGTTCTTGCAAATATCATTTATTAAAAGTCGGCATTCTTATGGTTAAACACCTAATTATGGTTAAGATATAATATTTAGAGATATAAGAATATATATTATTACAAATATTATTTAAAAAAAATAAAAAATGGTAAAATCCTTTATATAGATAAACACCTTAGAGGCAAGTTGGATGAGTTAGTTTAAAGTTATATGTTCTAATCTTATTAGATAACTTGAGGGTTTTTATTGGGGCTTTTACTTTTGAAGAAATGTAGAAAAAGTTCTTTACACAAGTGTGTGAAGAGAATTAAATATAGAAGAGAAAAGAAGAAAGCAAATAGAGATTAAAAGCAAGGTGGCCATGAATAAAATACCTTGCGTTATTATATTCAAGTGTATGGTACTAGATTGGCTAGCTCTCGCATTTTGATATTTTAGTACATTTATAAGCAATTGTAATAGAATGCATAATCAGAGGTACCAAGGTAGAGAGATTTCCATACAACTACAAAAAATTGTATTGAAATGCGTACAAAAATTTGGGTAGAGGGAAAAGCAAAGCCCAAAACAACAAACATTTGTTTTCTCGCAGGGAAATAGAGGATGATTGATAAAAAAGGATTTGTGAACATAGAGCCACATCTCCACCTTTAGGGATGACAACCAAAGTTTTACCTTACTTTTTTAGATGGGGGTTGAGCATGACACAACTAGAGTAACATATGGGGTGATGCAAATAGAGCAAGAAGCTTGTCACGATGGTAAATAAATTAAACAAGGGTCTTCAATGCAACAAATAAACTTATCATGATGTTTTGTGCAAGCATTTTAGGAGGCCCAACAAGTATGTTCCTTGATGTTTGGCTTAATCATCCATTCCTCAATTGACATTCCTCTATAGGACTCTTTCTTTTGCCTTGTTTGGACTTTGCATCGGGGGTGGCCATAACAGTTAAAGGAATTGGGGTAGGAGGAGCAATGCTTGTTAATTGCTTGGCCTTCCCCTTATGCCGCTTGGATGTGGGTGTAACCAAAATTTGGTTGGAATTGAAGCTCCCAATTTCTAGCCTGTTTTCAAGGACAAATAACTCAATCTCCATAGAAGATGAGCTATCAAGTGTTGGATGTTCATCTTTTGCTTTAGGAGGAGGTCTTGAATTTGGGAGTTTCTCCTCCAATGCTTACAGTGGAAACAAATGTCTTCGTCAAGCTTTGAGAGGATCAACATAGGCTTGAAAAATTCACACATCTTCAACTCTTTTACCATAGGGAGGGATGGAGATTAAATAAACTTAACTAGTGATTGGAATGCACAAAATATAGGAGAGGGATGCAAGTTTAGATAAGAAGTCAATCACCTTTTGTGGAAATTGAGCATTTTACACCTAGCATATTAGTTGTAACACTCCAATGATGTGATCGACAAAGTCTTTCACCATACCATCCACATCAAAGCAATGCTGAAAATGAGTTTCAATCAAGGGTTTTTTCGCCACCTCATCTACTCATGAGGGTCCAACATCGTGCAACACGGGAGCTTTTGAATGTAATCAGATGGATGCAACAATAGAGAACAAGGTTGCAAAATAAGGAGGCAAGGAATTGATTTAAAAGTCGTGATGGGGAGAAAGATGAAAAGATATGTCTGTTGTGTTGGCTGAATATTTTGTCACCAACGAACTGATGGGCAAAATAGGTTGTTTCAACTACAGCGTAAGGAGATTGATCGGCCAAATGTGTGGGTTTACCACATCAAAAGGGGACAAATCTCTCCTCTCATCAAGGGGAGGTTCCCTATAACTATGAGGTACTATATACTATATATATAAGCAGAAAATAACACTTAGGGGTAGGACAACACCATCCATCTCTTTTTTTTTAGAGATGATGTTCACAGACAAAGGAGAAATCTTGGGTGATTGTTGAAGGTACTTTTTTTTCAGAAGTAATACTCAGTCAACAGCCAGATTCCTTCCTGGGTAGTAAAAGTAAATGCAACAGAGCGCAGTAACACGCAGAATGAGGTGTAGCACAAAGTCTCCACCTCAACTGCCAAAGAGTGAAATACGAAGGACAATGGGGGCACAAAGTCATCCCAAGATCTTTTACACAGAAACAAATTGAAAACACATACACTAAAGACAATTGTGGTAGCACAAAGTCTTCCCACAGTTGGCTTCAGGGCACCTTCTTGATTACTTCCACTAATTTTGCTTATTTAATTAAATGGACAAGAACGCATTCAGAGAATAGACATAAGAACAATTTTCTCAACTACACAAACTATTCCAGCACAAAGTTTGAAAGGTCACTTGCTTTCTCATTCAAATAACGAAATATGATTAACAATCTGAGCTCAAAGTCTCATTAATGCCTTTCAATTTGGGCAGAGTTTTGCTTCCGATAACAAAAAGATCTCTTTTGCATAAAATAAAAAATTACAATATATAGCAGCGAAGAAAGACTTGGCGCTTTGTTTCATGGAATGACCCATGTTGCATTCAATGCATTGAATGCATTATCAGTTCTGTGAAGGGGCCATGCTGGAACAGGGCATCGACCTTGACTTTGGTGTACATAATCATCTCGAATGTCTTCTCCTCAGCATGGGTTGTCTGGTCTATCTCCATATATGTACGCAGATGTCCACTCGCTTTTATTCAAAGGGAGGAAAATAGGCCACGCCTTTTAATGTTTGCTCGCTCAGATGTCTACTTGGTGGACTGTTCCACCTACTGGAATAACTCCCCTGTAGATATTTCAGTATCTCCTGTAGCTTTCCCTCTTTCCTGTTGCAATTTGAGCTCTCGGGCTATCTTCTTACCTTCAGCGGGCTCTTTCAGCGTCTTTCTTTAGCTGTTCGCTGAGTTTTGTTCTTCAGGGTCCGCGCCATATTTGAAAATAAACGGGCATTTCATTACTTTGAATTTGACGTCCATGGGGATGTCACTGGTTGCTTGAACCACATTGAACTTTGAGCCTTTGAACCATGAGAGTTCATTGGTTCAATGGTTCAACGGTTTGGGTGGTCCTATCGGCTCCTTGGTTCAATCGCTTCTTTGGTTCAATCACTTTCTTTCCTCTTCGGTTAAACCTTCTCTTCGAACTTTGAAATTCCTTTGGCTTTCTGTCTTTGGAACCCCCCCGAAGGGAAGGTGTCCCTTCGGGCTTTGAGAATGGTCCATTTCGTGGTCGCCGAGAGTCCCCCACAAGGGTACTTGCCCTTCGGGGTCCTTCGAGCGGCCTTGTTCTTCAAATCCTTTGGACAAAATGTTCGAAGGATTTCTTTCCTCTGCCTTTGCCGCTTTCTATCGGGCCTTTCAACATTCCTTCAGACAAAATGCCTGAAGGAATTCCTTTAAACATTTTGTCTGAAGGATTTCTCTTGTGAAATTTTGCAGCGAAAAATCTTTTCGAAAGATATCCTTTTGTTCCTTGACTTGGCAATTTCTTCAGACAAAATGTCCGAAGGAATTCCATCAAACATTTTATCCAAAGAAATTCATCCTTTGCTTTTTTGAAGAAAACCTTACCCTTTCAGCGTTCTCTTTGATCATTTTGCAAATGTTCCCTGCCCTCCGCAAGGGCACTTGTCCTTTGGGCTTTGGGAGACTCCTTTGAACCTTTGAACCATTTTGGTTCAAGGTTCAATCGGTTCAACCTTTCTTTCTTAACTCTTCGAATCCTTTGGTCCTTCGAAGTCTCTCGAACTTTATTGAACCCATTGAACCTTTGAACTTTGAACTCTTTTGGTTCAAGGTTCAACAGTTCAATCTTTCTTCTTCAAAGTCTTCTTTTCGTTAAGTCCTTCGAAGTTGTTGAACTTTTCGAAGCAGTTGAACTTTGAACTTGCCGAAGTGCTTAACTCTTTAAGTCTGCCGATGTCATTGAACCTTTGAACCCATTGAACTTTTGGAGGCGGGGTTCAATGGTTCAATGGTTCATTCCATTTGTTTGAAGCCTGCCGATGGACCTTTTGGTTGAACCTCGACGTTGAACCAACCTTGAAATTGCCTAGGTGTTTGGAACTTGTTCCTTTGTGAGAGCTCGCCTGTTGAAGTTGTTGAACCCACGAGTCCCTTGACTGAAAATGCTTGAATAATTGAAGAACTTGAGTGCTCAGAACATTTTTTTGAGAAGGGAAGAGAGAATTTTGGCCTACAGGACCAAAATAGTTGATATGTTGTCCCCAAAAATGAGTGACAGATTTTGGGAACAACATGTTGGAGTGTGCGAAAAGACATTAAGATCAATATAATGGCAAATCCATTATGACTTGCTACTTCCTTCCATGAACCCCTTGCTCAAAAATAAATGCCTTGTCGGTGTCATGATGGTGGGTTATGATGAGGGGATGGAAGTATGATAAGTGACATTTTTATGAATATTTATGTCACTTTATTTGATGACAATTCCTTGTCCCTGTTTTATCCTTATATATCTAAATTATTTATTGATATGATTCAAGAGACTAAAAATCATCTAGTTTGAGACAAGATCTTTCCACTTTTGAAAAAATGCTCATATTTGCCCTCGTGTTTTCTAAAGAGGTTTGCAACTTGATTAGCTTTTTGAAAGCAATGAGACATGAAGGAATGGGGAAAATAATGTAAAAGCTCCAAAACTAGTTGGAGAAGGAAGTGGAGCTTCCAATTAGGGGTATAAATTTTAGTTAAGTTATTGATGACTAATTGTAAGTCTCCTTTAATCCTCAGATTGGTGATGCCTTGAACTTTCGCAAGTTGGGGGTTTGCAATGAGAACTTGGATTTCTATCTCGTTGGTTGTAGCTCGGGATACATATAAGGAGGTGGCCACAATGACGGTTAATGTATGTGTCCCAATTTTACAATTCTTGGATTGCCTTTTGAGGCCTCATCAAAGTTTAATTTGGTCCAAATTTCTCGAGGCGCCTTCCATTTGATATTTTGTTGGTCGATACCTTGAACTCTTAACCCATAAATTATGGATTTTAGAAGTATATGTTAATTTGGTAGTCTTGATGAATGTTTTCTTGAACATAGAAGTCACATTAATGAAAAAGGGTTAGTTCTAATCTATGGATTTGATTTGTATTTTGTTTTAACTAATTAAAAAAAAAACATTTTAATTTGCATTAGCAAAGTAAGACTAATTCTAAATATTGTTGTTGCCAAAAGTGTATATATTTGTTTTGAACTTATATAAAAGTGTGTTTATGTAACTATCATATTTGTGTGTAGCTAGAAGTGTTGGTAAGGTGCAAATGAACTACCATATTTAGAAAGACAACATTTGATGACAATGTAAATAATATATCTGGAATAAATTGTGTTACAATCATTTTGATTTCTGATGTTTTGAGTATATCTTCTAGGCCTCTTTTCACGGATAAGTGGATCAAATGTATGATGTTAGATTGCTAATTAATCATGATAAATATACTTATTTTCAAAATGAACAAGTGAAAGTGGAGTTGTCTAATCTAAAAGAGCAATCTAAGTTAAAATATATTAAAGTGAAACCTATAACCTTAAGGATTTATCCGTATGTATGAGATGTAGACAGGTAGTTGATTATACATGCTTTTTCATTAGTCCTTTAGGTACAAGTGGGCAACACACACTCTTCAATAGATAGAAATGCAATAAACGGTAGTGTAGGAAATCCATAGATGTGATACTTGTACTTATGTAAGCATACGATGTGATCTCTTTATGTGTTAAATGTATTCGGTTGGTTTTATATAAATAGACAATCAAGGCATAATAAAACATGGTGAAAGGGACCAAGGGACCCATAATTGACCATAATTGATACCACCACTATCTAAATAGTTTGGCAGTGGGTAGACCAATATCAAATTTAATACTGGCCAGGGTGAATAAAACCCTTGAAAATGAGACCTAATAAATTGAAATAATATTTGAGAGCATCTCGAGATAGAAAAATGACAAATCTAAAGGTGTTCAGGGCTAAATGATGACAATGAAAGGCTATATGGGGTCCAACACAAAGGAAATTGTGCTAATAAGAACCCAATTTGAACCAATAATTTGTACATATGCAACCAAGATAATAACATTGCAATTACAAGATGTGTATCCAAATTAGGTCTCTACAAACAAAAATGTACAAAAATGACAACTTGCTTTGAGTAAAAATTTCTTAACCAAAACTTGCTTAAAAATGATTGAAAGACACATGTATAAATAGTAAAAACAAACTACTAACAACTTCGTAGAAAATAGGAACAAACTATACAAGCGTCATCTAATATTACAAGTGTTAAAGTGACCCAAGTAACTATTCAAGAGAACTTTCAAACTAGAAGATTTAGTAGACGACTCACTGGATGACTTAACTAGGCTAAAGATCAAGTAACATTGATGTGGAATATGAATATCCAAAATTACAATTATTCTTAATTTCATAATATAAATGATAAACTATATGAAATAATACTATGCTATGTATCCTAGGTGAATCCTCATCATTCATGCCAACAATAGAAGCATTAGACTTCAATGCTTTTACAAGAAAAGAAATTAATATGACATCTACTACTAAGAAATCCATCGGGATTGATGTGGAAGCTAGCCTTGTTTCAAAACAAGGTATGAAATAGTAGAACCTTGGTGGGTATGTCTAGTTTTTGTGTCAAAAACTACATCCAGTGGATGCTGAAAATATAGAACATCTATAGGATGACTGATAGGAAGCTCAACTCTATTTTTCACTCATAGTAGTGCTTAAGAATATCAAAATTGACAACATCATGAATGCCCAACTGTGCTAGAAGATCAAAGTAGAATGCATTCTTGAATATATGCTAGAAAATATTATAAGGAAAATATTAGAGGTTTGATCTTGCTTTGTTTTTACCCCTGAAAATGAAAATTTTAAAAGTATAGCGAAAATTTGTCCCCAACCAAAAAAATTATGAGGAATAAGACAATAATCTATGAGATATTTCTACTTCTCTTGAGTTTTTTAAAGAATTTGAGCAACTTTAAACTGGAGAGACTACATATCTTAAATGCAGGAGTGTGCTTTATCTTTCTCTTTCTACATCTATTGTGTAGTTGGAAGAGGAAAAAATAAAGGTAACTCATATGGAGTACAATGTTAAAAATGAAGGCAAACCTCAGATGGTGAATGCCTTGTAGAAGAATGTACAACTTAGTTGTATACATGTTCAATGTGGGTGAGGCTTAGATCCCACTTTGTTGTAGATCTAGAGTGATACATGTGAAGAATCTGTACAAGAGTGTAATTGACCACTTGACTATGGATGAAAAGCAGTGAAAAATTTGAGAGACTACCAAAATTTTCCATATAGAATGCCAAAATTGATCTAAAAAACACAATTCATAGTTATAAATAATGTTAGTAGGAAGACCAAAAGAATACCACACAAAGTCAATGAACAAGTAGGCCAAGTCGCTAGTAAGACTAGTCTTGCGACATGTAATGAACTTAACCATCTTACCGAAGCGTTTGTAAACCAAAAAAACACATTCATGGTGCCAAAATGTCATAGGCTAAACACTCATTAGATATATGGAAATGATTTCCAAAGGAGGAGAAGGAATCAAAAAACAAATATTCAAGACCAATTTATGTTAGCTAGTTTGGAATAACAACAAATTGCACAAAGCTTCAAGAAGTGAAGAACATCATGCTACATATGAGGCCAGTAGAAGAAAAATCATAGATAATGGAGAGTATTCTACTTTTCTAAATGACCACCATAGATAGTTGAGTGCCTCTTTTAGAAGAGAATTGTAGTGATTGTGGAGAACACATAACTTACCAAACTTATTCAACAATCCTTCCTTGAGGTGTAAATTTTGAATGATGCTACATAAGAAGAAGGTTACTAAAAACTTGTGTAAAATTTCACAAAATTAGGATCAACTACATAGTGAAAAGTCCAAGTCTAGAAATAAAGGTGTGAAGTGGTGACAACAGTCAAGGTATGAGTTGTAGGAGGGTGACTTAAACAATCAACAATAGTGTTGGTAGTTCTCTTTTTGTACTTGATGACCAAATGGTGCTATTTTAAATAAGATGCCCACTTCATGTGCCTTGCTTGTTCAATTTTGTTTTGTGATTGAATGAAATGAAGAGACAAGTGATATTTATGCACAATGATTTCTTTGCTAAAAATATAGTGCCTCCAGTATTTGATTGATTGGATCAAGACATATAGTTCCTTGTCATAATTGGAGTAGTGTTGTTTGGTTGTTGTAAACTATGAAGCATCCATCTTAAGCTCAAAACACTATGAGAGATTAGGTAACGCCATAACAAGTGTAGAACACAATTTGTGCTTCAATGTGGAAAATGTATGTGAGTGATCTTCTATCCACTACAAAGAGAGATTGGTCTTTGTCAATTAATGTAGAAGCAAGAAATATTTGAATACTCAAGGATAGACTTGAGGTAAAATTTTTCAAGACCAATAAGACCTCACAACTGTGTGATTTTAGGAGGTGTCCATTTGAGGATAACTTCAAATTTTGCAGGATTTACTTAAATGCTATGATCATTTATGTAAAAACTAATAAAAAGAGACGTGTTTGATAAAAATAACATTTGGGTAGGTTTGCATATAACTTGTTTTTTGAAGTATGCTTAGAACATTTTCCAAGTGTTGGAGATTATCTTTTGAGTGTTAGTGAATATAAGAATGTCATCTAAATAGATTATTAAAGATTAGTTAAGACAATCTCTAAATTCAACATTTATTAGTTGCATAAAAATCGCTAGTGCATTTGTGAGGCTAGAAGGCATCATAAACCACTCAAATATACCCATCTTGGTATTGAAAGTTGTCTTCCATCTATTATCAACTTGAACTCTTGCTTGATGATATTCACTTTTAAGATCAATTTTAGAGAGTTATTTGGCTCCTTGAAGTTATATGGTAGGTCCTCAATTCTTGGTAGTGGATAGTGATTATTTATTGTTATCTTATTTACATCTTGAAAATTAATACATAGACACCAAGTTCCATGTTTTTAATCATAATAAAAATTAGAGATGCACAAGCAGATGAATTAGGTTTTATGAAACCTTTATCTAAAAATTCTTATTTTTTCATTTAGTTCATCATGTTGTAGCATAGATTAGTGATATAATGGTGTAATAGGAAGAGGAACAACCAAAAGAAGAATAATTGTATGATTGATTACTCTATCAGGGGGTAATTGTTGGTGTCCTAGATTGTACCCTAGATGGGCAAGGGATTGTTCAAGTCCTCTGCCTAAATCTAGCTCAACATGGGAATGACCCAAGCTATGGGTATCCTATAATGGGGTCAAACCTCTAGGATTTTAAACGAGGCTAGGTCCTCTGATGCATCATTTTAGCTCATTTTCACTACTAAGATCTACTAATGACCAGGGAAAAGGGAGAGAGAGACAACAGAAAGGGAAATCTAAGCTAAAAATGGTGATGCACCTAATGATGTTGATCCACTTTGTTTGAACTCTTAAAACACTAATAAAATGAGCAAAGGGCTAGAGCTACAACTCCAAATATCTACTATACATCAGTATTTCATGCAGAGGTTCACCAAATGATCAAAAGTTGAGGGAAGTGGTGGAGAGGTCTAATGCAAGACACTAACCAACCAATGTATCCACATGATAGATTTAATAAAAGTGGCATTTGAACACTAAACATAACCTGCATAACAAGATAACTACTAACTAGTTGAGATCAAGACTTGACAAGGGAGAAACGCTCTACCACATATGCAAATCAATTGACATGAACACACTAGATAAACATAATGAAATATGAATACAGTCTTCTATTAATTTTAAGAGGTTACAAGCTCCATCTTGGTAGAGTCTAGTCGTGCCCAAAAGAGGGATGCTGAGAGATACATTTTTGGCTCAAAAGCCTCTATATATAGTAGAAAGGCAGAGAGAGATGGGATAAATACGTAAGAAACTAGAGAAAGGATCCTAGTCATGCAGTGGTAGCTCATTGATTAATTTTTGCATGCATGCCTTCTTTCAATGAACTAACCTTGATCAACAAATGGACCTCCATTTTCTCCAATAACCTTTGAGATCCGCTCATTGGTTAAGAGATCCCACTAGAAGACAAGGGTTTTTTATGCATGATGACAAAGTCTATTTGAGTGGAATCAATGCTCTTAACTACTTCTTTAACCACCAGTTTGCCACCTTAGGACCCTAATCCCTCTTGACTTGCTCATGAGGATCAAATCCTTGAATCTTGAAATTAACAGAGCCGTGCCATGAATGGCATTTGGTACCTGATTTATCAATGATAAATCCACAAGGACATATGAGATCCTTTGAATTAATCACATATACGCTTTCTTTCCATATCTGGATCATAAGCCTATTCTATATACAAAAAAATAATCTAAAATTATTAATTTTCCTATAGTCATTATGTCGATGCAGACCTATAGACTGCATAGCCTTTTTTTGGATCTTATTAGGTCTAAAAAGACCCATTCTATCTTTGTAGGAACTGAGGATTCACCATATACATAAGTCTTTCTTTAAAGAATGACAAACATAGTTGCAGAATAAACCCTATATGCGACAAACATATGAATCAAAGGTCTATATTTAATTTTAATGGCATCCCTTTATGTTCTTATCATTATGTCTTTTTTATGGTGTTTGATTGAGCTTTAATGGCAATGGGATGACCCTTGCAAGATTCATTTGCTTCTGTCAAAAAATTCTTGTTAGGTTGTGGAGCTAAAAGCTTCACTGATGCAGACATGGAGGAGGTTGCAGGATGAGTTGCTGAGTGTCACGGAGACTGGCATTTGGTTTGGCCAACCGACGTCGGCAGTATTAGACAAGGAAGCAACCGACGTCGGTCATTTATCGGCCGGCGTCGGCGACCCCAGGCGGACAGGGACCGACGTCGGTCGCCTGTGTGGTTCGACTGCGAGCTAATTACGGGCAGTTAGCTAACGAACCAAGTGTTTGCATGAAGAGAGCTATTTTTAGACTGAGAGCTGCGGATCTAATTATTGTAATTAGATGTCTAATCATTGTTTGGATGAGATCTATGTAATAGACTCATGGTTGTATTGGAAAAGTTGTTCTAGTTTGAGTTGAGCAAAGTTTGCTCCTTCTGTGTGTGAAGTGAGTAAGGGTGCTCCTCCTAGTTCCCTATCAGTGCCAAGCTTGGTACTGGTTGGAGAATCATAAGGACTTGGTGAGGCAAGGACAAGGGTTCTTCAGGGTGTAGAGTGATTTACATGGTAAGTAAGATCGTTGATCTGCAGGTGTATGTGTGTGCAAGGTCAAGGTTCACAGGTGAGCAGAACCGTGTTTGATTTGCAGGTGTGCAGGATCATATAGACAGCAACACAACAGGGAGCAGTATCAGGCAGGATCTACTTGGAGTACAGGTGTGTACTCAGATAGAGCAAAGAGGAAGGCAAGGGAGTTCCTTCCATAAGTATGGTTTGTTGAAGTGCAGGTTATTGCAGGTTCATGGGAGATCTACTTGAAGTACATTGAGTACTTGTGGAGCACGTGGAGTGCTTGTGGAGTGCGTGTAGCACTTGTGGTGTGCGTGGAGCACAGGAGGTGAACACCAACTCTGTATTTGAGTTGGGTGTTGGGACCTGAGAGGGAGAGCTTTGGGGAGAAGATTTACTATTCACTTGAGGTGTGGGAAACCTCTGTAAGGTGGTGGAGAAGAAGTGGCATCTTCTTTATTGTATTCTTTTCTGTATAAAGTGTTAATACAAGTTGTGTATTGTCTCTCATATCTTGTGTTATTCTGAATTCTAGTTACTTGGTGAATCTGGTTAATTTCCGCATATTAAGTTGCTTGGTTTGGTAATCAAATTGTGTGCTTCTGGTTTATTTCCCAACATGTGGTATCAGAGCTAAGGTTGCAGGAAGCAGGTTTTGTGTTTGGTTACAGGGCACTCTCGGGGGTTTCTGATTGAGTGGGAGTAGAGTAATGGCAGATGAAAGTAAGCTAAGAATGGAGGAGTTGAAAAGCACAGATGGTCACTCACGGTCCTATGGAAAGAAAGAGCAGGTAAAAGATTATTGTTGGTTGGTAGCAGATCAGCATGAAGAAACTGAAGAAGCAGATGTAGCAGGTGTTGTTGCACAGGATGCTCTGGGAGGTTTCTTGGATAAAGTTGAATCTTGGATAAAAGATTCGGTTGCCTCTTTCCATGCAGCCCCAGGTAGAGGAGCTGGTAAGCCTTGCCAAAGGATTGGCAAAGGGGAAGTGAAGCTGAAATTGCAGGCGGCCAACACACAGGTGTTGATGAAGGTCATGTAGGTCCCAGGTTTGGAGATATGGCTAATTTATTCAGAAAAATTGGGTGATGAGAGATGCACAAGAACTCTCACAGCGGATGCACTTGAATTAGCTGGTGGTAAGAAAACAGGTACCCTTTATCTACTTGTTTATATTACTGATTCTTCTTTTGTTGCAGAGACGTGGCTTCGTAGGCTTGGTCACATGAGCAGGAAGGAGATGCATGTTCTTAAGTGGAAGACAAATATTTTTGACAGGCTCAAGAACTGGAAAGCCTTGGTGTTTATGGAGGAGATGGCGGACAGAACCCAGTGGATGGTGCTGGATACTTCTGAGCAGGGCAGTTTGGACATGGGTTTTGATTCAAAGGAGCTCGCGGGTAAAAATTCATCACTCACAGGTGAACACAGGTACCGATGTCGGTCAGGAGGAACCGGCGTCGAACAGACAGGTGCCGATGTCGGTCATGTGCAGACTGAAGCCGGCGATGTCGGGCAGGGTAAGACCGACGTCGGTCATGAGAACCGACGTCGGCAGTAGGTAAGACCGATGTCGGTTAGGAGAACCGACGTCGGCAGCAGGGACACCAGCGGTTGCAGGTTGGTAGTCAGGTACAGGTGCATGGGAACCGACGTCAGTCGGATGCAGACTGTGGGGTGACCGAGGTCGGTCACTGTAACGGATTTTGGGTGGACAACACGCTGTCAAGGAGTCTCAAACACCCATACGAAGGACTGAAGGTGTAAGTAGGCCCTCAAATTTGTTGTTCCTCTTCTTTATACATGTTGCTGATTGTAGAGCAGGAAGGATCCAGGAAACAGGTGTGAGCTTGGCATGGATGAGGATGCGATTCCTTGGAGGAGAACCAGACAGGTGTGTTTTGGTAGAGTTGCCAGCAGGTATAAAAGCACAGAGACAAACGGATACCTTAGTAGAAGAATAGAGAGAACAGATACATGAGACGGAAGACCAGGTATATGGTCTTGAGGAGCTGCAGGACAGTGGTATAGGTTTTGACAGGTGGAGGACGAAGCATGGCTTCAGTCAATGTCAGGGTAACTACTGTGATTTGTCTTACCAGGTGGATGATGAGTCGCGACATCATTCTGTTGCTGTATGTGGATGGTATATTTGCTAGCAGGGTTAGTACATACAGGGTTTTGCTGAGCTAAGGGTAAGATTAGTTCAGTGGCATGTCAGGAGGAGTTTGGAGCAGCGGAATTCTTTGACATGGGAGACATGGAGATCACTGGTTGATTTTGTCTCGAGTGGGAGCTGATGTGAATCAGGTGTTGGCGAGGTTCAGGATGCAGAGCTGGAGCACACTAAGGGCTGGACAGGTACAGTGTCTGAAATCACATGAGGTCTGGTATAGGCCTGAGTATTCCCATGCAGTGGGAGCTGTCAGAGAGTTAGGAGCCAATTCGAGGAAGTGGATTCTCAGGTACTTGAGAGGGACCAGTAGCAGGGATTCATGCTAGGCAGGGTCAGGACTTCACTACATGGATTTGTAGGTTCGGATGTGGCAGGTACTCGGATGACAGGAGGTACATCACAGTGTGTGTGGTGGGTTGTCTTCAGGGTTGAGCTTGAAGAGGGATACAAACCAGGAAATAGATTAGACGGAGTACAGGTATAGGTATAGTGCAGCTGTCTATCTCCAAGTGGGAGATTGTTAGGTTGTGGAGCTAAAAGCTTCACTGATGCAGACATGGAGGAGGTTGCAGGATGAGTTGCTGAGTGTCACAGAGACTGGCGTTTGGTTTGGTCAACCGACGTTGGCAGTATTAGACAAGGAAGCAACCGACGTCGGTCATTTATCGGCCGGCATTGGCGACCCCAGGCGGACAGGGACCGACGTCGGTCGCCTGTGTGGTTCGACTGTGAGCTAATTACGGGCAGTTAGCTAACGAACCAAGTGTTTGCATGAAGAGAGCTATTTTTAGACTGAGAGCTGCGGATCTAATTATTGTAATTAGATGTCTAATTATTGTTTGGATGAGATCTATATAATAGACTCATGGTTGTATTGGAAAAGTTGTTCTAGTTTGAGTTGAGCAAAGTTTGCTCCTTTTGTGTGTGAAGTGAGTAAGGGTGCTCCTCCTAGTTCCCTATCAGTGCCAAGCTTGGTACTGGTTGGAGAATCATAAGGACTTGGTGAGGCAAGGACAAGGGTTCTTCAGGGTGTAGAGTGATCTACATGGTAAATAAGATCGTTGATCTGCAGGTGTATGTGTGTGCAAGGTCAAGGTTCACAGGTGAGCAGAACCGTGTTTGATTTGCAGGTGTGCAGGATCATATAGACAGCAACACAACAGGGAGCAGTATCAGGCAGGATCTACTTGGAGTACAGGTGTGTACTCAGATAGAGCAAAGAGGAAGGCAAGGGAGTTCCTTCCATAAGTATGGTTTGTTGAAGTGCAGGTTATTGCAGGTTCATGGGAGATCTACTTGAAGTACATTGAGTACTTGTGGAGCACGTGGAGTGCTTGTGGAGTGCGTGTAGCACTTGTGGTGTGCGTGGAGCACAGGAGGTGAACACCAACTCTGTATTTGAGTTGGGTGTTGGGACCTGAGAGGGAGAGCTTTGGGGAGAAGATTTACTGTTCACTTGAGGTGTGGGAAACCTCTGTAAGGTGGTGGAGAAGAAGTGGCATCTTCTTTATTGTATTCTTTTCTGTATAAAGTGTTAATACAAGTTGTGTATTGTCTCTCATATCTTGTGTTATTCTGAATTCTAGTTACTTGGTGAATCTGGTTAATTTCCGCATATTAAGTTGCTTGGTTTGGTAATCAAATTGTGTGCTTCTGGTTTATTTCCCAACAATTCTCTTTGGTTCAACTTTGCCCATTAGATATTGTTTGGTCCAGTCAAATTGCTCCAACTTGTCTTTACTCTTATTGGCCTCACAAATCTCCACTATCAGATCTTGAATTTTTGACCTCCTACGCACCATAGGATCAAGATATATGAATAAATGTTAGCCTTTGATCTCCTACCATAAAGATCCTTTGACATGTTAACTTTAAGTCACACCGTTGGATCAAGATGTATGAAGTAACGCAAGCCTTTGATGTACCTGGGCCCATTTTCCTACCATTTCCTATGCACTAATGGATCATTGGTACAAATGAATGCTGATCATTGATTTAGATTGGACCCACCTTTTTGTTAATGAACATGCACTATTGGATCTTTGCTCAGTGAACCCACATCATTATATCTTATCCAAATTGTAGCTATTTAAAGGGCTTTAACCCAGGGACCTTTTGACTTGTTTGACCCCATCGTGAACTATTAGATCTCATGTGTCAATATGCAAGATCACATGGACCATTAAATCTTGATCAAATTTAAAACTATTAAGGACATTTCGAACCCAAATGTTACTTTACGAAGCTCAAACTTGACATTAGTGCGAATGTCTTATACTATAAGTCCAACTTTGAATGCTTATAACTTGAGCTATAAAGCTCACGTAGACATATTTTTTGTAGAGCATGATCCTGGCATGAATAAATTTATGTCATTATAATATTTTGGCCCATGAGGATTTCTAAGGTGCATTTATAAAATGCTCAAGTGAGCTATTCCATTCATTTCTAGAAGATGTCCTGGTGATAGTCTGGTCTTCAAATCTTGTATAAATCATTTGATCATTCACTCAAATAGGAAATGGCTCATCTGTATGATCTAGGCATGGTATGTGGGCCAAATGTGGCCAAAATATTTGGTGACTCATAGGGAAGCATGCCTTATATGCTTGGAGAACCCAACATATTAACCTTGTCCAGTCTATTGGGCATGGAGTCTCTACTTGGGTCTAACATATTGACCTGGATCCAACACTAGTTGCCAATCTTGTTCTAACCTCTCTTGAAACAAAAAAAGGACCAAGAAAATAACAAAATAAGATAGAGTGCCTAAGGAAATTATTGAAGGGAAACACATAACATAAGTGAAACTAACCTAAACATAGTAAATTTTAAAAACAAAGCACTCACTTAGAACAAAACACAAATAAATAAATGTGCCAAAGTAGCACTTGGAGGAATTTTAACAAAACTACCCTAATATGTATAACTTAAAACTATATTTGAATTTCTTCCTAGATCAAAAGGAAATATTGATAACCTTCTTGCATCATGGGATGAGGAATATAATGAGACATGTAACTCTTTGATCCTTAGCCTTGGTGCCTCCTTCTTTGTTGCATTTAATAACTTCATGATTTCCATGGTATTCAATGAGAACCTGGCAGCTCCAAATAGTCCAGCTATATACATCTAGATAGTCTTAGATTTTTCATATGGATCCTCAACTGCAACCTTTAATAATGGTTAAACAAGGCATACCTCTTTGATTTCCATATTGTCTTCAATAAGATTGGGTTTCTCTTCTACTGCAAGTTCTTTAGGCTCATCAAGGAGCTCTGCATAGTCCACCCAATCTTGGTCATTGTCCTCCATGGGAAAATCTTTGTCCACCTTCTCAAGTACTTGATCCTCAAATTGACAAAGATATTCAAGCTCTTGAAAGAGCTTCATTTGCATCTACCAATCATATTTTTGTTCTTCACTTTTATCAAACTAGATAAGATCAGTTTGATGGGTATCTTGATCCTTCTCAACAAGAGATATCTCAAACTCATCCATGACTCCCATTTTTACCAATCTATCATGGGGTTCTCCCACATAAATACCAACCTTCTCATTCTACTTTGGTATCCCTAGATTAGCACTATCTTCTTGAATCCCCCAAAAATTAATGGAATCCTTAGATGAAGATTTAACTTATTGTACTATCTCATCATCCAAGTCTGCCATCTTAAGCTCATCAATCTCACTCATAAAATCATGGTACATCTGCTGCCAATGGTCTTCTTCAGGAATGATCTTTGTATCAATAATGGTTTTATGTGAGTTTTCTTCATGGCTACCTTCCAAAGAAAGATGAGCTTGTACTTGATCTATATCAACTACCAAAATATCTTCTCGTTGGATCTCATCTCTAACTTACACTTGCACTTGCACTTGCTCTTACAACTCATCTTCTTTGACATTATGAAAGATAGAAACATGTTCACTCTTACCAAGTGGTGTTCTAATAATGATCTCATATTCTAAATTTGATAATCCATAACTATTAGTTATGAGTTCAAAATGGAGCTCACTACTTACTTCTTCAAGGAGTGAGATAGGATATTCTTGGGACGACTCCAAGAGAGATGAGATATATGTGACACCTCCTTGTTTCAACTGCTTGTCTTTGATAGTCATGTCCTCTTTTTGCATACTGCTCTAGATGGATTTCCAAGAGGGAAAGGACTTAAATTCTTGAGGATGGAGGGATGGAGGTTGAGTAGCTTTGGGTTTGCTTGACTGCATGACTTGACTCCAAGATGGAAAAGCTAGAGGTACTTCTTTAGCATTCTGATTTTGGTTTTCCTCCTTTCTTATCTTTAGCTCTAATTCTTTGATTTCCATATCGATATTATCTTGGAATAAATTCTCTTTAAGGTGGTTAGTGGCTTCATGAAGATAAGGAACATAAGAATATTATTGTGGAGTGATGAGAGAGGTTTGCATAGGTTTAGATCCTACTTTAACTTGGGCTCTCAAATCCAGATTTACCTTACTTTGCTCAAATTTTTATGACTTCACCACTTGATTCCAACTTGGTAAATTGAAGGACCTAATAAGGGGTTATTGAGGAAAGATGGAGTCTTGGATCTCAACATCAAGCTATTCCACAACAATCTCCTTCTTTCATTGAAAACTTTCTTAGATGGATTTCTAGGAAGGAAAGGTTTAAGAAAATATGAAGAACTTAGAATACTCAAAGGGTCACTTGAAATGGTCTCTTGGGGAGGAATGGGTTGTACATAAGAAGGCTAAGGTGGTGTATATGAAGGCACATAATATTTGTGAGGTTGGACCTACTACTCTTCAAGGCCTTTTAGCTTATCCCCAATGCTTTGAATGTAACCACTTACATCTGTCATCTCACTTGTGAGATTGTTCCAATTTGCTCTCTCAATAGTGCCCATTATTCTTTCACTTAATGCAATGAATCCCTTACATAATGGATCTTGTGAGTAGGGATATCTTGGCCATAATACTTTTATGAGCATAATTCTAGTGCATACTTGTCTAGGCTTACTAAAGTTCACTTAAGTACTAGTATGGAGCTGGTAAAGAGCAGTATTATGATGGGATTGCTATTCATATGGAGGATCAGGGTAATACTCTTGCATGTATGACTGACATAGGTCCTCATATTTCTGGTGAGGATCATGAGGAAAGTAAGAGCCATTCCTTTGATAATAAGGATCATGAGAAAATTGACAAGGCTTCTCATAGCTTTGACAAAAATATTGGTAGGGTAGATAGGCATTATATGGATCATGAGGACCAAATTGGGGCTGCTGATAAGGAGGTGGATAATAGGGATATTCATCATAACTATTCATATTAACCTCATATGTCAAATGAGATGCAATAACTAATTAAAATCTTCAATGAGACATACCTAGTCTACTCATAACTAGAAGCTTTGATTCAGAATCACCATTGGTGCTAACTTGCTCACTTCTAAAAGCTGATTAGAGGAAAGACACACCAAGATCTTCCCACTCTTTTGGACTTTAGTCCCACTGGGTGTGCCAGAACTGTTAGTGTCCTAGATTGTACCTTAGTTGTGATCCATAAATAGTAATTAACCCTTGCTAATCAATACTATTTATTTAAAATGGAATTTTAATAATAAGTCATTTCCAATATTTAATTAAAGGAATTAACTTTTATTTTAATCTGAATGTAAAATTAACTAAACAATTTTGAATGAGTATTTGTAAACTCATAATTTTATTGTCTAGATCACACATTCAATTAATATTTTATCCTCTGCCAATAATCTAAATTTATATCTTCTGTGCAAATAATCCAAGTTTATATCCTCTATGAAAATAATCCAAGTTTATAAAAACTTTACAGTCTGCTTGGATTAAAATTGAATATTAATTTTTCAATTTCCCTTTAAGTAAATCCACAAAATTGCTTTATAAAACTTTCATTTAATTAAGGAAATTGAAATAAATTCAGATCATAAAGAAGAAATTAAAAAAATGACAAAATATTTGTTTACAGGGTTCATCAAATGGCTACGTCCTCAGATTTATTTGAACTATTCCATTTAAATAAGATGTAAATACAATGGTTAAACTTACATCTCATAATTTTATTGTCTAGATCACACATTCAATTAATATTTTATCCTTTGCCAATAATCTAAATTTATATCTTCTGTGCAAATAATCCAAGTTTATATCCTCTATGAAAATAATCCAAGTTTATAAAAACTTTAGAGTCTGCTTGGATTAAAATTGAATATTAATTTTTCAATTTCCATTTAAGTAAATCCACAAAATTGCTTTATAAAACTTTCATAATTTAATTAAGGAAATTGAAATAAATTCAGATCATAGAGAAGAAATTAAAAAAATGACAAAAGATTTGTTTACAAGGTTCATCAAATGGCTACGTTCTCAGATTTATTTGAACTATTCCATTTAAATAAGATGTAAATACAATGGTTAAACTTACATCCCTAAATAAATTACAATTGGTTGATCAACCTTTGAAGAGCTCTGATCTCAAATCACAAATATCCTTCATTTCCAAAACGATCACCTTCAAATATTTATCTCTGAAATGGGTAATTTCTCTCTCTTCAAGGAGGCAAAACACTCTCAAAAGGTTTATAAACTACCTTCTAATTTTACAAATCCCTCTATGTAATTGTACAGATTAAAAAAGATTTAATAGGCAAAATGGCCTCAACCAGCTATATCAAAATTCTATTCCTGTAAAAAATACATTTTGCATTTCCTCTGTTCTCTATTTCCCTCTGTTCTGTGTTTCCAAAATAATTCTCTATAATATAAAATGAAATAAAGTCGTTAATAGATAATATTGGCTAACAACCTAGTTGAAACTCCATACTTAATTTATCAAAATGCTTGCCCATAAATAATATTTCCACTTTACCATTATCTTCCCATAAATAATATAACTTCCCACCAAAATTGTTGACAAGTGGAAGATTCCATGTAGGAGATAAAGCATTGAAATAAACCATTTAATTTCCCGCTTCTCATAAAAAATGCCAACCATGCAAAATGGAAAGTGCGAGTCAAGTAAATGGTGGGTGGACGTGCATGTCATAAAACATATCCATTAAAATAAATAAAAACCTTTCCACCAACCACCAACCACTTGGGTATTCACGTGGGAGGATAAATAAAGTTTGTTTAAACATAAAACATATGGATAAAGTTTATTCTGACAACTTTCCATGCCATATGTTAAAACATACGAGGATTTAAAAAATTAAAATATACCCCATAACGAAATTTGCCCCCATGTAAAGTTCAATGGGATTCCACGTGGGAAATTTTCAAAGTGGGAATAAAGTGTGGATAAGGCTTTTTTAACATGCATGTTAAAAGAGTTTAATAAAAAACATTTCCATGCAAAGATCAAATACTTTCCACGCAATGCAAAGACCTTTTGAATTTCACATGGAAAAAAGGTGGGGATAAAATAAAATTTGGGATTTAATTTAAATTTATTCAATGGTTTAATAAAACCATAAAATAAGATAATTAAATTAAATTTGGATTTAATATCCCAGGGTATAAAAAAACCCATTAATAATAGGATATTAGGATTATTTTTGAAATTGGGAAAAGTGGAGGAATTACGGTGAGAAAATAATTAAAAACTATAATTTAAAAAATCCTTTGAATCAAACTAGGCAAGGGATTGTTCAGGTGCTCTGCCCAAATCTAGCTCAACATGGAAATGACCTTAGACTATAGGTATCCTATAATGGGGTCAGACCTCTAGAATTTTTAATAAGGCTAGCTCCTCTGATGCATCATTTTAGCTCATTTCCACTACTAAGACCTGCTAATGACCAAGAAAAATGGAGAGAGAAACAACATAAGGGGAAATCTAAGTTAAAAATGGTGATGCACCTAAATGATGTCAATCCACTCTATTTGAACTCTTAAAACACTAATAAAATGAGCAAAGGGATGGATCAATAACTCCAAATATATGTCATACATAAGTATTTCATGTAGAGGTTCACCAAATGATCAAAAGCTAAGGGAAGTGGTGGAGAGGTCTAATGCAAGACACTAACTAGCCAATGTATCCACATGCTAGCTTTAATCAAAATGGAAGTTGAACACTAAACATAACTTGCATAACAAGATAACTACTAACTAGGTGAGATCAAGACTTGACAAGGAAGAAAAGCTCTACCACATATGCAAATCAATTGACATGAACTCACTAGATAAGCATAATGAAATCTAAATACAATCTTCCATTCATTTCGAGAGGTTACGAGCTCCATCTTGGTAGAGTCTAGTCATGTCCAAGAGAGGGATGCTGAGAGATACATTTCTTGGATCAAAAGCCTCTATATATAGAAGAAAGGGAGAGAGAGAGAGAGATGGAAACAATACGTAGGAGAGTGGAGAAAGGATCCTAGTCATGTGGTGGTAGATCATCGATTGCTTTTTGTAGATACCTAAAACTGGTCACTGATAACCTCCAACTAGGGATTTGACCGATTTCTATTTTAAATGCACAATTTGGCCTAAAAACACTAAAAAACATTAAAATCTTTGAACTTGATATATTCAAGTGCCATTTTTAGATAGGGTATCACTAAATGGGGTAATGCAATTTATGGGTCAACTAATTTTGATCAGTTCATTTCGAGTCAAAATGCTAA
Organism: Torreya grandis; assembly: GCA_037957365.1. NCBI lineage: Eukaryota > Viridiplantae > Streptophyta > Pinopsida > Cupressales > Taxaceae > Torreya > Torreya grandis. The sequence continues at coordinate 1,322,325 of JARHVA010002866.1, forward strand.
ATTTACACCTGGGTGCTCTAGATTGCTCTTCCCTATCAAATATTTTGCACAAGAAATTTGCCTTTGTTATTTGTTTTTGGAAACATACTAAATGGGATAACACATCCAACACATCTGATAGTGACTTTCGATTCCAATCCAGTCAGATTTTGGACCGATAACAAGGTTTTATGCTCAATTTGAGTAATTTGTGCACAAAGTGCTTAATCATACTTAAGAACTAATTAACTCAAATCAAGGCCTATTTAATAATTCCATGGAAACTTGTTGAATAATTATTTTTGGAAATGAATATTGAACATTTGCATCATCAAGTGACCTCATTTCTTGAGAAGACATCCCTAGGCCATAAATGCCACAAATATCAGGATTCATGCCTCCCATGTCTCATCAATGCCTTCCATGCCTCTTAATTTACCCTTATTCTAATTTCATGATGAGGATAATTACAAACTAAATTTCAAAAATTGAATTAATCCTCAACCATAGATCTCAATCTTGAGATGGACGATTTAGGTTGATTCTAGACATTTTCAAAAATCTATAAATAGAGAGGCCATGAAATCATTTCTAAGCTATTTTTTGATGCAAAGTTATTATACTAAAATATCTTCAAATTATTGATAATTAATGTTACCATGCCAAATTGATTCCAAGCCAAGCCAAGCCACAAGCCAAAGGTGCCAAGGAGAGATGGAGGTAGTCAAGCTTCCATTGCCAAGGACTTCATGAGCACAAGTTGAGCAAGCCACTACAACAAGAATTTTAGAGCATCCAAAGAAGGTAAAAGATATTTCTTTTACATTTTAATTGTGAGTTTTATTCATGTTTGTTAACTAAGCTCTCCCTAGTGTCTAGGCTTAGAGATGTTATGCTATTAGTGTGTTTATTTCATTTTGTTTTCATTTTGAAACTAACACCATACTAACCATCCTCTCTTGAGTTAAATTCTTAGAGCACATAATGACACGCCTGGTGGGACTAGACATATCTCACACCTAAAAGAGATCCTTTTGAAACTTTAAAATATTTATTTGGGCCCTTAAAACTCTTGCAAATTAATTTTCTAACTTCATTTTGCCATTTTTAATTGCCATAGTTTTACATAGTAACCGACATTGGTAAGTAAGACCAACATCGGTTACATATCTTTACTGATGTCGGTTAGCAAAATTGACATTAGTTATATCTCAGTTAGCTAGAGTAATCGATGTCGGTAGTAATAATCGACGTCGGTCACTATGTTTTTCCAAAAACACAAACCTGAGAGCTATTTTTTTAAAATTAATTGTTTCAAGCTAAAAAGAGCTTCAAAGTTAAAGGACATGATAATATTTTTACTATAGGACCAAACTTGAATATTTGCTCAAAACATGTTTAAATCACCTTTTCATGCTTAAAAATCAATTAAGAACCTTATTTTTGGTGTTTAAAAAAGAATTTAAATGTTTTTGATGAATATTTTCAAAGTTTGCAACTAAGACTAAGGGGTCAAATGAACACCACCAAATATTTCATTTTGGGTTTAAAATTGAACACACTTGTCAATTCTTGTTTGAAAGAGTTGTTTAATCAAATTTTTGTTTGACAAAAAGAGAAATATTGCCTGTATTCTCTTCTATTTGTCCCCTATAGGGAACCATTAGAATCAAAAGCACCATTCCCATTGCAAGTAGCCTAGTCTAAGGCTTAGAAAGAAAGTCATCTAAATTACTCCCCAAAAACTCATGAAAGTTTTGGTGACCTTGAAAATGACCCTAAAGTCTTCCTACTTTCATGCTTTCTTTATTTTTATGCAAACTTGGCTTGTGACGGGGACTTCATCACCTCCCACAAGTTCTTTAGGGAAGCTTTGACATGTGGTTTCACCTCCTGGCATTAACTTCATTTGGATCCTTTGGATTTGCACACAGGATGTAGTGGCACTTTGGACATTGCACTATATTGAGCAAACAATAGGATGTAGTGGTTGTAAAAAGGACTAGACCTTTTTGAAACAAGCCAAGTGATACAGACCCAAAATCCATGCATTGTTTGTAATGAAAGTCATTTTGCAATTGATTCCCCTAGAGATGTTTGAAGCTTGATATTTTAGTTAATCTCACATTGACATACCCTTGCTAGGATTTAGATGATTATAATTTGTGTATTTTGGTCATTTTTGCTTGGTATGTTTTGAGACTAAAACTTATTTGTTTATTCATAAGCCATGCCAAAATCATGTATTTAAGTTGAGAAGGGTAGAGTTATGCTGCCCAAATCATGTAAAAACATTTTGAGCCTTTTAAGTTTTAGAAACATAACATTGAACACATTATTTGAGTATGCTTACACTGTTAGGCTGCTCAAATTGTTTCAAGCCTAGTTTACCTTGTATCAAAAATTATTTGTTTCAAACCATTTTGTGTATACCATTTGGATCGTTGTCTTGTGCCATCATGCTGTCCAATCTTGTCTAGCTTATTTGGTCAAATCCTAGTTTTCAATAGCCTTGTTAAGTTTAGATCTAAACAGTGATTGATTTCTATTTAGGCCTCAATTCATGGGGCTGATACACAAATATTTCTCTTTTGGGTTGCATAACTTTAGTTAATCGATTACCCAAATTTGAAAACTATTGATGGTTTGTTTGTTTAGTACCTATCCTCATCATTGTTTGTGCCTTTATTTGGGAGAACACAACCTTTCTCAAAGAGCCTTTTGTCTTAAGCATTATGCCAATTGATCATGTTTATGTTTGATTCTATGTGTCGGGTTTATGTCAAAGTTATTTCCAAACTTGTTAGATTAAATCAAATCACATCAGCTTTTATTTCAAGTCTAGATTTTGATGCTATTTGGCCAAAAGTCTCAGCATATACCTTTTTTTTGAGCCTAGCTTTTAACTCTGCATTTGGATAAAAGACCTAGTAAATCAATTTTTCCCTTTCCTAGTTTAGACCTTGTTTGAAACACTTTGACCTAGACCTTTGATATGCCAGTTTTTATTCAGCTGCTTGACCTTTATGTATATGACATTTAATGTTAGACATTTTACGTTAGGCTATTTTATGCCAAGTCTTAGCACAAATCATTTTGGAGATACAACTCCACTTTCAAACCACACTAGAGATACAACTCCACCTTTTGACCAAGTTAGACCAAGTTTGAACCATTTGTCTTTTGGACGTAGTTTTTTAGAGTTTGTAGAACCCTAAGTCTTTTTGTTTTTAGAGATTTCATCATTTATGCGGATATGTCTAACTACACTTATGGTGGAGTCACTTACAATCTAACTTAAGATAGAATGGCCACAGAAAATGACTTTTATGGCTTTTTTCAAGACGGCAATGATGCTAATATGGTTTGTGAGATAGATTTTTATCTGACTCATATTAATCATTCATGAAAACAAAGACATGAAACAACTTATGATCCAACTCAAGACCTTAATTGATATGAAGAAGACTTTGAAGATCCAACTATAGATAATGTTGTTTGGGATATGAATCCATACCCTCTTTGTAATAATTAGTACATGAAACATAGTCAAGAACCAAATTATGAGCCAACTCATGATTGAGATGATATGGTTTATGAGGAAGACTTGGATGCTTTTGCTTAAAATCAAGTTTCATAATGCTCTTTTGTTATTCAATCATCGACTACCCCTAACCCTCCTTTGGATTATATGGGATATCAAGCTCTATGATATTCAAGGAATACCATTCCCATACTAGGACCTCATCCTTTGGTTTGTATGAGAAACCAAGCTCCACAATGCCCAACCATTTATATATTAGGACCTCATCCTTTGGTTTGTGTGAGCAACCAAGCTCCACAATGCTCAATCATTTCTATACCAGGACCTCATCCTTTGGTTTGTGTGAGCAATCAAGCCCCACAACATCATATCGTTACCATCTCAGGTCTTTGTCCTTTGGCTCATGTGAGAAATTATGCTCCCAAAGGCCTTACCATTATCCAATCACAAGTCATTCCTCATCCAGTACCAATCATTCAAATACCAAACTATGTTCAAAACTAGTGTCTTCCAACTCATTAGAAACCAAGGCCAAGAAAACCAACCAATCTAAGATGTTTCTATTGAATCAATAATTTGAGATAAGTCAACCTATGATAAATTACCTATTGATCCTATAATAGTTGTCAAGGAGTCTCACACTGATGAGCCAGTCTTTATTGAGTCACTTCTTAATGATTATAATCACCTTTGGGTAAATCATTACCTTGACCATGTGCCTATTTTTTAAAAGCCTCCTATTGACAAGCTAGTCTCTAAGGAATTGTCTCTTGACCTATTTCCCATCCTAGATGAGTCTCACTTCAACAAACCAAATTTTATGGAGCCTATTATGCCATCATAGGGCATTACTTGTCTAATACCAAATATTCAGCAAAATATCATAATTAAATAATACCCATCAGATGAAGAATTAGAGTTAGAGTTAGGTTCTATTCTTGAATTGACATCAAATGTAGCATCAAAATCAAAATCAAAATCAACATCTATCTCAACATCAAATTCAGAGTCCCTTGAGGCAGAATCAGATTTAGAAGAAGAATATGTTCGTGGCTATTACAACATTGGTTTATGCATGCCTCATAGATCAGTTTGAATACATTTGTGATCCTTATATAGTTTTTGAAGAAGAGTAATTTAGCTTTGACACAAGTTTTCTTAGTATCTTATAAGAGGATTGTGCAACCTCTCCCCATTTAATTACCATTCCACATGCCATTACCATTAACCAAAATAGCCATATCATTGACATTCCATCTCCCACAAGTGTCGATTGGGATTGATAGAATCACACTTTGTTGAACTACATCCATGGTGACATATCAGTTAAAGAAGATCAAGGAGGTTGAGACGACATTGATATAACAAAAGAGCACTCTCCTAATGAAACCTTTTCAAAGGTGGTAGGGGACAATCAAAGTCAAAACTCAGCATCTTCTAATGAAACTTTTTCAGAAGCGCAAGAAGATAATCAAAGTCAAATGCCAATGTTCATTAGTGAAACCTTCTCAAAGGTGCTACGGGACAATCAAGACAACTTAAATGATGAAAACCTCATTAAGACACCAATAGATGAGCATAAAAGTTCTTCACTACTTGATGAAGATAAAATCAAACATCAAACCAAAATAGCTTCCAATCTATAGCCTAATCAGATGGTAGCTACTCTCAAGATCAACCGATAGAAAAATATGGTGGTCCTATCAAGAGAATAAGTATTCAACCTCACCACAACCAAAATTATGTCAAATCTAGTATCAAAAACATTACATGTGACTGAACATCCTAATCTTCATTTGTTTCCCCACTATTATACATTCTATTATCATTTGCCATTCCATTTCAAAATCAAACCTACCATCCATTATTTTTCCTTATTTACCATCCATGGTCACACTTTCCTTTATAGAGGCTACAAATATATTTTGTCTCAACATTTAAAGGAATCAGAATCAATGACCAATGAAGATCACAAAAGCATTTTTGACAACCAAATCTATAGGCTATTTTTGATATAGTATCTATTTAGATGAGGTGTGGGCTAGTAATTAACATAATCAAGTATTATATTTGTATCATTTATTGATTAAGACATGCATCTCCCCATCAACAATAACAACATAATCAAAAACCACATGCAAGCCAAAAACATGTACCATACCATTTCATTGCCATGCCATTGCTGTTACTACATATCCATTTCCCATTATTATAGATCCCAACCATTCATCCCATCATTTAGGGGCAACCCTCCTACCATTTTATCTAATATATCTAGACCATCATTATCCTTAACAAAACCAAACCATCCTATCATTTCATTCCTATCTAGACCAAAGCCTATTTTTAGTCATCCTACCCAATCCTATTTTGATCTTGGTTCCTTTGGTTCTTCCCACACTTTTTGTGAGAGGAATCCGATCAAGTTTCAAAAAATTAATCTAATTCATGTTTTAAATTATAGTTTATAAAAATAGTGTGATAGTTGATCTGGTAAGATATCTTTCATCCTATATCCACATTTGTTTATGTGAGCTTGATTATAACCGCCTATGGGAAAATCAATGTCTCACTAGTCTTGCTGCTAATTATAACCACCTATGAAAAATTAGTATTATTGACCTATGAAATTGTATCTTAGTTATAACCACATATGGGTAAAATAGGGTTGACACTTATTTATCATGCATTGCCACATCACCTTGCCATTACTGTTTTCATTTGACTGACCATTTGCTGGATATGAGAACTTGTTAGGACCTAGTTGGTTTTTCCTCACCTCTTATGTGGATGGAATTACTATGACTTAAGGTAATTTTAGGACTATGTGGGTCATTATAAATTCATGTTGAGGTCACCTCATTACCTCTTTCCATATGCTCTTACCATTTTATGAGTAACCTAAGCCAAACACTTTCGTTATTTTGTGAGCAGGTATCTTGTCATTCTCCAACAAGTTAAGATAGCTCAAAATGATAAAAACATTCATAATATTTTAAAAATACCAAGAATATTTGTCCTATCTAACCCTAATCAGTTATTCTCAATCCACCTTATTGGGGCCTTATCATTATTAGGATGCTTTCTTTTGCTTTTATTTTTAGGCTCTCTGTTTGTTTGTTTATTTCAAGTTGTTTGTTTGTTTGTTTCTCTATTTATTTGTTTGTTTGTTTTCTTTCAACATTGTTGCCTCGACTTGGTCTATATGCATTCATTGGGTGATTCATTAAGCACAATATTCTTGAGTCCATCCATATTCATACGTTAACATTGTCATCATGGTTTTTATCATTGGTGCATTTTTTTCAAGTGTTTATTACATCATGAGTTTGTCCTTATGCATATTTTGGGATAGTCTTCATGGTGTTATATCATAAATCCTACCATCACATGCTACAACAAAAAATTAGCTTCATGAAGGTCTAAAATCAATAGAGCCATAGAACTTTCTCTTTGGCACCTTGGAAAATCCTTCCATCCCACCTTTGATCAAATTAACCCATTAGCCATTCTAGTTGTATCATTACTAATCAAGATGAGCATCTCCTCATTGGTAGGTACAATTGAATCATTCACATTGATCAATATTATTCCTCTATCCATCTCTTTCATCACTTTTCACTTGCTCATCTTTAATCTGTATTCCAAATTATATCCTTGAGTTATGCTTGTTAATCAACCCTAACTGGGGCACAATCATCTTTAGCCAATCTAGGTCCTCTTAATGATTATAATCACCTATGGGAAAATCATTATTTTGACTTTTATTCTTGATTATAACCACCTTTGGGCAAATTAGTAATCTTTTTAAATCAATACATACAAGCATTTTCTCATTTGAATTAATCTCAACCATGGGTTAATTACACCTTTCTTCTTATTTCTTTTCAAGGGACTGTCTATCAATAAATGTGATGGCCACTCCCTTGAGGGGGCATCATCATAGGCTTCAAAAAACCATTTTGGAGCTTTGTTTTTCAACCATCATCATATTTTTTTGGCATACAAGCCATTTTTCATTCTTTGAGAAGACATTGCTTTGCCTATGGTTTGCAACATCTTCCCAAACAGGGGCAAATTGTAGACACCTAAAAATAGCTACTAATAACTTCTAACTAGTCTTTTGACCAATTTCCACTTAAAACACATAATGTGGCTTAAAAACACAAAAACACATTAAAAGATTTGAACCTAATATATTCAATTGCCAACTTTGGCCAGGGTATCACTAAATGCAGTAATGTAATTTATGGGCCAACTAACTCTGATTAGTTTATTTTGAGTCAAAATGCCAAATTTGCACCTGGGTGCTTTGGATTGCTCTTCCCTATCAACTATTTTGCATAAGGCATGTGCCTTTATTAGTTTTTTTTGGAAACATCCTAAATGAGATAACATATCCAATACATTTGACAATAACTTCTGATTCCAATCCAGTCAAATTTTGGATCAATAACAAGGCATTATGATCAATTTGAGTAATTTATGCACAAAGTGCTTGATCATGCTTAAGAGCTAATCAACCCAAATCAAGGCTTAATTAATAATTCCATGAAAACTTGTTGAATACTTATTTTTGGAAATAAATATTAAATATCTACATCATCAAATGACCTCATTTCTTGGGAAGACATCCCTAGGCCATAAATGCCACAAATATCAAGATTCATGCCTCTCATGCCTCATCATGCCTTTCATGATGCCCTCCATGCCTCTAATTTCCCCTTCTTCCAATGTCATGATGAGGATAATTACAAACTTAATTCCAGAAATTAAATTAATCCTCAACCACACATATCAATCTTGAGATGGATGGTTCAGGTTGATTCTAGATATTCTAAAAAATCTATAAATAGAGAGACCATGAACATCATTTCTAAGCTATTTTTGGTGCAAAGTTATTAAGCTCAAATATATTCAGAGTATTGATAATTAATGTTACCATGCCAAATTTATTCCAAGCTAAGCCAAGCCACAAGCCAAAGGTGTCAAGGAGAGATGGAGGTAGTCAAGCTTCCATAGCCAAGGACTTCATGAGCACAAGCTAAGAAAGCCACTACAATAAGCATTTTGGAGCATCCAAGGAATGTAAAACATGTTTATTTTACATTTTAATTATTTGTTTTATTCATGTTTGTTAACTAAGCTCTTCCTAGTGTTTAGGCCTAGAGATGTTATGCTATTAATGTGTTTATTTCATTTTGTTTTCATTTTAGAACTAACACCATACTAACCATCCTCTCTTGAGTCAAATTCCTAGATCACACTTTATACATGTGTGCCTTCTTCCAAAAAATTAACCTTGATCAATAAACAAACCTCCATTTGCTCCAATAAACTTCAAGATCCTCTTATTGGCTGAGAGATCCCACTAAAAGATAAGGGTTTATTATGCATGATGATAAAGTTTATTTGAGTGGAATCAATGCTCTTGACTATTTATTCAACCACCAATTCTCCACCTTGGGATGGTAAGCCCACTTGACTTGTTCATGAAGATCAAATCCTTGAATATTAAAACCAATAGCGCCATGCCATGAATGGAAATTGGTACCTACTTTGTCAATGATAGAGCCACATGGATAAATGAGACCCTTTGCATTAATCACATATCTACTTTATTTTCATATCTAGATCATAGGTCTATTCTATAGATGAAAAACCAATTTAAGATTATTGGTTTTCCTATAGTCATTATATTGATGTAGGCCTATATACTACATAACCTTGTTATGGATCCTATTAGGTGTAAAAAGACCCATTCTATCTCTCTAAGAACTGATGATTCACCATATACACATGTATTTCTTTAAATAATGGTGAACATAGTTGAATAATGAACATTGTATGCCACAAAGCTATGAACCATAGGTCTATATTTAGCTTTAATGGCATCTCTTTATATTCTTTATACCTGACTAAATCATTATGTCTTTTAGATGGCATTTGATTGAGCTTTTATGGTGATGGGATGACCCCATCAAGACTCATTTGATTTAGTTGAAAATTTCTCTTTGATTCAACTTTTCCCACTGAATATTACTCAGGTCAATCACATTGATCCGACCTATCTTTATTCCTATTGGCCTCATAGATCCCCACTGTTAGATCTTGACTTTTTGACCTCCTATGTATGGTAGGATCAAGCTATATGAATGGATGCAAGACTTTAATCTCTTTCCACAAAGATCCTTTGACATGTTGACTTTAACTTGCACCATTAGATCAAGATATATGAATAAACACAAGCCTTTAATCTAGTTAGGGCCACTTTCCTACCATTTCCTATGCATCATTAGATCATTGGTATAAATGAATGCTGATCATTGATCTAGATTGGACCCAACTTATTGTTAGTCAACACGTATTATTGGATATTTTTTTGGTGAACCCATATCCTTAGATCTTATCCAACTTGTAGCTATTTAAAGTGCTTTAACCCAGGGACCTTTTGACTTGTTTGACCCCAATATGAACCATTAGATCTCATGTGTTAGTATGAGAGCTCACATAGACCATTATATATTGATCAAATTTAAACATTTTAAGAACCTTTTGAACCCAAACATTTACTTTATGAAGATTAAACTTGATTTTAGCATGAACATCTTATACTACAGGTCTAACTTTGAATGCTCATAACTTGAGCTAGAAAGCTCACACATACATGAATTTTGTAGAGCATGATCTTGGCATGAAGAAATTTGTGGTGCCATAATATTTTAGCCTATGAGGATTTCTAAGGTGCATTTATAAAATGCTCAAGTGAGTTGGTCCATTCATTTATGGAAGATGTCCTGGTGACGGTTTGGTCTTTCAAAGCTTGAATAAGTCATTTGATCATTCACTCAAATAAGAAATGGTTCATCCGTTTGATCTAGGCTTGGTATGTGGGCTAAATGTGGATAATAGTAATGTTTTATGTTCTTTAAAGGTCTGAATATGACTACAATAATTTATCAAGACTTACATGTTGAGTAGTGATATTTTCTATAGTTGAATTATATTTTGGCTTGATAAATACCAAAGCAAGTCCTACTACTTGATTAATTTCTTTATGTGATTTTCTATAACTTAATAATAAATTTGTTGTTATAGTAGTGCACCTAATTAGATAGGAATTTCTATATTTTTTTAGTGTGTAAGTATTTTTATATACATCACAATATGCTTTCATATCATATTGATAGGTATACCAATAAAGAGACCACAAAGATCTATAGAGGTCACATCACAACCTTATTAAAAAACTTAAGACCAGAACTAACGACATGATGGATGTGTGCATGATATTTGAGGATGAACCACTATCCTTCCAACCAAGTGAATGTTTATGAGGATGAGGATCCATAGGAAAGTGTAATTTGTTGACAACAATTATCATAATTAAATTTTTATGCAAGCCATTTCTAATGATACAATTTATTGAAAATCCATGTGTGAGATGTGCCCTAATGAGATAAAATGTTAGGATTTGATTGAGTTTTGTTTATTATGATGCATGAATGTAACCTTATTAATGTGACCATTCAACTCATGGTAGGTTTTATCTTCACTTTAAATTTCAATGAGAACATTCTTTGGTTCTTCATTATAATACAATATAATCAATGCCTTCTCCTTTAACTTAAAACATTGAGACTTATCATGTCCCTTATTTTTAAAATAATTACAATTTTTTTTATATTTATGACTGCGAGAAATAAAATTATGAGTGTGAAAATAAAAATAAAGGAGGAAGTTATTTTCCTAGTTAAGAAGAATGAGATTATAAATCCATTGATTTGGAGTTGCTGGAAGCAGTTGAAGGATGAAAGCCTTTTAAATATGGAAAAAATTAATCTTTGTATAGTTTTTCTTGATTTAAAAGAACATCAATATTATCAATATGAGTGTATTTCAACTCATTAAACATCTGTTCTTGTAGAACACTCTTGATTTTTATAATGAAAGAAAACTTGTTATAACAATTTGATCAATATATTCAAACAATTAAACTGATAAATGCAGTCTTGAACTAACATTTGAGTTCCTTGATGCAATCAAAACCATTATATTCTCAAATCTCCCTCATAATGTGATGAATAAAAAACATCATTAGGGATTTGACAGTCTCTGACCAGGTGTTTTGAGATTTCTAGGTAGCAAGGCAGTTGCAGGTGAGGATCTTAGTGATGTAGAGAGCTTCAAATTTACAAATAAAAATTTGTTGATGGCATAAAATTTGGTGTACTCAAACAAAGTCTTTATATCAAAAATCCAACTATCAACAACCTTTAGTTGCATGTGTATAATATGATTAAGAAATAGGTTAGTTTCTTCGTTGATATCAAAACATAAACAAATTCACAAAAGCAACATATTAAGCTTATTCCCTCAGTTAGGCAAGGTCAATATAGTGAATAAACTAATAATAAGCATAAAAATATGATTATACCTTCCCTATGTGACTTCTCTTCAAGGATGGTCCACAATATGTTAGTGCTTAGATATGGAGCTCAATATTTTTGGCAATGTGGTTGAGCAAGTGCCTCCAACGTCTCCTCATACACCATTCAGATTGACTCATGAATGAAAAATAAAATAATTGGTTGAAGCTTTAGATAAAATTTTGTATTATATGTCTGCTCTAAAAAACTTATTTTTTGGTCCATGGTGGCCCTTGTATTTATAGGTTTCCTAGAACAATTATGGCCTTTGGATCAAGAATGAGATGAGTGGTCACAAATGAGTTCAATTTTAGAGGGAAAAATAATTAATATTTTGGAAAGAGGGAAAATCAATAGGACATGGATTTCCTTAATTTAAATATTTATTTATGTAAATACTTGGTGGATGATAACCTTTTGATGATGTCATGGCCCAGATATTTGAAATTTTATTTTTCAAAATTAGATATTTATTAATTTGTCATGGTTTTTTCACTTAAGCATTTGATTGGATTTGCTTAGCTAAGTGATTTTGATTGATCATTTTTCAATTTTTAGAATTTAATAAGTTGTCCTGCACTATTGGTTGAAAACATCAATTTTCTAGGTTAAAATTTGATTGGAGATGAATTAGAAGAAGATGATGATTACGTTTAGGGTAATGTGGCATATTGACATGAATAAAAAATTGTACATGACATGTGTAGATTAATTAGAGCATTTCAATGGTTTTTGGTCTAGTTTGTACTTTATTGAGAGAAGTCATTTAGACTCAAAATTTTGACACAATAATGGTGAGAATTAGATGTCTACATTTTCCCCTATTTGAGAAGGCATTGTGAGACATTCATGTGAAGAAATGAATTTTGAAAGAATAAAAAGGTCACCTAAAATGATCACAATTAGAAGAAATAATTTCATTCTTATTTTCATTGATTTAAATTGATTTGTAAAAAAATGGGGTCACAAAACTACCACAAACACTATTTGGGAGGCCCATGATGCCCCATCGAGGGTAGGGCAAAAAAATTAATATTGATGGATGAGCCCTTGATCAGAAGAAAGCAACACATATTTTAGTAGAAGTTGAAAAATAGAGTAATTAGAAGAAAATGGATCAGATAATAGATAAACAAGGCAAAAATGAGCCTCTTCGGAATAAACATGTATCACAAATAGGGCTAGGAGAGAAAAATTCAAAAATTTGGCTATAAATTGACCCTTGGGGGGTGAAAATCATTCATTTTCACCCTCCCCTATTTAAATATAGAGCTCTAGTTATTGAACATAAGAGAATCAAATAAAATGACAAATATCCCTCACCACAGGCAATTGGGTGAGCACGTGATAGAACCAACGACCACTGGGGAGTGGGGCATTCATAGGTATCTTGTGTTTTATTTAAATTTTGCATTTATGACATTTATTAAGGGTTAAAAAACCACAAATTGGTGAGTTTTCCATTTTTGAAAAGCTAAAAATGGTGAATTTGCCCATGAAAATGGTGAGATTACCTTAACTAATAATGATCTTACGATAAAAATGGTGATAATGCCAAAATCTATGAAAATTACCAAAATAGTGATACCACCCTTTTGGCTATAAACCACATAAATGGGATTATTATAGAGAAAATGATGAAGATGTTAGTCAATCAATATTATTTATATAGTGAAATGGCCTATAAATAGTGAACTCAACCAAAATTGTGAGGTCATCCTGTCAATCGATAGGAATGACCTTCAAAACAACAATATCCTAGACTAGTGAGGAATATGATGAGAATGCCCTATAAAGTGGTAAAAGTGCCCTATAAAATGATGAGAACATCAAGGACAATGGTGAGATTTCCACAAATGGAATTTATAATAGAATAAAGGACAAATTAATATAGAATAATAAAATGCTAAGGCCAAAATTAGAAGAAAGTGGTAAAATGATCAACTAAAGGAAACTAGATAAGTGATTGACTTGGTTTGGTTTTGATTTATGATATACATGAGCAAATAGGTGTCATGAGAGTGAATGAGTGATGATAATGAGTATTACACCATCTAGATATCACGATTGATGACATTTTAGGATTTTTAGAGGCATTAAACTTATGGTACATAGTCTAGATACCAATTAGATGAGTAAATCAAGCCTATTTGTTAGCATTAGCAGAGCACTTGCACTCTAAGACATTGAACTTCCACCTACTGATAAGTGAGGACATGATGATGATGGAAGATGTATGGTGGATCCTACAAGTGCTTATTTGGGGTCAAAGGATCTATTGGATGTTTTAAGGTAGGCTAGCCATGCTTGAAGACTTGCTTAGGGTGAGAAATATTATAGTTGTGGAGGGGTATATTAATATCGACACCTTAAAGGCCATGACATGGCCCCTAGATGTTTTTATTAGATTAAAAATAATGGGATAGGTGTTATTGGTACCACCACTATCACATGATTTAGTACCTAAGAGGTAGTGATTATGATGACTCTTATCAATGGATTCGTACTGCTTGATAATAGTGGGTGGTTATTTCAAATTGGTCTCATAGGGGTGATTTGGGACATGATTAATTCTACCACACATTTTTCATGAGGACTTATGATACATACACATGATATCATATCAAAGGGGTTGTATGATAGCATATTGAAGGGGTCACAATATTAGGCACAATACCTTGATTCAGGTCTGGGCCTGTGAGCACATTGTTATTGAGCAACTAGTTGGTTAGAGGTTTTAGTAGGGACCTGAAGCCCATTAGAATTTGGTTGGTTTTAGATAGGAGAAAGTGTATGAGGCAATATGGGAGAATTATATTTCTATTAGAGGGCCATAGGTAATATGGTAGATGGTGACTTCATCTAGTGGTCGTATAAGACTATTCAATTTAGCTAGGTAGAGGATGATCATGTCACTAGGTATATGTTGACACCATGTTATATTACAAGTTGACATGAATTATTGTGGAGATGTATAGGCAAAATCAAGTATAATAAAAATTTGGTTTTTAGTAATATATGCCTAATAGACTACATTTCTTCATGCATGTGACTCGAGAGATTAGAAAATGAGGGCTACCAATGTCGAGAGCCCATGCGATTACTAGATTTGAGACAATATATTATGTAGATTGGGCCTATGCAAGTAGTGCTACAAATGTAGGCATGATAGACACCTATCCATCTTGGTGTGTAGGCTTCAAGCCCATTTGATCGACTAAACCCTAGCCCAAGCAACCAGGATGGCATCAAAAGAGGGTGAGGTAGAGGTAGGGCCAAGCATAGGGGCAATCCCAAGGATAAGGACATGTATGGGGATATGTACCCATTAAATAGGTGATACCATAGGCTATCCCACTATATATTATTCAAATCATAGTAAAAAAATGTGCATAAGTTTAAATCCTTATGCAACATATGGCATAATAGGCTTTACATCTCCTAGGGGCACATGATGGAGATGGAGATAAGGATGAGGGTGGGGGATATGGTCCTCTAGTAGACACAAAGATGGTTGAGGCTACTACTGGTGACTTGGGACATTACATAAAGACATGTACATGAGAGGTTGGGCCCTCTAGGCATGACACATATATAGGTGTAGGGGAGGCTAGGCCCTCTTGTACTATTAGGTCAATAAATGATCAAGCTCTAGTTTATAGGCTAAAGTGTGAGATCATGATGAGATTATCAGAGATTGTTGGCCTAGAGCACAAGATGTAGTTTGGTTATAGGCTAAGCTAACTAAAACATAGGAAGAGACCACTAAACTATAGGGCATCATTACCACACATGATACAAATATTAAAACATTAAGGGGGTAGGTGGATCAGATGGTAGCCTTCCAAGGGTAGATGACATTATGAGATGCTAAGCTAGTTATACCTATTAATGAGTGGGATAGGGCTCATGCAGATTGAGACAAGGTAGAAAGGGATGTTCAAAGGCTTTATAGGGAACTAGTTGAGGCTCAATAGATTGTGATAGCTCAAAGCTTGGTCATATCACTAACAAATGTGATCCATTCCAAGGATGATGCTCTTCGTGTGAAGGATGATACCCTTTGTGAAAAGGATGAGGTGACCTAGTATCACAATTTAAAAGATTCTATGGTTCTAATAGAGGGTATGGATCCTTCCTATAATAAGTACACATGGATTTAGAGGAATAATTAGACTTATAGATCATGACATACTATAGCATTAGAGTAGTTAGTGGCTCAAATAATGCCACAATGGGGGGTGATGGGTCTACCACTATCATGTCCACCACCTCTGGGCATAGGTCAAAGTTTTTATTAGAGTCCCCCTAGGGAGAGAGTGAGATAGAGCTGAGATTTTGCTTATAGCTCTATAGTTTTGATGTATATGTATATATTATCATAATGTATAAAACCTTGATTTTGAGACATATATATGACATTCATTTATGATCATGGTTATTGTACATGGACTCTTGATATTCCTTTGTTATTCATGATTCTCTTTGATTTTTCACTACTGTGATGTTAATTGAGATTATTTCATCAGAATATGGATTTTGATATATATTTGTTTACCATGATTCTGTTATGTTCTTGGCTAGCCTCTTTTTCACTTGTGTTTATCTCATGGATATACATGAAATATGACTAGATGGTATATGCTTACTTTAGGAGATGCACATCCTTAATTAACATAGAGATAACATGTTGGTTTCAAATTGTGTTATGTGATGTGTCTATGGAAAATGAAATGCTATTGTGATCATGTATTGGATAGGTTGATAGTGCTTTTAGAGATGTGTTTCAAATTTACATTGCTATGTAAGATTTGAGCACTTGGTTTCTAATTTTGCAAATGAGATTATGAATCATAAGTATAGATAACCTATGATAACATTGTATGTCAATTGCACATGGACTAGTTCAAATGCGAATATTTACAACTCAAGACAATGAAGAATAACAAAATCTAAGTTGAAAACATAACATCTTTGAACATAAAATAAAAAATAAAATAGTTAAAACTACAAGATGTAAACAAATTAAATACAATATATGAAATATCAAGACTTAATTTAAACAAAGTCTATCAAATGTGAGTAAATAATAAAATAACCTAGATACAAAATGTAAACAACT
Organism: Torreya grandis; assembly: GCA_037957365.1. Taxonomy (NCBI): domain Eukaryota; kingdom Viridiplantae; phylum Streptophyta; class Pinopsida; order Cupressales; family Taxaceae; genus Torreya; species Torreya grandis. The sequence goes on from JARHVA010002866.1 coordinate 1,339,399, forward strand.
TAAAATCAAGATAAGAAACATCAAGATTTAAGCTGAAAAAAATGTAGTAAACAAGAACAAACATCAAACAAGTAAAACAAATAACACCCAAACAAATAGGTAAACAAACAAATAAATGGCACAAACCAAAAACATAATGAAATAGAAGGGAAACTCAATTAAGTTACTAATAATTATGCATGTGTAATAAATAAGGTGTTATGATTGGATAATATGCCCCTAGGATAAGAGGAGAATGGGTCTAGCTATGGAAATAGGGGGAATAGAAGAATAAGGAAGGGGTGGCAAAGCTGACTCCAAATGCCCCAATGCAAGTGGATATACCTATATAGTCCTATGGACTTCAAGCCAAATGTAGTTCTCCTAGGATTTGGGATAGAAGAAAAGTGATGATAAGTAGATATGTGATTATAGAGGAATAATAGGAAATGCATACCCATAAAATGGTGAGAGCATTAAGGACCATGGTTACTCATAAAATGGAAAGAACATGTAGACAAAGGTTCAGAGAAATGAGAACAAAATTGATAATTAAGAGTGGGAACGAAGAGTGGCCAAGTGGACCTAAGATACCCATGCATCCAAGCACTATGTACATACTCTGTGTGGACCTTAGGATGGTGTAGTTCTCCCATACGTGGGAGGATAATGCATGGTATGATAAGGATGATCTGAAATGAGTCAAATTAGATAAGAGGATCCTACCTAGAAAAATTTGGGGCTTTATATTTCTAATGGAAATTGTAGGCTAATTTTTTCAGTTTGTGATTTTTAGTGTTTTGTCTAAGTCTTTTCAATGTTTTTTGGTTTTTTGGAATAAATAAATCAAGGTAATATGTTCAAATGTACAATGAACATCCTATAAAAGGAAAAATAACCTTATGTAGAGGTTCAAACAACAACTAAATTGATTGCAATAGTGCAACATCATAAACCAATAATAGAACCCAAGGTGAAGGAAAATACCATGCAATAACAAGATAGAAATAGGAAGGTACACAATGGGGAAATAATGTGGGGAAAATTAATTAGAAGAACATATCAAGAAACTGTCAAGTATGTAACACATACTTTTTGACATACCCTGATACACTTATCTGCAAAGAAGCTATTGATGCTGATCAATCTAAAGTGTCCTAAAAAATGTACTCTGAATCTATCTGTATTACCAATTAGTTTTAATCAAGATCATGATCAATAATAGGAAAATATGGGTAATGAATAAGAGTGGCCCAGGGAATGGTACTAAAAATAATAATAATGGTCTAGGGAATGGTATGGGAAATGGATAATAATACTAAATAGTTTCCCCCAAGTGATAACTCTCATAGACAATTATTCATTTTAAGAATACTATAATTTTAGATGCAATATATTCATAGGCTCCTTGAGATCTTGCCCATCTAGTGTAGCTAGTTTATATGCCCCAAAACCATAATTTGTAGTAAAAACAAAGCTCCCAAGCCAATTGTTTTCAAACTTACCTTTATTTTTACATTAAGTGTTGGTGTTATTTTGATTCTCTTTCAGCACTAAATCACCAACTTCAAATTCTCTAGGAAAATATATTTGTTGTAGATGTGGTGTAACCAATTTTAATATGCTCTCAAATTATCTAATGCAACCTGCCACTTCTCATCCAAGAGCTCCAATTATTTTAATCTAGAAACTCTATACTCCTCATCATCATTGATATTATACAAGGAAATTTGTAGAGAGGGTAACTCAATCTCGATAGAAATAATGGCCTCAAAACCAAAGACTAAGGAATAGGGTATGGCTCCAATAGGTGTGCAAGTACTAGTATGGTAAGCCCATAAGGTTTGGAATATTTGAAAATTCCAATCACAACCAATGTCATTAACAATCTTCTTCATAATATTAATAATGGTTTTGTTTGATGCCTCAACTTAGCTATTAACTTGAGGGTAAAATGTCGTAGACCTCTTATGTTTAATATAAAATTTGGTACAGAGGGATTTGACATCTTTATTCTTGAAGGGTCCACCATTATCATTTATAATAGTGGAGGGGATGCCATAGTGACATATGAGGTGGTAATGAATGAACTTGAAAATCTATTTACCAGTTATGTAAGTGAGGGGAATAACCTCTATCCACTTAGTAAAGTAGTTCATAGTGGTTAGGATATGCTTTTGGCCATTTGAGGTAGTGGGGCTTATTTTTCCTATGAGATCAAGTCCCCACATTTAAAATGGCCAAGGTGTAGTGATCAACTGAAGTAGTAAGGAGGGAGCATGAATCAAATCATTATGTCATTGATAATAATCACACTTATTGACATGTTAAAAAGTGATCATCTCCATTATTGGCCAATAATACCTAGTTTGAAGGAGTTTCTTGGCAAGGACCATGTCGATAATATGGGCTCCATAGGTTCCTTTATGTACATCCTTTAATGCAATTTGGATTCTCGTAAAGATAAAAAATGAAGAAATGTTCCATCATAGCCTTTACAATAGAGTATGTTACCCAATAGGTTATAATGGGTAGCTTTATGAAGGAAAGATTTGTGTAGAGTTCATGATAGGTCAGCATAAAGAATTTGGTCATGAAGGTGGTCATATAAGTCTTGGTACCAAGGGGGATTGAGACCAACAATATTACATACCATTTCAAAATTTGGATGTTTGTGCGATGGCTAAAGAAGGTTATCAATGAGAAACTAATAATTTTTAACACTGGTGGCTACTGCTATCATGGACCCAATAATTGCCATTGCATCAACTAATCAATTATTGGCCCTTGGGATCTTCTCAAAATAAAGAGTTTTAAAATGTGACTTAAGCTTGTTGACCATATTATTGTAGGGTACAAGGCTTTCATCTCTGGTTTGGTATTGGTCCATAGCCTAATTAATGATTAATTGATAATCCCCATATAACATTATCTACTAAATGTTCCACTTTACAGTGAGATAAAGTCCTGCAATGAAAGCTTCATACTCAGCCATGTTGTTGGTACAATTAAATATAATGTGGGACACCTTAGGAATGATATCCCATTGCATTTTAATAAATAATATTCTAGCTTGATATCCATAAGATGTGGATGAGACATCGAAGTATAACTACCACTACTTGTGTTCAATGGTCCCTTCCTCCAGGGTCAAGATTGACTCATTTGGGAAAGAAAAAAGGAGAGGTTTGGTATCTAATAGAGGAAATTTAACAAGTTGGTATGCAAATAATTGTCCCTTAATGACATTTTGAATTGATATTCAATCTCAAACTTGATCAACATCATCACCCACTTGGCCATGTGACCTGTTAGAGTTACCTTAGACAATAGGTATTTGAGTGGATCCACCTTGGTGATAATAATGATCTTATTATTTAACATATAGTGATGTGACTTTTGGGAAGTGAACACCATTAATAAATAATATTTCTTAATTGGTGAGTAGTTATTCTCATAAGAAATAAGTGTATGGATCAAGTAGTAAAGTATGTGTTCTTTACCCTGACTAGCATGCTAAGACAAAAATGCCCCCAGTACAAGTTCTATCACTAATAGGTAAAGAAGTAAAGGCTTCACTGGAATTGATGGCATCAAAACTGGTGGATTGGATAATCATATCTTCAATTACTTAAAGGATTGATGAAACCTTGTGTCCCACTAAAATGTAAGACCTTTCTTTAAAAGGTGAGTAAAAGGGTGACATTTATTAGCCATCTATGAAATGAACCAATGATTAGACTAAACCTTAACCTGTAGGCTACAAAATTAATTTAGATTAGATTATGGAGGCATATAAATGATGGATTTGAATTTATAAGGATCAAATTCAATGCCCCTACCTGATATAATGAATCCAAATAATTTTACAAAAGTGATGCCAAAGACACACTTCTTAGGATTAAGGCATACCTTATACTCATGAAGTCTCTTAAATATACTTCATAGAATGTTAGGGTGCCTTGATTGTGTCTTTGATTTGGATAAGATATCATCTACATAATCCTTGAGAATGTCATGCATCATGTCATGGAATATGATACTCATGGCATGCTGATAGGTTGCATGGGTGTTCTTCAAGCCAAATGACATGACTTGGTATTAAAACATTCCCCATAGAGCAGTGAATGTTGTCTTATGCTAGTCTTCAAGTGTAATTTTGATTTGATTATAGCTCAAGAATCCATACATGAAGGATAACATATTGTATCCTATTATTGAGTCTACTATCATATTAATATTTAACAAAGGGAAGTCATATTTAGGGCATGGTTTGTTGATGTCTTTGAAATCATACATAAACAAATACCCTATAGTTTCTTACTGAACAACACAATGTTCAAGATCCATTTTGAATAATATAGTGGTCTAATAAAGTTGAATCCCAATAAATTTTCTATTTATTTTTCAACAAGTATAACAATGCACAAATGCATTTTATATATTTTTTGCTTGATCAGTTTAGCATCTAGATGCACCACAAGTTAATGTACCACTAAAGAGGGGTCTAAAATTAGCATGTTGAAATAAGACCAAGTAAATATATTAGTGAAGTCATTCAATATAGTAATAATAAACTCACATTCCTCAGTAGTGAGTGACATGCATAAGTAAATTATCTTAGGGTCATCATATGTGACAATGTTCACTTCCATGGTATCTTCTACAAGGAATGTAGAACCATCTTCCAGAATAGTTTAAGCAAAGGGAATCAATTTTATTTGATTATGTATGAACTACAGGTCTCACCCACATAATAAGAATTAAAGCCAACCATTTTTGGTAATGACCAGTGAAAAAATGCTCTAGGAAGTCCCGAAATAATTATGTCAAAATTCTCTATTCTTTTGAATTGATATTAGAACCAATGGTAATGCTTGGACTAGGAGGACATTAAGATTCCTAAGGAGATGAGCGAACTTCCCCAGCCAAGGGCACCTAAAGTAAGTTTTCACCCATGGACTTGTCTTTATATTTAATTTTTTACTAACCCAAAGGCACCTTAAATAGGTTTTCATTAGAGGATCTTGATGTTTTACCCTTTTTATGACTAAGGAAGTTTGATTTCTTTCCAAAGTAGGTAATAGGGTCCAATATGAAGTTAGACCCTTATTTATGATCACTAGCTAGAAAACCTTCTCTAAAGCCCATGAATTTAGTGATAGATTCTACATTTTGAAATTCATTCAATGGTATAGTTGAATCTCGTTGGTCCCAATCAATTAGGTTGGGATGATGGAGGGAAAGAGGATAACTAGATCTAATGGTAAGTATGACATTGATATTAAAGAGGATCATGTTAACAAACTCATCATAGGTGCTATAATGGGACATTGCCTTGCTATTAGGAGTCTCTTCATCAGTCGATGAAATAGTATCATTATCAAAACCTATGAGGTCACCCCCAAGTAGTGTAAATCTAAGGCCTTAACTTATTATATATTTTTCTATGGGTATGGGCTCAAGAATTCCTTGTCCTTTAGCCCCTACACATTTTCCTTCATAATTTAGGTTTTACATGATTCTATTAGGGTATGGGGTATTTATAATTTTGAAATCACGTTGTAAAACCATCACCATACAATCAATATCCCTTATCACTAATTGGTTGATCTTGAATCAATGACATATCTAATATAAATGGGAGTGGCTATTTATGAAGAAGATCACTCTTATTTTAACAAATCATGTTGGGCATACTAGGGTAATTGGTTGGTTTAGGTTGTCCATATGATAAAGGAGACATGGGAAGCTTATGTTGGGGAATCCAACAACACACCTATTCTGATCCCACTTTTTAGGATCTTGCTCCTCAGAAAGAGAACAATATGATTACCAAATACAAGAAATTAAACATGTGGAATTAACCAGAAGTATAAGTAACTAGAATTCACAAATAACACAGAATATGAGAGACAATACACAATCTTGTATTAATACTCATCTAGAAAGAAAATACAATAAAGAAGATGCCACTTCTTCTCCACACCTCTTAGAAGCTTCCCACACCTCAAGTGTACAGTAATTTTCTTCAAGAGTTCACTTTCCTACCAAAAATGGTCCCAACACACAACTCACACACAGAATTGGTGTTCACCTCCAACTAGTCAGTAATAACCCTGCCAGTACACAAGTACTCAAAGTACTTCAAGTAGATCTCCCATAAGCTTGCAACAACCTGAAACTCAACAGACCTTACTTACACATGTAGATCTTCAATCGTGGCCTTGCACACCTGCTGACCAAGATCCTACAACTGGAAGAAATCCTTTTCTTTCCTTAAATTATAATATATGCCAATGGGTATATAAATAGATCCCAAACTAAAAAATAACTTAGACTCTTAATTTAGACACGCAACTCAAGAATCAAAATAGCCTTTACATGTAAACACTCGATTCAATGAACTAACTGTCCGTGCAACGAATAGTTCTAGAACTGCCACAGGCGACTGACATTGGTCCCTGTCTGACTGGTGCTGATCGACATCGGCTGACTCCCTGCCGATGTCGGTTGCCTTCTACATTCATCATGACTGACGTCGGTTATAATGCCAACGCTGGTGTCTCTAGAACTTTAGCAAGCTCCTCCATGTCTGCATAGTTGAAGCTTTTAGCTCCACAACCTAACGATCTCCCACTTGGAGATAAACAACTACAACTGTACCTGTACCTATACATCATCTAGTTTGTTCCCTTAGCTTTGTATCCCTCTTCAAAATCACTCTTGAAGACCAACCACCACAAATCCTATGGTGTACCTCTTATCATCCAAATCACCTGCCACATTTGCATCTACAAACCATGTAGAAAAGAACTTGACCCTGCATAGTATGTCGACTTGCTGCTAGTCCCTCTAAGAATCCATTGAACTGCCCTCCAGTGCTTCTTTCCTGAATTGGCTCCAAACTTGTGATAACTCCCACTGCTTGGGAAAACTTAGGTCTAGTACATACCATGCACTTAACCTCATTATGTGAATCAAGGCACTGTTCGTAAAATTGTCCAACCATCGGCGTGCCAACCGGTCTCACACAATCATCCTGAAACAAAGTCAACCTGTGACCTTCCATGTCCCTAGAACACACTCATGCCAAAGAATCTTGATGCTCCCAGATTCCTCATGACATACCTCTGAACTAGCTTTACCTTTAGTTCAGCAACTCCCTATATATGTAACCCTGCAACAAGCACATCATACAATAATAGGATAATGTAGCTAATATTATCCAACCTGGTAAAGAGAAACACAATGATCAAACCTCCATTGTCCTGCAGCTTACTCAAGACCATATACCCAGGCCTACCGTCTCACGTATCCATTTCCGTTCTTCTTCATCCTGAACATCCATTTGTCTCTCAGTGTTTTCTTCTAGCTGGCAACTCCACCAGAAACTCCCATTTGGTTCTCCTCCAAAGAATCACATCCTTCATCCATGCCAAGCTCCCACTGTTTCTTGGATCTACCTGCTCTACTTCTTTAACAACTTCCTGGTTCTTTACCATCAGTGAGCAACAAGTAGTGTAAAGAAGGGAATTGATGAATTTGAGGCTTACATACCCTTTAAGTCCTCCATATGGGCGCTTGAGACTCCTTGACAGCTTTCTGTCTGCCCAAAATCCATCTCAGTGACCGATGCTGGTCACATCTCAGTCTGCATCCGACCGATGTCAGTTTTATGCGACTGCCTCATCACCGACATCAGTCTGCACATAGCTGACATCAGTCCCTATCTGGATGCCAACGTTAGTTTTCTAACCAACGTCAGTCTCTATGTTTTTCTTGTGAGAAATGACTTCTATTTGTGAGTTCCTTTTGGATCAAAACCCTATCCAAATCACCCTTGCTCTGCTCAGAATTCTTCAGCCCCTTTCACTGATCTCTATCCGTCACCTTCTCCTTGAAAACCAAGACTTTCCTGGTCTTGTCACGAACATCAGATTTCTCAAGAAACTTTACCTTCTTCTTCTGCATACAAAAATATCAATTCATGCTTTTCAAATCCGAAAGCATACCCTTTGACTCAAGAACATGCATCTCCTTCTTATTCAGGTGACCAAGCCTATTAAGCCACATCTTTGAATCTACAGCTGAAGTAGATAAACCAGAAAGAGAATTAGTAATACAAGTAGATAGATAAAGCATACCTACTTTCTTACCTCTTGCTACAACAAGTGCACCCTTGGTAACCTTCCAAGAGTCCCCTGTGAGAGTTACTGTGCATCCCTCATCACCCAAACTTCTTATATAAATTAAATTCTGCTCCAGAACTGGGACATGCATGACCTCCTTCAACACCCATGTGTTACCTATCTGAAATTTCAGCTTCACTTTCCCTTTTCCAACCATCTAACAAGGCTTACCATCCCCTAAACAAATTTCTCCAAAGTCTCCCTGGACATACTCATGGAAAACATCCCTGTTTGGGGATGCATGGAAAGAGGCACCAAAATCTAAAACCCAAGATTCTACTTTATCTAAGGAACATACCAGAGCATCCTATGCAACAACACTTGCAACAATACCTGCTTCTTCATGTCCTTCATGCTGATCTTCATCTGACTTGCAATCTCTCTTTAAGTGCCCTTGCATTCCACATTTCTAGCAGGTTATTCTGCCATACCTGGACTTGGATCTCCTGCCTATCTTTGACCTTGATCTCCCATGCTCGATCTTCTCTCTTTGCCTTCCCCTGATTTCCACACTCAAAGCATTCTCTGATGATTCACTTGTGCTTTTCTTGCAAATTTCTTCATTCAAGATTACACTCACAACATCATCCACTTTTAAGATTTTTGAAGCAGACGCAGTATTGCTAATTGCCATTACCAAACTCTCCCAACTTTTAGGTAATGGACATAAGATTAAGAGAGCCTTAATTTCATCATCAAAAACAATATTGACTGAATTCAAATGGTTTACCAAACCATGGAAATCACTAAGATGACTATGAACATATCCACCTTCCAACATTTGCAAATTAAATAATTGCTTCATAAGAAATACCTTATTCGAAGCTAAGGGTTTTTCATATAAATTTGCCAAAGATTCCATCAACTCTACCATTGTCTTAGCATGTGATAAGTTGGAAATCACAGACGATGCAAGACTCAACCTTATAAATCCTAGAGCCTTCCGATCAAGAACCTCCCATTCTTCATCCTTCATATCCCGGGGCTTGCAATCAACCCCATCCAATGGTAAGTACAAATCTTTATAATACAAATAATCTTCAATCTGCATCCTCCATAATTGATTGTTCTTGCCATTAAACTTATTCATTCGTAGCTTACTTTCTTCTGCCATTGCTCTACTCCCACTCAAACAAAAACCCCTGTGAGTAACCTGTAATCAACACACACTAACCAGATCTGATACGACTTGTTAGTAACCCAACCAAAAGCTCTGATACCAGTTGTTGGGGAATCCAAGAACAACACACCTGTTCTGATCCCACTTGTTAGGATCTTGCTCCTCTGAAAGAGCATAATATGATTACCAAATACAAGCAATTAAACATGCAAAATTAACCAGAAGTAAAAGTAACTAGAATTCACAAATAACACAGAATATGAGAGACAATACACAATCTTGTATTAATACTCATCCAGAGAGAAAATATAATAAATAAGATGCCACTTCTTCTCCACACCTCTCAGAAGCTTCCCACACCTCAAGTGTATAGTAATTTTCTTCAAGAGTTCACTCTCTTACCAAAAATGGTCCCAACACACAACTCACACACAGAATTGGTGTTCACCTCCAACTAGTCAGTAATAACCCTGCCAGTACACAAGTACTCAAAGTAGTGCAAGTAGATCTCCCATAAGCTTGTAACAACTTGCAACTCAACAGACCTTACTTACACATGTAGATCTTTAAATGTGGCCTTGCACACTTGCTGACCAAGATCCTACAACTGGAAGAAATCCTTTTCTTGCCTTAAATTACAATACATGCCAATGGGTCTATAAATAGATCCCAGACTAAACAATAACTTAGACTCTTAATTTAGACACGCAGCTCAAGACTTGAAATAGCCTTTACATGCAAACACTTGGTTCAATGAACTAACTGTCCGTGCAATGAATAGTTTTTTAACTACCATAGGTGATCGACGTCGGTCCCTGTCTGACTGGTGCTGACTGATGTCGGCCAACTCCCTATCGATGCCGGTTGCCTTCTGCATTCTTCATGACCAACGTCGATTATACTACCGACACTGGTGTCTCTAGAACTTTAGCAACCTCCTCCATGTCTACATAGTTGAAGCTTTTAGCTCCACAACCTAACAGCTTACCCATGTGAAAAACATCTTGAATGCAATACATGACAATACCAATGTCCTCAATGGTAAAGTGGGTAGATATTATTTCAAGAGGTGGATTAGAGGAAGTGGACGTGAGGTCACTAGGGTTGATGTTATTAGAATTGGAAGATTCAATAACTTTTTATTTATTATTATTACCTATAAAATCAATGCTATGAAAATATTAATAGCTCCCATACTCAACCTCTAAGTTTTTTCAATACTAATATGGTTGAAGATTGCCAAGAATAGTGAAATCTAATCCTAAATGAGGAAATTTAATGCATTGATGTAATTTGGAGGGTAAAAATCACAATTCATACCCAAAAAAATGACCAAGAAGTAGATTATAAGGCAAATTTATATCAATGGCATGGCATAGGGTGTCATGGGTGACATGCCCAACAATGATAGGCAAACAAATGGTGCCCAAATATTCTCTCTCTACATTGTCATAAGCTTTGATTATTATAGTATCTAAATTCATATCTATTAATATGTATCCTAAATTTTGGATCAAATTCAATTAGAATATATTTAACCTTGAACCATTATCTATGATAAATGACTTTACTTTATGGCAAGTAATGATGGATTCAATGTATAGGGGATTACTATGACGGGGACCAAAGGATGATGACATATATCTTTGACCAAACATGAGCTATTAACCTAGGGGAAAATGATCCACAAGGGCTTGGAATTGATTAGTCTCAATGTTAGTGGGTACCTTGGACTTTTGGATAAAATCATTTAATATGGTATGATTAACTTCAAATATGTGCAAGAGATCCAAAATAGAAATTTATGTATGTATTTTGCTCAGTTGTTCCCCAATATTATATGGCTTCTCAGTAGAAGGATGAGATGGATTTGATTTCGGTGGCATAGAGTCTAACACATGGTTGGCATTGGTATTGTAAGAAGGCAAAGGGCCTTAGAGGGTAACTCTTGGCTATCTATTTATGATTGTGCAATTTTGAGTCGAGAAAGAGTTATCTAAATTAGAGGATTTAGGTGGAGGTCCAAAAATGGTAATTTATGATAATGAAGGTGGAATTGAATTCCTTCAACCCATGTTGTAATTACCCATGGTTAAATGTAGTGGTCCTAAAATAGACGGTTTAGCACTATGATGAGTGTTATCTAGCTTGCAAGGAGTGACCTTGATAGTGGTGACATAGTTACAAGTAATATGTCCCACATTATTATTATAATTATAAAAAACACTTCTATATCCAACTTTGTTAGTTTGGGTATCATGATTTTAATTACAATTGACATGTTCTAGTTTTGACCCTGTCCTTGATTCTAATTGTGGCCTTGACCTTGGTTCTGATTGTTTCTATGCTACCAATTGTTATGCTTAGGAAAAGAGTTTTTATAGATTCCCATAGCTTAGTTGGTATTAGTATATATTTTTTCCAGCTCAATTTCCCCAATTCAATCAAATTTTTTATAAGATGCCTTAATTACATACATCTGTAAATTGCATGGATGACCACATGATGGTAACCATAGTACTCATTATCATGATACCATGTTGGCTTGGGTTGACCCTCTGACAAGGGTTTTAGAATAGGCTAAATAATCAAATTATCTACTATTAGTTTTTAGAATACTACCTCAATAGGCTCTTCAGGGTCACTAAAGATTCTATCTTGGTAGTGTCCCCATTACAAGGGAGATTTTTTCAATGTAAGTAGCAGATTAGGTAGGGTATTTTGGATAGGTGGTAAGTGCATTATCTATACGTTCCGTAATTTGGTAACCCCATTTCCTACCATATTCTTATTCTTAATGAAGGACTTAAAATTTTCCATCATGTTTGCTTGATTCAATGCCTTAGTATGTGTTGGAGCATGGGTTTAATATTATATTTTTACAAGACCCTTATCAATAAGTGCATTCTCTATTTGCACCCCTTTGTTAATTATTTCTTCAAATGTGTTGGCACAATTAAGTTTGAGATTATGGGAAACCTCAAAATTTAGGTTTTGTACAAATATACCTGCTAATTATTTATCTAACAAATTATTCAAGAAATAACTAGCCAAGGCTTTCCACCTTTGTAAATATGTCAAGAAGCTTTCTCCTCCTCGCTTCTTGGCATTGCACAAAACAACAACTATCAGTTCATGTTTGATATTTTATCAAAAGTGGTTTCATTAAAAGTATTTAATGATCCCTTTGGTAGTTTGAGAAGCCATTCTAATGCTTATCTGCCTAAGTTACATAGAAATAAGTGAAGTAAATAGACACTACTTTAGGCTATTTATTGGCATGTTATAAAGAATGCATATAGATGTTATTTAGGATTGAATTTCCCCTTATACTTTTCAAATTTAGGCATTTCAAAATGGGTTGAGAAAGTTACCTACAAAAATGTAAGATCAAATGGATAAGGGTATATCTCATCAAATTTGTACTTCTTGGGTACTTGTTTACCTACTTAAAGTTCTGAAACTCTCTTTTATTATTTTCCACTCGTGGATGTTGGATGCATTTTATAATGAAAGGAGGCTATTTTGCTAAGTATTAAAGGACTATTGGCCTTGGTTGGCATTAATGTAAGTAGGAATGGCTCCCATCTATGCATTTATGCTAGGGGTATTCATCTAATATCCTAAATTTTGCATCTAATGAGAGATGTACTATTGGTTTAGATTTGAATTGGAATAGGTAAGGAATTACTAGTTTAGAGGAAGCTATTATTGATTATGAGGAATCTATTATTGTGAATTGTAGGAGATATTCTAAAAGTTCAGTGGAATCTATTGTTGGTTCTAAAGAATTTTTTGTTGGTTCACAAAAATACATTGTTGTTTCAAATTAGAAGTAGGCAATGTGTTTTATGAACCACTCAACTCTTATTATGGTGATGAATTATTAACATCTTGTTATTGAAAATTGTTGTGCACTTGTTGTACATTATTTGGAACTTGTGTATTATTTGGCACTTATTGTATATTATTGGCACTTGTTTTACATTAGAAATGGTCCGTTGGTGGTTGAAGAAGGTATGCTATGTGTCAAGTAGAACCTATTGCATAACATTCATTGGAATGGCATGTTCAATCAGAGCAAAAGGGTCATGGTTTGTTATGGATACTCAAGAAATTGGTTTAGCTCTATGAAAATGGTATTGTTGAATGATGTTTCCATTAAAAAAGTAGTTAAATCAGTTACCAACTGATCGACATATTGTTGGTTAATTTTTTATATGGTATAGGTGATGATTTATCTATGTTGGGAAGGGTCAAAAAGTTGTCCCTTCCCTTTATTAGATGATCCAATGGATGGTTTTCATATTTGAATAAGAGGCTAGATTTGGGTAACAACTATTTCTTGAGGTAATTATTAACTATAAACAAGATTACGTAATTGGTCTATGGGGAAGTTAGGTGGGAGTTTGGCTCTAGATTCTATCAGTCTTAATAATTGTTCATCCTTATTTTCCATGGTTTGTTGTTTGAATTGACCTTGACTAGTTACAACAATAGGAGGGAGGTCTTAGAACACTATAGGGTGGTCCTCACTATCTTCACTATATTCAAAATTTTGAAGTTATCTTGAAGGATCATAGAAATCTTCCTCAAAGCTAGGGCTATAGGAGGCTCCAATTCATGTGTACCTAGGAATATCTCAATTGGTTTTTGAACTAGATAATATTTTGGACCTTGCTAGGTTTTTGACATGATTTGTTTGAAATTTGGAATGAGATAAATTGGTTTTGGACCCAAATTTAGAACTTGAAATTGGACCTTAGATTTTGAATTGTGACACAAGGAAATGCTAGTTTAAGACCAAGAATGGAATGGAAAGTGTAATAATACCAAATGAGATAATAATTTTGTTTTAATTTGGAACACATAACACCAAAAAATGACTAAGGATAGTTTGGAATAATTAGTAAGTGTAATGCCTTAATGTGTAAAGATGTATTTTGAATTATTTATTTTTAGAACTTGGTGTATTTGTTTTGAAGGTGATTGTGAACACACCACTATTTTCAATGAAGTACCCAAATAATCACGAACATAACTTAAAAATTGACATGGGTTTATGACATGCCACTGAGTCATATTGATATATTCACCTTTGAAAGGATAAAATTTAAGGGTTCATTAAATAAATTATTATAATTATTGGTAGGGTTTTTAATGCCCCTCTTATCTCAAAGGTTTGTACTAAAAGGTGATATTTAGGGGTAGATACCTTTGTACCCCTAAATCAATGAAAATGTCATGGAAAATGTGGTTTCTATCCTAAGTTTTCATTAGTTTTTCTAGATGGTCTTGATATACCTTGCAGTACGTGGGTGCTTTAGAATAATCTATTAATTAGATGCGAGATTCTATAGGCCATTTTCCAAAAGGGTCTTATCTATTTATGACCACTTTAGTCATTAGGGTCTCAATGAAGTGTTAGAAATAATATCAATCTCTAAGGGACATACCAACTGAGATACTATTGTTGTTACCTCAATTTGTATACCCCATAGGATAACAGGGTTGGTATGATGCTAAGATGTCACTTTTTAGGTCAACACACCCCTAAATACTGGTGGGAAGGCTATTAAATCCACCCCATGACATAAAAAAAAAATAATTTTAAAAACACACTTCATTTCTAATTCTCAGGACCCCATGGATTGGAAAGAGAAGAATGTACTTTAAAATGGTTTTTTGGGTAGATAAGCAATTAAGTAGACTTATGTTTTTTTGGTCATCCAGGTTCCATAAAGGGGGAAATGGGAGAGCATATGCACAATGGTTTACACAAAAAATAATGTAACTAACAAACCACTTAAGATAAAAATAAAATGTATGAACTCTTAGGAGCAAACTCAAAAGTGATTATTTGTTATTTAGCACCAACTAGAAATGATGATTGAAGTTTGCCTTTGTTAGTTATAAAAATAATTTAAAAATATGTCAAAATCTATAAGAAAGGCTATTGCACATTTAGAAAATAGTTATATCCACCCAAGGAAATTAATTTTAATAGTTTTAAGGTCTTAGGAAACTCTACATAGGTCAACTTGTTTGTTTAGTAGGATAAGTTCATCATTTAGTAGGGCGAGTTCACCAATCTATAGACATAATAAAACATATATTTGGAAATTTTTTTGATTAGTAGGATGACCTCATCTTTTTACAAGATGAGTTCATCATTTTTAGTAAATTTGATCCAATATGGTGGGTTTTTAGTATATCTTCACTATCCATGATTGCCTTAATCTTAGAATCAGGTGAAGTTAACCTTCTTACCAATGTCTATACTTTGAATGATTTTATAGGGAAATCCTTGCTTTGGTCTCACATCAAGATATAGAAAACACAATTTACCTTTTAGTGATTTTGTCATTTGTATGTTGACCTCAGTAATTGCATGTCAAATTCACTAATTCTTAGGTCAATTTCAATGTTTTTAGAAAAACACAGGGAAATATAGAGCAATGACTTCATCGTTTATCGATCGACCTCATCGATATATAGGTTGAGTTCACCATTTATAAAGGTGAGTTCACCAATCTATTAATACATACATAAAGAAGATAAAGAGTGGTACAAAATGATTTCATTGATCCGCATGGAAACTTCATTGATTATAAAAGATGAAACATGTAAAAGTTAAAATAAAAAGAGGAAAATTAGTGCTAAATGACAGTCTGATTATGTGTTTAGAAGACTAGGAAGGCCTACAAGGATATTTTTGAGATGCAAATGCCATTAAGTGTGCCAAATGTAGAATAAGATTATGAAATATGTTAGTTTATTCATTAGTATCAAAATATAAACAATTTCACAAAATTAACATATTAATATTATTTCATCGATTGGGTAAGGTCAATAAAGTGAAAAAACTAACAAGAAGCATGACAAGATGATTATACCTTCTCCATGTGACTTCTTTTCAAGGACGGTCCATAAAAGTGTTTGTGCCTAGATATGAAGCTCAAGATATTTGGTAAAATGGTTGGGAAAGTGCCTCCAACATATTCTAATGCACTATTTGGATTTAATTGTAAATGAAAAATGGAATAATTGGTTTGAAGCTTTACATGAAATTTTGCATTATATCATTACTCTAAAAAATCTTGTTTTCTGGTCCTTGGTGGCCGTTGTATTTATAGGTTTCCTAGATTAGTTATGGCTTTTGGATTAAGAATGACATGAGTGATCACAAATGAGTTCAATTTTGGAGGAAAAATCAATTAATATTTTAGAAATAGGGAACATTAATAAGGCATGGCTTGCCTTAATTCAATTATTTATCTCCATAAATACTTGGTGCATGATAACCTTTTGATGATGTTATGGGTGAAGTCGTGGCCCAAATATTTGAATTTTCAATTTATAAAATTATATATTCATTAATTTTTATGGTTTTTTCACTTAAGAATTTTATTGTATTTACTTAGCTAAGTGATTTTGATTAACCATTTTGTAATATTTGGAATTTAGTAAGTTGTCTTGCACGATTGGTTGAAAACATCAATTTACTAAGTCATAATTTTACTAGAGATGAATTAGAATAAAATGATGATTGAATATAGGGTAATTCCCAAATTAGGGACATATTAATTCCAATAAAAAATTTCACATGATATGTGTAGATGAATTAGAGCTTTTTAGTCTAGTTTGCACGTTATTACAAAAAGTCATTCAGACTTGTAATTTTGACATGACATAGGTGAGAATTGGATGTCTATAGTATGATTCATCATATAATTTGAATTTAAATTTTTATTTTAAGTGAAAGGACAAATGGTTGTGTCATTGACCTTAATAAACAAAATGTTCATAATGGTGGCAAGCTCAAGTACCCTTTCTGTGAAAATTGCATTCACTATGTTGCGTGCTGAAACCAATAAGGGAAAGAAACCTATAAAATCAAATGAAGCATAGTTTGAATATATATAAGTGGAGTGTATTGTGGAAGTGTTTTGAATGAGATTTATAATGACTATTCTTATGTCAAAAAATGGATTCCATATTGAGAATGAAAAAATAGAATTTGACTCTCTAATCTTTGGATAAAAAATATTAAAAAATTTGTTTAAAAAACTTTATAAAATATTATTAAAAGAGAGAACATTCATAATTTTTTTAATGAGAATATTCCAAAGTTTTTTTTAAGATGGGAATCATAAAAATTACACATACTATTTAAATAATACTATAACTTTGATGAATATTAAAACATAATAAAACACTTTACACATATTACTACGAGTCTCATGTGAATATGTTGAATATGCATACCATGTAAAATTTTATATGACTTTTATGAAATGCATATAAAAATTAATGTGGATATTATTTCAATGACAAATAAGTACCCATACTGTTAGATCCATAAACTAGTTGGATATTCCCCACTAAGTTTCAATAACATGTATCCTATATTCCTAGATTAAAAGATGATTGATAGATAACTATTCTAGACTACTTTCAATGATAAAAATAAAGATAAAAAAGTACTAAAAATGAAATGTATATCATATTTCAAATAATAAGTAATCACAAGATAAGACAAAACATACATTGAACATAGTATATGACCTAGAGAAACCTAATGTGTGGAAAACTCTAGTGGGTGAGGCATTTTCTCTTCCCTTCAACTATGTAATTCAACAACTATAAAATTAAATTATAAAAATGGAATTCATTGAAATATATGTCATCTCTACACTATCCAAATCTTTCACACAAGGCTGCATTTAAATTCTTAAACACTCCATAATGATCTAACACAACTTGAAATAATAACTTATACCTAGGTAATAATGAGACAACATGAACAAGGACCCAAATTTACAAACTACAATGTGAATCAATCTTCAATACTTATCAATTTTTTTTAATGATCTCTACCTTGAAAAAATATTATATTTATGTCCTTACAACTTTGAACTCACTAAAGACTTCAAATGAACCATTTCCAAAAAGATAAGCCTTTGTAACTGCTCCTCTACTCATGTTTACGACCATCAGTTTATAAACCATTGGGGTGGTTACACAACCACTGAATACAAATATCAACAGTTGCACAACCTCCATCTATAAATATTGATGGTTATCAGCTACCATCTGCACTTGCTAGTAGTTTCATCATCTTTGACAAAACTCTATGATTTAAAGGTTACAAGCTATCGATTTCATTAATACAAGAATACTTGGGCCATCCCATCACTAATTATACCATTAAAATATAATTGAATAGTTTAATTTACATGAAAAATATTGAATAAGTGTCTTACATACATGAATTACCTCATTGAGTATAATGAAAATGAACTAGACAACATGTATAATAAACTAGATCCATGTGTTGGATCATGCCTCCCCAAATTGAGGTGTGTAAGTCCGTAAAAGATTTAGAAATTTTTTAAGTGAGGAAATATATTCCACATATTTTCTTCAAAATACCATTTGGTGTTAGAGGGTTGTTCTAATTTCTACTAACTATAATTAGAGTCATCTTCCCCACATTTTCTCTAGAATACCATTTGGCATTATAGTCTAGTTCTAGCTAGCTATCAAGAGCAAGGTATTCAATTGAAGATAGAAAAAACCCTTCATATTTATTATGTAAAATATAAGACTCAAAGAGACTTAAGATATCAACATTAATAATAGAATAAATTTTCATATAAGAAGTCAAATCATGTCTAAATACATTCTTGCCCACTTGTTATATAATTTCAATTGGACCATACCTAAGAGTCTTAAACTTCTTATTTTTTCATTGGAGCCTTTCTTAACTCAATTACAACTATACCTTGTCTCTAAAAAGGAAAATTTTCTTAGTCCTTTGCTAATAATTCCTTGTTTTTAATTGGCTTGTGACTCCTCTAACCTCTCTTGCTCTTGGAGGTGAATTTGCTGAATCTTCTCAATGAACCTTTTAATATTGTGGACTTATAGATCCAATTTACCATTTCCTTTGTATGTCTGTATTAAAATAAAATCAAACACACATGGAGGTAAGTAACATAAAAAATCTTCAAAAGGAGCTTTACTAGTAGAAGAATATATTACCCTTTTATAGGAATGTTAGATATATAGAAAACTTTCATTACAAGTATTAATATACTTCATATTGTACCCTTTGAAGAGTTTTAATATTTTTATGTTCACTACTTCTATCTTGACATTAGTTTGTGGGTGGAAAATGATTGACTATTTCAATTTGGTATCCATATTCTCCCATAATGTGGCTCTAATATTACCAACAAATTTTGATTCCTGATATGAAACAATAAAACTAGGCAAACCAAAATGAACCCACACATTAACAAAGAACAAATCAAATGCATCACTACCTTTAAGGGTATTCTTACAAGGAATATAAATACATATCTTACTAAACTAGTCCATTCCACACATAGTCATGCCTCTTCCTTGATAGAAGCAATTGGCTTACAAAATCCATGGAAATGTTGTCCCATGGTCTAGAAAGAACCAGTAATGGCATATACAAACTCAACTTCATATTACTAGGAATGCTTTATACATAACACACATCCCATTATGAACTTAAGAATATAAAATTACATATTAGGCCAACAAACATACCTATGTAAATGTAGAACAATGTTTGTAACTCTAAAATGTTCTACAAATTTTGACATATGTGTGTCTCTCATTAGATGAAATAATTCCTCAGGCACACAAAACTTACCCAACTTGAAGAGAAACCCATATTTAAGGTAACAATCCCCCATGTCTCAAATCCTAAATCTTTGAATGTATTTGCTTGAATAAATGGATCCTTAAAATTTACACCAAGATCATATCCTTCTACATAAGACTCACATATAAAATGATCAATAATAGTTATGGTGCCCATGGATTAAAGCAAATAAGGTATAAAATAACATATTAGCTAGTTTTTTAGTCACACCTTTCTTATATTTGATAATATAATGTTTTTTTTTGTACAAACCATATCCATTTGTAGTGTTTATCTTGCTGAAGTTTGGTTTGAGCTTGTAAATGTTAGAGAGTTTGGTGATCCATGTGGATAATCATTTCCTTACCCATAAGACAGTGTTTCCATTTCTTAGTTGACTTAAGAATAACATATAATTATTTACTGTATTTAAAAAAATAGAATTACACTAGGAAATAACTTTGAATGGTAACATATGGGCTTACCTCCTTATAATAGGATAACCCTCATAACATAGTTACTAACATCCATTTCCACATCAAATGATGGTTACAAGCTAGGAAAAGATAATATGGAGCATGATTAATCTTGTATTTGAACATATAAAATGCATCTTTTTACTTTTTACCCCAATCAAAACTCTTACCTCTTTCTATAATGTTATGCAAAGGTACAACTATGAAAGAGAAAGCCTTGATGAAATTCATAAAGTACTAAAATGCACCAACAAAAATCCTTATTTCATTCACATTAGAAGGCCTTGACCAATTCATCATGGCCTCTATATTTTCTAGATCAATCCTCGATTCCCCATATACAATTACATTCCCCAATTAGACAAGTAATTATTGAGAAAACTCACATTTATTCTCATTCAACACTAACTTGTTCTCCTTAAAAACTTACAAAATTTGTTTTAAATAATCAATATGCTTGTCAAAAGTTTTATTGGAAATAAAAATATCATCTAAATACATAATGACAAAGGAATAAATAAATGACCTCATTACATAAATTATTAATCGCATGAAGTTAGTTGATGCATTTCATAGCCCAAAAGGTAAAAACAACCATTCATACAACCCTTGCCTTGTATTGAATGTTGTCTTCCAAATGTCCTCTTATTTAATTCTCATTAGTGATACTTGAATTTCAAATCCATCTTAATAAAATATTTAGAATGCTAAATTTGATCTAGAAGATCATCAATTCTTCAAAGAGGATGCCTATTCTTGATGGTTATTTTGTCGAGTTCTCTCGAATAAATACACTTTCTCCATGAATCATATTTATTAAGTACTAAAACAACTTATAACCACATGGAGAAGTACTAGGTGGATTGCACCTTGATTAATTAAATACTGTAACCATTGATTTTTATTATTGTATCCTTCAAGGACTATTTATATAGCCCAAAATTTAGAAGCTGACGATCCAATAGAAACTAAATTTCATGCTCAATGGGCCTTGCAAAGGTAATCCCATGGGCCCATGAAATGCTTATTTGAACTAATTAACCAAATCTCCCAGACAATTCTAATATTTGTTTGGATTAAGGTAAAACCACCTTTGACTAGTGTGGAATCTAGCTCTAACACATTAGGAGGTCTGAATCTTCTCAAAAAGAGAAAATGAGATCAACAAAGACAAGAACAAAGAAGTAACAAAAAAACAAGATAAAAAAAGGATCAAGGACTAAGGTACAAAAAAGGGTCCAAAAGGTGGAAGAGGGATGTCCAACCAATGAGCAATAAGAACCATACTACAAGAATTGATATCTATAACCACTTATTTATCTTGACCATCTCTCAAAAGAAGTAAAATAAACTTTTCAATTACATTAATAAGTATTTTAGCTTGAGAGGCAATTAACAAGGAGATATTAGAATCACCTTTGCTCATTGAAATAATGTATCTCCTTCCATACTTTACCAAACAATATCATTAGTTATCCTCCTGAAGATAGCATCTTAAATATATAAATAAAGGCTACCAAGCACTACACCACACACATCAAGAGGCACAACATCCAATATAACTTCATCAATGAAATTTACATTATTATCAAAATTACTTTTAAATTTCTTGGTCACCTTGATGTCTACACCTTTATTCACCGAACACAAAGAATCTATGATCTAAGAGGATTTGGGTCACTAAATATATCACAATTTACTATTATTATATAGTTAGCCTTGTGCTAACTTAAAACACACCAACATCAATTTTTGCACCTATGTGATAATAATCAAGATAAAAATCCACTTATTATTTACCACACAACCCCTACAATGTTATCACTATAGACCCAAACTCATTGGTAATGTCAATTAGTGACATCATAAAATTCATTAGTTATAAAGTAGTTGTTATCAACTCTTATAATGATTCAACCATGATTCATCTCCCTTGATTTTATATTAATGTACACTTCCATTATTTTTAGATAGTTACATAGATGAGAATGGAGTTAGGGAACACATAGAAACCACACATCTGATCTCTTAGATACTACACACAACTTAGCATAATAAAACATTACTAATTATAACTATACATTGGATGCCATTATTTTCTTTGATTTAGTTATTATTTAATTAATTTCACCTTCATATCCTCTATTATTCATAATTTTATTCCATCCATAAGCCTCTTAATTATGTTTAAGTAGGTTGTCCACTGAGTCTCCTCCTAGGCCCTGGATTAGAGGTATCAAAGCTTACATACTTCATATCATTTCAAAGTGGTATCATAGTGTATCTCAAATTTGTCTCTATTTTTATACCCACTCATATGAGATCTAATTATAGGAAATTATGGATCGAGACTTGTGTCTTATGACCCTTCATCATACCTTCGTTCATGTCCTCAAATGGGAGACCAATATTTGTTGATGCCAACTTCATAAATGTTCCAAAAGATGATAGAGGATGCATTATAAATAAAATGAGAATATTTTAAATAACACAATGCAAGTGAATGATAAAGTATTGTTTATAAGTGATCATTACTTATTAAGTGATAAGCTCCTTCTAACACCTTTCATTCACATCGACCATTTTTTGGTCACACACCATGCAAGCTATAATTTGATATAAACATCCTATGTTTGAAGGTAAAATATATTCAGAGGCCCTAGATAAGTGGATTAACCTAATTTGTTCATATTGCATGGTTAATTAAATTTCTAACTACAAAAATATTACATTCTCTCTTTTGATTTTTTTTATTAGTAAATAAATCATGGAAAAATTATTGCACTTCATATTAAAAACATGAAGATGAAGTTAACTTAGATACATCTGTAAACACATGGAATGGTTTATTAGAAGCACTCAAAGAAATCTATTATCATGTTGGAAACTATGATGACTGGTACACCAAGTTATCTCAGTTAGGCCAAGGTAAAGAACAATCTACATAACAATATAAAAATCCCTTTCATACTTTATCATCCAAACTTGGTATTTAGGGTTCATAATAAAACTTTATTTCAAAGTATAGGTCAGACTTAAGACCATATATCCAGTTAGATGTGGATTTATAACAAATATATTTAATCAAAGAAGCCTACAAATTTATTTGAAATTTTGATACAAAGGCTAAGGCCATGATTAAGACAAAATACTCTAAGTCTCAAACCAAAAAACAATCTAAAAATTCCAATCAAAATTATAAACTAGTGAATAACTCCAAACACCCTCCATAGGAGAAGCAAAAATTATCAATTGACCATAATTAGCAGTTCAATACTAGGAAGTGGTGTTTAGTTCACAACTCTATGAGTAATTCCAATGAGGATTTTCATGCTAGGAAAACTCTACCAACATAGCTTGAAAAAACAAATACAAATACTACATCATTGGAAAAGGGTAAACGTATCATGAAATTTAAAACTAACAACATGGTTGGTACCATAAATATCTCTAATACACTTTTAGAAACATAGGAAGTAAAAAGATTGTTCCATTATAAAATGTGGATAAATCCTCAACCAATACACTTCATCTAATCTTTAAAATAAATTTTCAATAATATATTACAGCCAAACATATTTTACTCTATTTTTTTAATTTAATTTTGTGAAATATCTGATTACTTTGTTTAAGGTTGCTCCTTTATTTTTTACGTTCTAATTCACATTTGTTTAAGTTTTCTATATGCATGAATGGAATTGTAATGGTTATTTAGAACCAACATTTAAAACCATGATAGTGATAATTTACTCTTGGAAATCATAATCACTTTGAAAATCATCGAATTTGAATTTTCTAATTAAGTTTATTATTTTAGAATGTTATTATTATTAAAGGTATATGCATAATAAAAATACAATATGTTAAATTCATTCATCTTATATAACTTTAGATGGGTCACAAAAGACGAAAAAGATGGGTCATGAAAGATGACAAAGACACATAATTTTTCATAAAATAAAATGGACTAGTCCATGATGGGATTTGGAGTAGGTTCACTCCCCCATGCCTAAAACCAAAATAAATTTGGAGGGAAAAGGTCAAAATAAGGTTTTGTAAGACTAAAAAGGGCATAAATCCTTTGAAAATCTACTCCTCACAATAAATGCATTTGCCTATTTAATTTTTGAATCACAAAGGGCATAAATGCTTTTCAAAATCATGCATGCCCTTGTGATTCACGGATTTGTCTCCATTCCCATGAAATTTTCTTATTCATTTGCTTTTTACAAACTTCAAACTAATTTTTACTATTGTAACTATGTAAATTCTACATTCACTTTGTCTCAATCACTATAAATTCTTTAAATTTTATTCTACAATTGACTTATTTTAGTAAATATAAATAATGGGGTCAAGAAGTCATCGTAAAATACCAATTAAAGAGTTAATAAATGAGAAAATTGAATATAAGTGAGAAAAAGAAAGAAAAAACAAACATATATGAGAGCATCTATAAGAGCTTTTAGGCAAGGTGAAGGTACTTCATTCACACCAGGTAATATTTCAATTGAAAATAACATGCACAATTCCATGGAATTTAATTTAGATATGTCTTCAAATGAGATAAGAGAAATTCTTAAATCCTTGTTCAATGATGAAATTTAAAATGTAGAGCATGTAAGTAATGAATTTGTAACAAGTGATGAAACACATGTAAAAACAAAATATAATGAAACATCCATCAATAATGAAGTTTTTGAGCATGATTATAATCAACATGAAGTAATGACCTCAATTCATGTCTCTCCTAATGAAGAGCAATTCACTTCACATGTAGGGATTAATGTACTTAGACAAACATGTAATATCCCTTGTATGATTGAAGTGGTAACACCACACAATTTAATACAAAATATAGCTCCTACACCCACACCTCTAGGGATAATGCAACAAACACCAAGGTATTTGGTTGAAATAGATTAGAAAATAATAGAACACATGGAAGGTAAAATGTCAAAAATAATAATTCAATGTCATGTTTAATGTGTATGGGACTATGCATTTGATTAAAAATGTCATACAAAATGATGTCAACTATTTATTCAATTATTGAAAATGTGAAAAATGCACCCTATGATGCATAATTTAGGCTTAAGAATCAATAATATAGATGGAAGAAATAATGCAAGAGTAAATAATCTGTTGAATGCATTTAAGGTAATAAGCAATAAAAGTCAGGAAAAAGATAGTAATGTGTGAAGATGAGTAATAATGGAATATATATTGAGTAAATAAATATCTAAAGCTCAAATTCTTACTGAAATAAACAAATCCTTGAAATTGAATGGAAAATCTCTGATAAATGTCATAAAAAGAAGAAAAAGGCTTGATGACCATTTACTCATGGATTGTTGGGCATTTAATGGTAGACTTCCATGAAAAGATAAGGTTTTAATTGAAGGAACAAGACATTGATTGAAATTTTTTGGCACAAGAACACAAGGGTCTCATCTAATGTAAAAGATGTTGTTAAAAGTAGAAAAGATTCAAAAAAATGTGAGTCACATGAAAAACATTTTTTGGACATGATCCAAACATAATTTTATAAAAATTTTATTGAAAAATTTAATGGTCAATTATTAATTAGCTAAAAGTCATTTGAGATGTGCAAGCCTTTCTATGTTAAAATCAACCAAGCTCACACCACATATTGTTTTAGGGTACATGTTGAATTTGCTATGCATTTTAATATTTTTCATCATAGATGCTATATGTTACATACTGATGAGATTATGCAATAATGTATGGTGGTTTTCCACTTAAAACATCAAGAAAATTAATCCAAAGTCTTTTCTGTCAAAGGACTAAGGGACAATTTTTTTTTCAAACAATGTTTAGATGGAACATGTAACTTTTGTGGTGGTTTGTTAAATTTGACTAGTTGTATACATGAAAAAATTTCAAATGAATTTGGAAAATAACTAGTTGATTATAAGAAGTAAAAATTTCTAAATTATGTGTTAAAAGATGGAAAATAATCATCAAGATGTGAGTTGGTTATGACCAAAATTTTTGTATCTGATTTCATGTTTGAATTAAATAATAATATTATCTATCAATATGCACGACACACACAAATAAAAATGGTTAGATAATCAATTTAAGCTATGCAAGGATAAATTCCTAGTTGGCACCAATGTCTTGGTTGTGGACTTTGTTGAGAACTTCACACTACAACCACATAATGAGGTTCAATACCAATACTATCATTTAATTCAAGTTAGAATTATCATGCATATTACATTCAGACATGCATCTGATAACACAAATAACAATAGAAATATTTTGAAGGAGTACCAATTTTATATGAATGATGACATATTTCATTATGTAGAGTCTGTCTAAGGTTACTTTAAGATATTTTATAGGAATATGAATGCAAGATAAATCATATTTGATACACACTACATTTGGTCAGATAATTGTGCAATATAGTTTAAGAATTATTCAATGTTTTAATGGTTAAGCAAAATGCATAAGAAGAATGGGGTTCAAAATTTTTGGATATTTTTTGAGGCTAAGCATGCAAAAGTGGAACATGATGGTGCAAGTGCATGTGTAAAAATATCCCTTAAAAAAGAGTAGGGAAAGCACAAGGATGGTGCTAATTTGATCGATGTTGTAAGTATTATGACTTGGTGTAATGAATTTTTTTTGTTATGGATCAGATAAATATTCTCATGTGTGAAGATTATTTTATTTAATGGAGGAAAAAGACAAGGCAATGTATGAAGATTACAGTATAGTACCTAGATCGAGTGTTTTTTACTCCTTTCAAAGTTTACATTTTAGTTCATGGACTATTTATACTAGGGATATAGATGATTTTATTCAAGCTATATAGAATTTAATTGGCAAGAATGTGAGTCAAAATATTACATTAATGAATGGTATTGTAGACTAATAACACCTACAAAGAGTAGCCATTTAATTCAACAATTTATGGATCATGAAATGGCATCATTGGTTGACTTTGACCACATCTCATATCTTGTACAACTAGGTACAATTTATTTCTAATTTAAATGTATCCTTAGTTATATTATTTATATATTTATTTTTTCCTATATGTGCTTACAAATTGATCATAATTTAATTGTAGGGCATGTTTTTGCAATCATTGTACCTGAGGATAATGATGAGAGAACAAACTACTAATTGTGTCATTGTGTAGAGGCAAAAAAATTAAACATAAATGTCATGGATGGAAAAGATTTAGTTTATACCTCTAGAATCATAGTTGTTATAGGATATTGGCTTCATAGGTACTATCATATAAAAATAAAACAAGTGTTATTTGAGGACTTTGAAACACATAGGGTGGTGCTTCATTATTCAAATCTGGTTATCGCTATAAATATTCAAATGATCAAATATCATGGAAAATCTAACAACAAAAGTTTATGAAAATTTCATGAATCTAAGCATGAAACAATTTTTGAAACACTTAAAAATAGAGTTGATCTTGAAGGTACATTAGATTGACTTGGGAAGGTTAGCTTGAAAAATTCATCATGTATCTCACATTAATATTGTTTATGTATTTGATTTATTGTATTTTAATTTTGAATTATTTTATCATTAAGTGTTTATTTCTATTTAAAATTTTAGTAATAATTTTATTTTAGGTTAGTGGCACCATATGAGCTTTCACCTTCATGTGGTTAGTGTTATGAGTAGAGAATATTATTTTTTTAAAATAAAGATAAGCAAAAAAATAATACATTCCTCTCTATGATTTGGTCATTACTCATCTAATTCAAAAAATACATTGGATATACTTATATTCCTTTTGAGGTTATCTAACTCAAGTAATATGTTTCACACTCTTCTCCAAGTTTATTTCTTATGAAATGACATAAACACTACTTCTACCCTTAAAACATCCATCTGAATGTGTCCACGAAGATAGTTAGTTGATTGGTCTAACAAACCAAAAGATATGCCCTCCACTAATAAGTTTTTATCATTTTAAGAGAGATTTGGCTATGAGAGAAAACTTATTTTTGTGATCTAAGAATTTGACTTAAGAGAGGATGGTTAGTATGGTGTTAGTTTCAAAATGAAAACAAAACGAAAGAAACACAGCTAGCTAGTATAACATCTCTAGGCCTAGACACTAGAGAGATCTTAGTTAACAAACATGAATAAAACACACAACTAAAATGGAAAAGAAACCCTCTTTTACCTTCCTTGGATGCTCCAAAATGCTTGTTGTAGTGCCTTGCTTGGCTTGTGCTCATGAAGTCCTTGACAATGGAAGCTTGGCTAACTTCATCTCTCCTTAGCACCTTTAGCTTGTGGCTTGGCTTGACTTGGAATAAATTTGGCATGGTAACACTAATTGCATGAAGCTTTTTAATCAATTTTGCATTATAAATTTGCATAATCATGTCTTAGAAATGATGTTCATGGTCTCTCTATTTATAGATTTTTGAGAATGTCTAGAATCAACCTGAATCATCCATCTTGAGATTGAGATGTGTGGTTGAGGATTAATTTAATTTTTGGAATTAAGTTTATAATTATCCTCATCATGACATTGGAAGAATGGATAATTAAGAGGCATGGAGGGCTTTGATGAGGCATGAGAGGCATGAATCTTGATATTTGTTTCATTTATGGCCGAGGGATGTCTTCCCCAAAAATGAGGTCACATAATGATGTAGATATTCAATATTCATTTCCAAAACAAATTATTCAAAAAGTTTCCATGGAATTATTAATTATGCCTTGATTTGGGTTAATTAGCTCTTAAGCATGTTTAAGTACTTTGTGCACAAATTACTCAAATTGATCAGAATGTCGTGTTATTAGTCGAAAATTTAACTAGATTAGAATTGGAAGGCAATGCTAGATGTATTAGATCCATTATCCCATTTAGGATGTTACCAATAGAAAATAAAAAAGGCACGTGTCTCATACAAGATATTTGATAGAAAAGAGTAATTCAGACCACCTAGGTGCAAAATTGACATTTTGACTTGAAATGATATGATCAAAGTTAGCTAGACCATAAATTGCATTGCCCCATTTAATTATACTCTAGAAAAAATTGGCATTTGAATATGTTATTTTCATATCATTTAGCATGTTTTAGTGTTTTTAGGCCAAATTGTGCATTTTAGTGGAAATTGGTCAAAATCCTGGTTAGATTTTATTGATGGCTAGATTTAGGTGTCTATAGTTTGCCCCTATTTTAGAAGATTTTTCAAACCATAGGAAAAGTAATGTCTTCTCAAAGAATGAGAAATGGCCTGTATGCCAAAAAGAAGATGATGATTGAAGAACAAAGTTCCAAATGGTTTTGGGAAGTTGATGATGATGCCCCCTCGAGGGAGTGGTCATCACATTTATTGATGGGTGATCCCTTAAAAAGAAATAAGAAGAAAGGTGGAATTAACCCATGGTTGAGATTAATCCAGATAAGAAAAATGCTTGCATACATTGATGTGAAAAGGATGTTGATTTGTCCAAAGGCAGTTATAATCAAGAATAAAAGTCAAAATAATGATTTACCCATAGACAATTATAATAATTAAGAGGACCTAGATTGGTTAAAGATGATTATGCCCTAGTTAGGGTTGATTAACAAGCATAACTCAAAGATATAACTTGGAATATAGATAAAAGATGAGTGGATGCAAAGTGATGAAAGAGATGAATAGAAGAATAAGATTGATTAGTGTGAATGATTTAGTTAGACCTGTTAATGAGGAGATCCTCATCTTGATTAGCAATGATAAAACTAGAATGATTAAATGGGTTGATTTGATCAAGGGTGGGATGGAAGGATTTGCTAAAGTTCCAAGGAGAAACTTTTGTAGATCCATTGATTGTAGACATTCTTGAAGCTGATTTTTGCTATAGCATGTGATGGTAAGCATCATGATAGAACACGATAAGACTTAGATGAAATATGCTTAAATACTAACTCCTAATCTAATAAATACTTGAAAACAATGCACCAATGATAAAAACTATGATGAAAATGTTGACGTATGAATATGGATAGACCTAAGAATAATCTGTGAAAGGAATCACCTAATGAACACACATAAATCAAATCAAGTCAACAGTGCTGAAAGCAAACAAATAGGCAAGCAAACAAAAAACAAAAAAACAAAAACAAAAAACAAACAAATAACTTGAAATAAATAAAAAAAATAAAAAGCCTGAAAACAAAAGCAAAAGAAAGCATCCTAACAATGACAATGCCCTAGCAAGGCAGATCAAAGATAATTGACTAGGCTTAGATAGGACAAATATTTTTGGATTTTTGAAATGTTATGAATGTTTTTGGAATTTTGAGGTATCTTAACTCATTAGAGAATGACAAGACACCTGCTTGTAAAATAGTGAGAGCATTTGGCTTAGGTTGCTCACAAAATGGTGAGAGCATATGGAAAGGGGGACTGAGGTGACCTCAACATGAATTGAGCATAACCCACATAATCTTAAAATGACCTCAAGTCATAGAAATTCCATCCACATAAAAGGTGGGGAAAAACCAACTAGGTCACAACAAGTTCTCAAATCCAAAAAATGGCCAGTCAAATGAAAATAGTAATGGTAAGGTGATATGGTAATGCATGATAAACAAGTATTTCCCCTAATTTTCCCATAGGCAGTTATAACTAGGATACAACACCATAGGTTAATGATACTAATTTTCCCATAGGTATTTATAATTAGTAGTAAGATTGGTGAAACACTAATTTTTCCATGTGTAGTTATAATCAAGCTCACATAAACAAACTTGATAGGATGAAAGATGAAGGATATCTTACCAGATCAATTGTCATGCTACTTTCATAGACTATCATTAAAACATGGATTGGATTGATTGTTGAAACTTGATCAGAATCCTCTCACAAAAGGTGTAAGAAGAACTAAATGAACCAAAATCAAAACAAGATTAGGTAGGATGAGTAAAAATAGGCTTTGGTCTAGATAGGAATGGAATGATAGGATGGATAAAATGGTAAAAGGGTTTGCCCCCAAGTGATAGCATGAATAGCAAGAATCTAAAACAATGGTAAATGGATATGAAACAATGGCAATGGCAATGTGAAATGATATGGTACATGTTTTTGGCCTGGGTGTGGTAAATGGCATATGATTCTATTTTTCCTATTGAGATGGAGATGCACGTTCTAATCAACAAACGATATAAATAAAATACTTGATCACGTTAATTTCTATCCCACACCTCATCTAAATAACTTCTCTATCAAAAATGGCCTATATATTTTGATGCTAAGAACACTTTTGTGATCTTCATTGGTCATTAATTTTGATTCTTTCAAATGCCAAGACAAGGTATCTTTGTAGCCTCTACAAAGGAAAGCGTAGCTATGGATGGTAAATAAGGACAAATAATGGATGGTAGGCTTGATTATGAAATATAATGGTAGATGATAATGGAATGTTTAATAGTGGGGAAACAAATGAAGATTAGTTTGTTCAGTAACACATAATATTGTTGATGCAGGATTCAACATAATTTTGGTTATGACAAAGTTAAAGACTTGTTCTCTCAATAGGACCACCTGATTTTTATATTGTTTGATCTTGAGAGTAGCTACCATCTGATTAGGCTATAGATACGAATCTATTTTGATTTGATCTTTGATTTTGTCTTCATCCAATAGTGAAAAACTTTTGTGCTTAGCTATTGGTGCCTCAAAGAGGTTTTCACCAATAAATTTGTCTTGATTGTCCTGTAGCACCTCTAAAAAGGTTTCACTAAGGAATGTTGACTTTTGACTTTGATTGTCTTCTAGTGATTTTGAAAAATTTTCACTAGAAGATGCTGAGTTATGACTTTGATTATCCCCTAACACCTCCAAAAAATTTTCACTAGAAAAGTGTTCTTATGCTATATGATTGTGGTCTTGGCCTCTTTGCTCTTCTTCAAATGCTATGTTTCCATGGATGTAGTTCAACAAAGTGTGATTCTCTCAATCCCAATCAAAACTTGTGGGAGATGGATTGTCAATGATATGGCTATTTTGGTTGATGGTAATGACCTGTGGCTATTTTGGCTCAATCCTCATAGAATATACTAGGATAACTTGTGTCAAAGCTGAAGTACTCATCTTTAAAAATTAGAGAAGGTTCATAAATGTATTCAAATTAATCTACAAGCCATGCATATCCAATGTTGTGAAAACCACAAACACATTCTTCTTCTGAATCTGATTTTAACTCAAAAGACTCTAAATCTGATGTTTATTCAAATTATGATGGTAAATCCAATGTTGGTTCAAGAATAGAACCTAAATCTAACTTTGATTCTTCATTTTATGGGTACTCTATTACAATTATGTCTTGTTGAATGTCTAGTATTGGATGAGTAACAACCTATAATGGAATGATGGGCTCCACAAAAACTAGTTTATCAGAGTGAGACTCCTCTAAGATGGGAAAAAGGTCAAGAGACAACTCCTTAGAGACTAGCTTGTTAATAGGTGGATCTTTAATAATAGGCATATGGTCAAGGTAATGATTTTCCCAAAAATGATTATAATTATTAAGAAGTGACTCGACAAAGATTAGCTTGTCAATGTTAGACTCCTTGACACAATTGGGATAGGATCAATAGGTGATTCATCATAGGTTGACTTATCACAAGTGGTTGGTTCAATAAAAACATTTTGGATTGGTTGGTTTTCTTGGCTTTGGTTTCTAATGAGTTGGAAAATACTAGTTTTAAACACAGCTTGGTCTTCAAAATATTATATTGGTTGAGGTTTAGATGGGATTGGCACTAGATGAGGAATGGCTTATGATTGGATAATGGTAGGGCATTGGGGAGCATGATTGCTCACATTAGCTAGAGGACAAAGTCTTAAGATAGTAAAAATAGGTTAGTGTGGAGCATGATTGCTCACACAAGCCAAAGGACTAGGTCTTGGAATGATGAAGGGGCATTGTGGCGCTTGATCACTCACACAAACCAAAGGATGAGGTATTTGTATGGGAATGGTGTGATATTATGGTATTAGAATATAAATGGTATGATGTGGTAGAGCTTGATTACTTACATAAACCAAAACATCTAAGTCTTGCTCATAAACCATATCATCCCGGTTGTGAGTTGGCTCATAAGCTAGTTTTTGACTATGTTCTATGTACTAATTAATGCAAAGATGGTATGGATCCATATCCTAAACAACATTATCTGTAGTTGGGTCTTCAAAGTTCTCCTCACAAGCCTCTTCATGCCAATCAAGGTTTTGATTTGGATTTTGTGGATTTTGACTATGTACCTGATATGGAGTATTGTAGGGAGAATAATAAAACTCCTTAGAAAATCTTTCTCTATATGGGTTCTTAGTGGGATTTTGTGTGGCCATTCTATCATAAGTTGGATTGTACGTGACTCCAACATAAGTGTAGCTAGACATATGTATGTAAATGATGAAATCTCTTAAATAAAAAGGCTTAAAATTTTATAAACTCTAAAAAAACTATGTCTAAAGGACAAATGGTTCAAGCTTGGTTGAACTTGGTTGAAGGGGTGGAGTTGTATCTCTAATATGATCTAAAAATGGACCTGTATCTCCAAAGTTATTTATGCTAAGAATTGGCATAAAATAATCTAACATCAAATTTATAATGTCAAATGTCATATGCACAAAAGGTCAAGCATCTAAAAAAATCATGATGTCAAAGGTCTAGGTCAAAGTGTTCCAAACAAGGTCTAAACTAGGAAAGGGAAAAGTTGAGTTACTAGGTCTTTTGTCCAAACACAAAGTCAAAATATAGGCTCAAATAAATAGGCATATGCTAGGACTTTTGGCCAAACAACATCAAAAGATAGACTTAAAACAAAGGCTGATGTGATTGGATTTAATCTAACATGTTTGAAAAGAATTTTGACATAAACTCAGCACACAAAATCAAACATAAACATGATCAATTGGCATAAGGCATAAGACAAAAGGCTCTTGAATAAATATCATGTTCTCCCAAATAAAGGCACAAACAATGATGAGAATAGGTGCTGAACAAATATACTATTAATAGTTTTCAAATTTGGGTAATTGATTAACTGAAGTTATGCAATCCAAAAGAGAAAGATCTATGTATCAGCCCCATGAATTAAAGCCTAAATAGAAATCAATCCATGTTTGAATCCAAACTTGAAAAGGTTAATTGAAAACTCAATGTTGAAAATTAGGATTTGACCAAACAAGCTAGACAAGATCAGACATCATGATGGCACATAAATAGGGTCTAAAGGACTGATGTGACATGGTGTGAAACAAATGGTTTTTGGCATAAGGTGAAACAAGTCTTGAAACAAATTAAGTAGCCTAATGGTGTAAGCATGCTAAAATGATGTGATCTATGTTATGCTTCAAAAGAATAAAATGCAAAATGGTTTTAACATGATTTGGGTAGCATAACACTACCCTCCTTAATTCAAATGACACACACACAAACAAGTTTAAACATTTTCAAGGCATAAGTGTGGTGTAAAACAACTAGTATAATGCCTCTTTAGATAAAAGAGTGATGTATAGACAAATTTATTTTGACATGACATATAAAAAAACAAACAAGTTTTAGTCTCAAAACATACCAAGTAAAAATGACTAAAATATACTAAGTATAATCATCCAAATCCTAGCAAGGGTATGGCAATTTGGGGTTGACTAACTATCAAGTTTTGAACATCTCGAGGGGAATCAATTACATAATGACTTTCATGTCAAATGATGCAAAAGACAAGCATGGAAATTGGTTGGCCATGGCATTGGCTAATTGTAAAAAGGTCTAATATTTTTTATAACCACTACATCCTACTATTTGATCAGTGTAGTGCAATGTCTAAATGTAGATACATCTCATGTGCAACTCAGAATGAGTAAGTGAAGTTAATGCTGAGAGATGAAACTTTGGGTCAAAGCTTCTCTAAAGAACTCGTGGGAGGTAATGATGTCCCCCTCCCAAGCCAATTTTGCATAAAAATAAAGAAATCATGAAATAAAAATACTTTAAGGTCATTTTCAAGGTCACCCAAACTTTGATGAGTTTTTGGGGAGTGCTTTAGATGACATTCTTTCTAAGCCTTAGACTAAGCTATTTGCAATAGGAATGACACTTTTGATTCCAAGGGTTACTTAAAGGGGACAAATGGAAGAGAATACATGTAATACCCCTCTATTTTCTAAACAAAATTAGATCAAACAACTATTGAAGTCAAAAATGACAAGTGAATTCAATTTTAAGCCCAAATGAAAGATTTAGTGGTGTTCATTTGACCCTTTGGTCTTAAAATTGTGAACTTTGAAAACATTAATTTAAGCATCTAAAGTTTTCATTAAGCACCAAAAAAAGGTTTCTAATTTATTTTAAAATTATGCCAAAGATGTCTTAATATCATGTTTTAACAAGTTCCAAGTCCGTTGGTTACCTGTTTACCCTTAAGGCATCACCCTAAAAGCAAATATGTTAGATTAGAAATATTTTAAATAGATTTGAAAATTTTTGTGAAAAATTTATGAAAATTGAAGCTAAAATAATGTCAAATTCTAAAAATTTAGGATAAAACATGTGGTTTTAAAAAACAATTCATCCAAAATGGAGTCTATATGGCCCCAAACCAAGCATTTTAAAATGGCCTATTTAGCTCTCGAGTTTGTGTTTTTAAGAAAAACAAAGTGACTGACATCGGTTATATAACCAACATTAGTTACACTTACTAACCGATGATAGTTATCTAACTAACATTGATTATACCAATAGTGATCGATGACAACCATCCAACTGATGACAATTTTGCTGACGTCAGTTACTATGTAAACCTGTAACAAAGAAAAATGACAAAACAAAGTTAGAAAATAAAATTACTAGAGTTTTAATGATCCAAATGAAGATTTTAAAGTTGAATAATTATCTTCTTCATGTGTGGGATACATTGTGTCCCACCGGGTGTGCCATTATGTGATCTAAGAATTTGACTCAAGAGAAGATGGTTAGTATGGTGTTAGTTTCAAAATGAAGATAAAATGAAAGAAACACAATAGATACCATAACATCTCTAGGTCTAAAAACTATGGAGAGATTAATTAAAATAAATAAATAAAACACACAACTAAAATGCAAAATAAACCCTCTTTTACCTTCCTTGGATACTTCAAAATGCTTGTTATAGTGGCTTGCTCGGTTTGTGCTCATGAAGTCCTTGACAATGGAAGCTTGGCTACCTCCATCTCTCCTTGGAACCTTTGGCTTGTGTATTTTCTTGTATTTGAGTCAATTTGGCATGGTAACACTAATTTTATGAAGCTTTGTAATCAATTCTACATTATAACTTTGCATAATCATGTCTTAGAAATGATGTTCATGGCCTCTTTATTTATAGATTTTTGAGAATGTCTATAATCAACTTGAACTATCCATCTTAAGATTGAGATGTGTGGTTGAGGATTAATTAAATTTTTATAATTAATTTTATAATTATCCTCATCATGACATTGGAAGAAGGGGCAATTAAGAGGCATGGAGGGCTTTTATGAGGCATGGGAGGTATGAATCCTGATATTTATAGCGTTTATGGCCTAGGGATGTCTTCCCAATAAATGAGGTCACCTAATGATGTAAATATTTATTTCCAAAACAAATTATTCAATAAGTTTCCATGGAATTATTAATTATGCCTTGATTTGGGTTAATTAGCTCTTAAGCATGTTTAAACACTTTGTGCATAAATTACTCAAATTGATCAGAATGCCTTATTATTGGTACAATATTTAAATAGATTAGAATTGGAAGGTAATGTTAGATGTATTATATCTATTATCCCATTTAGGATGTTACCAATGTCAAATAATAAAGACATGTGTCTCGTGCAAGAGATTTGATAGTAAAGAGCAATCCAGAGCATCTATGGGCAAAATTAGCATTTTGACTTGAAATGATCTGATCAAAGTTAGCTAGAACACAAATTATATTTCCCCATTTAATAATAATATAGACAAAATATACACTTAAATATGTTAGTTTCATATCATTTAACATGTTTTAGTGTTTTTAGGCCAAATTGTGCATTTTTGTAGAAATTGGTCAAAAGCCTGGCTGGAGGTTATCGATGGCCAAATTTAGGTGCCTAAAATACCATGTATTTTCCATGTCAAGTGAGATATAAAACTCCTATGGTTTATTAGAGGACTCATCTATGAAAGTGTGGGAGCTGATGGTTCATCATTAGCCTTTACGATTCTCTTGCAATGCATAATGGAAGTTAATTTAGTTTGAAAACTTAGGGATTTTGAAATTCTCTTAAGGGATGCATCTAGTCAACTAAAAATTTCACTCCTAGGGATTAATCAAGACTAGACAAGGGTTGTTATAGCCTTAAACTTCCCATGCAAATGCGTCCATGAATATGGTTATCTATTGGGTTAATAAGCCAAAAGATATGCCCCCCATTGATAAGTTTTTAGCCTTTAAGAGAGATTTATATGCGAGATAAAACTCATTCTCATGTATCACCTATATCGAGTGAGAGATAATACTCCTGGTGTTTCTTAAAATACCTATCTATACAAGTGTGGGAGTTAAAATTTCATATATATGCCTCATAGTTCTCTTGCAACATACAACAAAAGTTTGCTCATTTTGTAACTTAAGGACGAGGAATTTCTCTTAAGGGGTGAATCTAGTCAAAAGTAACTTTTGATCTTATGGCCCAACTGATACTACAAGAGGGACATTCTATCCTTAAAAAAACCATATATATGTTTCCACAAAGATGGTTTATTTATTGGGCTAATGATCTAGAAGATATGTCCCCTACTGATAAGATTTTGGTTATTTGAGAGATATTTGGCTATGAGAAAAAATCATTGGCATGTCTCACCCATGTTGAGTGAGAGAGAATACTCCTGGACATGCTTATAGGACTCATCCATGCAAGTGTGGGAGTTAATGGTTCATCTCTATCCCCACTATTCTCCTGTAATGTGCAACAAAATTTCAATCAATTTGCACACTCAAGGATGAGGAGATTATCTTAAGGGATAAATCTGGTAAACTTAAACTTTCACTCTCATGGTTCAATTGAGACTAGATAAGGGCTATTGTAGCATTAAAACACTTATATGGATGGGTTTGTGAAGATTGGTTCATCTATTGGGCTAATGAACAATAATATATGCCCCCCATTGACAAGTTTTTATCCCTTTACGAGAGTTTTAGATGTGAAAGAAAAACCATTATCATGTCTTGCCCATGTTGAGTGAGAAAGAATTCTCTTGGGTTTGCTGTTAGGACTCATATATGTAAGAGTGGAAGCTGATGGTTTGTCTCTATCCCTCATAATTCTCATAAAATACATGACAAAAGTTTGCTCAGTTTGCATACTTAGGGATTGGAAGATTATTTTAAGGGATGCATCTGGTCAAATGCAACTTTCACTCTTAGGGCCTAACCGATACCAAAAAAGGGATGTTTTAGCTTAAAATTACCATCTAGATGTGTCCATGACATGGTTCATCAATTGGGCTAATGATTTAGAAGATATGCCCCACAAACAAGCTTTTGACCCTTTAAGAGATATTTAACTGTGAGAGAAAACTCATTGTCGTGTCTCACCCATGCCAAGTTAGAGAGAATACTCTTGGGTTTACTTATAAGATTCATATTTTCAAGTGTGGGAGATAGAATTTTGTCTCTATCCCTCATAGTCTCCTATAATGTGTAACTAAAATTTACTCAGTTTGCATACTTAGAGACTAAGAGATTGTCTTAAGGAATACATCCAATCAACTACAAGGGCTTGATCAAGACTAGACAAGGGCCATTTTAGCCTTAGAATGCCCACCCAAAAATATTCACAAATATTCTTTGTTGATTGGGCTAATGAGCCAAAATATATGCCCCTATTGATAATATTTTGGGCTTTTAATAGAGATTTACATGCAATAGAAAACTTGTTTTTATGTCTCACCCATATTGAGTGAAAGATAATCCTTCTAGGGTTATTTAGAAGACTCATCTATGTACGTGTGGGAGTTGATTTCTTATCTCTATCCCTCATAGTTCTCTTGCAATGTGTGACATAAATTCACTTAGGTTTCACACTTAAGGAAGAGGATATTCTTTTAAGGTATGCATCTATTCAACTATAAATTTTTATCTTAGGGCTTAATCAAGACTGGACAAGGGACATTGTATCCTTAAAACACCCATACAAACATGTCTACAAATATGGTTCTTTGATCGGGATAATAAGCCAGAAGATATGCCCCCATTGACAAGCTTTTGGCACTTTGAGAGAGATTTAGTTGTGAGAGAAAATTCATTGCCATGTTTCACCCATGTCAAGTTAGAGATAATCCTCTTGGGGTTGCTTAGAGAAATCATCTATGAAAGTGTGGGAGTTGATGTTTTGTCTCTATCCATCATGGTTATCTTGTAATATGTGACATAAGTTCACTCAATTTTCACACTTAGGGATGATGAGATTCTCTTAAGGGATGCATTCGATCAACCACAAATTTTGCTCTTGAGCCTTGATTGAGACCAAATAAGGGATGTTTTAGCCTTAAGTGACCATCTAGATGTGTCTACAAATATATTTAATTTATTGGGATAGTGAGGCATAAGATATGCCCCCCACTGACAAGATTTTATCCCTTTAAGAGAGATTTGGCTATGAGAGAAAACATGTTTTCATGTCTAGCCTATGTTGAGCTAGAGAGGATCCTCCTAGATTTTCTTAGAGGACTGATTTGTGAAAGTGTGGGAGCTGATGATTCATCTCTAGCCCTCATGGTTATGCTATACTATGTGATGAAAGTTTGCTCAATTTTCACACTTAGGGATAAGGAGATTCTCTTAAGGGATATATCCAGTCAATTACAATTTTCACTTCTAGGGCCTAATCGAAACTAGATACGGGTCTATGTAGCCTTAAAATTCCCATCATGTTGTGTTTGAAAAAATGGTTCATCTATTAGGCTAATGAGCCAGAAGATATACTTCCCACTAACAAGGTTTTAGACCTTTAAGAGAGATTTGGCTGCAACAAAAAACTCTTTGTTGCATCTCACCTATGTCAATTAGAGAGAATCCTCTTAGGATTTCTTAGAGGACTTGTTTTTGAAAATTTTAGAGCTGATGGTTCATATCTAGCCCTCATGTTTCTCTTGAACTGCATGGTGTAAGTTTTCTCAATTTTTACACTCAAGGATGAGGAGATTCTCTTAAAAGATGCATCTGATCAACTACAAATTTCACTCCTGGGGCTTGAACAATACCAAATAAGGGCTATTGTAACCTTAAAACACCTGTTCAGATGTGTACATAAAGATGGTTCATCTATTTAACTAACGATCTAGAAGATATACCCCCACTAACAAGATTTTAACACTATAAGAGAGATTTAATTGTAAGATAAAACTCATTATTGTGTCTTATTCATGTTGAGTTCGAGATAATCCTCTTGGGGTTGCTTGAAAACTCATCCATGTAAATGTGGGAGATGATGGCTTATATATATCCCTCACGGTTCTCTTACACCATGTGATCAAACTTAGATCAGTTTACACACTCAGGGATAAGGAGATTCTCTTAAGGGATGCATTCAATCAAATACAACTTTCACTCCTGAGGCCTAACCAAGACATAACAATGAAAATTATAACCTTAAAATTTCCATCCATATGTGTCTCTGTAGATAGTTTTTTGATTATGCTAACGAGCCAGAAGATATTCCCCCACTTTCCAAATTTTGGCCCTTTAAGAGAGATTTGGTTATGAAAGAAAACCTATTGCCATGTCTCACTATAGTCATATAAAATGTGAAATTAGATGACTTAGGCATGAATAATGACACCTAATCCATAGGTAATCTTTCTTGCTCACACAACCCTTCTAGGCTATTCTTTCACTAATTCCCAGTCATCTATAGCCTTCTGTACTTAGCTCTTTTAGACCTAGGTAGCCCTTTTAGGCCTAGATATATCCCCTAGGTCTCATCCCCTTAGGAAAATAATGCCCAAATTAGACGAAAGCACTAGAACCTAGGGTGTCTTGTTTTTGGTGCTATTGTCCAAGTGCATTTTTACCTCTAACAATTAGATTTTCTTGAATCCTTATCTTTTTCCTTATCCAATTAATACAAGTTTATTTAAACCATGATCATTAATTACCCTATAAAAGGCCATTCAAAGTCCATTTAGAGGGGTTAAAAAATATCATTCAAGCAAGCAAGAATACAAGCAAGACCACTCGAGCACTCTTCCCTATTCTATGCATACAACCAACCTATACCATTTCAAGGTAAACCAAGTCTTCAAAATAGTCCCTAGCCATCTCAAGTATACCCACTTTTACATCTAGTTGCATTTTCATACACGATTGCACCAAGCACCTCAATGGGAGAACTACATTATCTTGATCCCCCTTCAGAGTATTGGTATGTAGGCAATGTGCCCACATATGGGGTGTGAAGTGTATCTAACATATCCTTTAGACACTAACCTATTTTCTCTCTTTCCCAAAAATTTCCTTTCAATTTCAATCACAAAGAGCTCTTAGGGATTTTGAAGATTGAAACAGATGTACAATGAGCTCTGTAGACTTTTGAGCTTTGATATTTCACTGACAGGGTAACACAAACCTATCAAGGAGAATCCAAAAAACTTAGATCACCTAGACAACAACATTGAAAAAGGACTTAATGTTGAATAGCAAGGTGTCCCACTTTTGATGCTCCTATCCAATGAGAAAATAAAGTTCAAGAACCTATTTTTGACACTGTTCTAGTCATGTACCTAAATTCTCAAACCTCGTCTCAGACTGGATAGCTCAAAATAAGTTAAGTTACATTTCTCCTTACTATCTTACTATTTTTAGAAAGGTTAAATTGTAATTAAATTTCACAAATCAGTAGCCATAATTAAGAATATTATTTATTGATTTTCCCTACTTAGACTTATTAAATAGGAATAAAACTCTATTATTCCCAAAAATAATTAAACATTTGGTGAACCTAACTTACTTTGATTTTTGCACAAAAACACTAAAAACCCTAGGGTAAATTATTTTTCATTTTTTACCATAATTTCTTGATTTTTCTTATATTTAAAAATCAGAAATCTAAAAATTATCATATATTTTGTTAAAACCCTAGTTTGCACACACTAGGTCGTTTTTGCATACAAAAACATTCCAAACATTAGGAAAAATATATTGCTAATTTTAGAAATATTTTTTGATTTTTTCTAAATTTTTCAAGAAAAATTATACATATTTTTTATAAATTCATATCAAAATTTTAAAAATTAATTCAATAATCCCTAGTTGCATTATCTATCTCGTAGTTATTTTTACAGTACTCTTTCAATCATTTTTTGAATTTTTAGGAGCATATCAAACTCAAAAAATCAATTTCAAATCTAAAAATTCATATTCTTTTACATAAATATTTAAAAAAAAATCCCTAGTTGCATATACTAGTTCCTACTTTGCTTCTTGAGGTATCACCTTACATCTATAGCCAAATTGCAAAAATGATGCCCATTTATTTAGAAACTTTTCTTACATTTCTTGCAAATAATAAGGAAACCATTATAGTTCCTATCATGTACATGAGTGATGAAGTCTATCATATGTTAGTAAAAAGTTTCATTCTTTGTATTTCATGCTTAATTTTCATAATAAGGGATGATATTACAAAATTTTACTAAAAATGCACAAGATTTCAATATGCCTTTTGCATACTCTCTATCTCTCACATGGAACAATTTTCAAGTTTATCATGCTAAACATGTTAGCAATATTATGTTACAAGTCAAAGCTCTTTATGCATTTAGGCACAAAATCATGTTCTTTATCCTTTACTCTATATTTTTCATATGAAAAAATCTCTAGATTCATTATGTTAAACACATTACAGATATCATAATACATGTCAAAGATATTTATGCATTCTTGCACAAATACATGCTCTCAACCCTTTGCTTTCTATCTTTCATATGGAAATTTTTTTGAGCTTAACATGCTAAACAAATTCAAAATGTTATGTCACATGTACAAACTCTTTATGCATTCATGCACAATTTCATGCTCTCTAACCTTTGCTCTTTATCTCTCATACGGGAAAATATACAAATTTATCATGCTAAACACATTAGAAATGTCATAGTACATGTCACAATTTCTTATGCATACATGCACAAATTCATGCTTTCTATTCCTTATTTATTATTTTTCATGTGGACTATTCTCTATACTCATATTTCCATACAATTTATAACTCCACTTACATGCATTTTAGCCTACATGCATAGTTTCTACCTAGATGTATATGCCTCTTTGGCTATTCTTGTTTCAATGTCATATTTAATGCAGAGGAAAGAAATCCTTTCTCTTCCTTCACCTCAAGAGGGTGATAGCTAATTTCCATCTAACTAGGTCCATATTATCATCCATTCAAAAGGTGAGGTAGCCTATACTGTTTCTCCTAATACATACATTCCACCTACAGCTTCTTTAAACCGTCTTCAACATATGTGATTACATCTTCAATTGGAAGCAACTAAGGTTTGCACTTGTGAGACTCTAAGGAATATTATTTATTGATTTTCCCTACTTATACTTATTTATTAAATAGGAATAAAACTCTATTATTCCCAAAAATAATTAAACATTTGGTGAACCTGACTTACTTTGATTTTTGCACAAAAACACTAAAAACCCTAGGGTAAATTATTTTTTATTTTTTACCATAATTTCTTGATTTTTCTTGTATTTAAAAATTATAAGTCTAAAAATTAATTACAAAATTATCATATATTTTGTTAAAACCCTAGTTTGCACACACTAGGTCCTTTTTGCATACAAAAACATTCCAAACATTAAGAAAAATATATTGCTAATTTTAGAAATATTTTTTGATTTTTTCTAAATTTTTCAAGAAAAATTATACATATTTTCTATAAATTCATATAAAAATTTTAAAATTATCAAACTAATATAAAAAATTCAATCAATAGTCCCTAGTTGCATGATCTATCTCCTAGTTATTTTTACAGTACTCTTCCAATCATTTTCTAAATTTTTAGTAGCATATCAAACTCAAAAAATCAATTTCAAATTTAAAAATTCATAGTATTTTACATAAATATTTAAAAAAAAATCCCTAGTTACATATACTAGTTCCTACTTTGCTTCTTGAGGTGTCACCTTACATCTATAGCCAAATTGCAAAAATGATGCTCATTATTTAGAAACTTTTCTTACATTTCTTGCAAATAATAAGGAAACCATTATAGGTCCTATCATGTACATGAGTGATGAAGTCTATCATATGTTAGTACAAAGTTTCATTCTTTGTATTTCATGCTTAATTTTCATAATAAGGAATGATGTTACAAAATTTATTACTAAAAATGCACAAGATTTCAGTATGCCTTTTGCATACTCTCTATCTCTCACATGGAACAATTTTCAAGTTTATCATGCTAAAC
Source organism: Torreya grandis (assembly GCA_037957365.1). Classification (NCBI taxonomy): domain Eukaryota; kingdom Viridiplantae; phylum Streptophyta; class Pinopsida; order Cupressales; family Taxaceae; genus Torreya; species Torreya grandis. The sequence goes on from JARHVA010002866.1 coordinate 1,384,341, forward strand.
ATGTTAGCAATATTACGTTACAAGTCAAAGCTCTTTATGCATTTAGGTACAAAATCATGTTCTTTATCCTTTACTATATATTTTTCATATGGAAAAATCTCTAGATTCATTATGTTAAACACATTACAGATATCATAATACATGTCAAAGATATTTATGCATTCTTGCACAAATACGTGCTCTTAACCCTTTGCTTTCTATCTTCATATGGAAATTTTTTTGAGCTTAACATGCTAAACAAATTCAAAATGTTATGTCACATGTCAAAACTCTTTATGCGTTCATGCACAATTTCATGCTCTCTAACCTTTTCTCTCTATCTCTCACACGAGAAAATATACAAATTTATCATGCTAAACACATTAGAAATGTCATAGTACATGTCACAATTTCTTATGCATACATGCACAAATTCATGATTTCTATTCCTTGTTTTTTATTTTTCATGTGGAATATTCTCTATGCTCATATTTCCATACAATTTATAACTCCACTTACATTCATTTTAACCTACATGCATAGTTTCTACCTAGATGTATATGCCTCTTTGGATATTTTGTTTCAATGCCATATTTAATGCAGAGGAAAGAAATCCTTTCTCCTCCTTCACCTCAAGAGGGTGATATCTACTTTCCATATAACTAGGTCCATGCTATCATCCATTCAAAAGGTGAGGTAGCCTATACTATTTCTCCTAATACATACATTCCACCTACAGCTTTTTTAAACCCTCTTCAACATATGTGATTACATCTTCAATTGGAAGCAACTAAGGTTTGCACTTGTGAGACTCTAAGGAATCAAATGACAAGCATGAGCAAGCTATTTTTATATTTACAAACATATAACCAACTATTACATGAAAAGATCACAACATTGGAAAATTAGATCATAATACAAAAGCTTCAAAGGTACCCTAGTGCCAATCACGTATATGCACCTTCACCTATTTAATTGGTTACAAGAAATGTTACATATCAAAACCAAAAATCACAACCTAAAATAATCACTATAGAGAATAGTAGTAGGGCACCACTACACTTTGATTCAGAGAGGGACAACCCATATTTTATATTATTAGCACTACTAGATAAGAGGTTAATCACATTACCTTATACTCATCGGTGGGATCCACATCTCCTACATAAGCAACCGCATCGAACCTTTTACAACTACTATCATATTCATGGACATAAAGATACTAATTGTTATGGACTCAAGAATTGCATTAATAGATGTATTGATAATGACATCATATCATTCACATAGGGGCACTAAGATATCCTCCATCATGGAACCATAGACCACATTCCTCCATGATTGAGTCCTCCCAAGACATTACTTCACAAGAATCATTGATTACTAATCATGAGTATAATGTGGTTTATCAGATAGAGCCTCATAGGAGATCTCCTATCCCACCTACTTAGTGGATTTGGAGACCAATACAATTAGCTCAACTTACATACAATAGTGTAGTCTATGGCATAATAGTATAGTTCCATATATATATACATCATAGATTACTGCTTCAACAAAATATTCACTACGACCAAGTTTTTTAGGACCTAATTCAAGTAGCAACCCACTAAAATTAGTATTAAATGAGCCACCAACACAAGTTTCAGCTCTATCTCAATCTATTACTCAGTCATACACATCACAAAGTACCACTTCAGAGAAATATTCACTACAAGTAAGTTTTATAGGACCTATTTCATGTAGCGACCCCCTATAATTGGTTTTAAATGAGCCACCATGATATAGGACACCATGATAAGGAGTCTCCCATGAGAATCATCAGTTAGTAACATTTCTTCCCAATTTCTCTTATACATAGCATATATCAAAACATAAAAATATTCAAATATATCAAAATACCAAAAACATTTTGATTATATACATAATCTATGCTTTACATTACTACTATCATGCAAGGACTTACATTTACTATTTCATGCTATTCTATGTTGATTTATCTACATTACCATGCTTCTTTTGATCTCTTTTGAGTGTGTGCAAGGACATCCAACTGCTTGATTGCTTCACTTTACCCATTGAGGGGGCATTCCTACTTCTATATTCAAGATATAAATCGATATACATACCCATTGGGGGCATTTTCTACATGACTACACCATCCAGGTTATGTCATTCCTACACTACACACTCTGAGTCATTATACTGATGTCCATTACTTTATAGCTTACATATAATATTATATCAACATTTCACTAGTATCTAACACTTATATATCTCTTATTATATACCTAGTATTGTACTACACATGTTTTATATACTTTCACATTTGCTTTGATTAGTTAGATGTGCTTGTATCTTTCTAGCTATTACATACTTTCTCTGATTGCTTAGCATAGCTTGTATGATTGCATTTTCACTTCCAACTTATCTCTTGCTTGTGCCTTAGGACATTTACCAATGTCTTTTGCTTATATTCATGTGTTTGCCTTAGGACACCTACCAATGTCCTTTTCTTGTAATCTTCTATGTACCTATGGCCCTCATTCCAATCTTTGGTTGTTTCAAATTGTATGTGTATGTGGCATGTGAACATACCTTGTATGCTTGTATTCTAGTTTGAGTGACATGTGCCTATGTCCTTTATTTGCATGGCCCCTTAGACAACCTTTTATTATTCTTGCTTATTAATTCTTGCTTTGTATGATTTTTGCTTGATTACTTGTCCTTGCTTGTAATGCCATGATCCATAAAATGCATTTTTTTCTATTTTCTTGGATGCCATGATGGACATCATGCTCCATCCCTCTAACTAACAACTAACACTAATATGTAACATTTATAGTTCAGTACTTTTCACATGATTTCACATTGTTATATCTATTTAGGCATACCCTTGTTGATCTAAAAATCTATCAATACAAACATTGCTATATCTTAAAACATATTGACAAATATCAAAGCTATATCATATATCTATATAACTTAACACACTTAAAGAACTCTTTTCTTCTGAGGGCAGTCATTGTAGGTTCATCATTCCTATCCTTAGAAGAGGGGGCATCAAATAGAGGTTTTGTCATAGAGACCAAAGCTCCTAACATTCAAAATAATAACATTAAGACCACTAAGTACAAAATCCAGAGGTCAAACTAATCAAAATACAGAAAAAAAATAATGACAATTCTAGATCAATAACTAGTTTTCACACTAGACAATAGCACTAAAAATGGACATTAGTGCCAAACATAGGGGTGTCCAAATTTTGGTGCTCTTATCTAGGCATAAAAACAATCAATTTTTCTAGAAATAGGCAAAAATTTCAATTTAGGGATAGTTTTTGCATTTCTAGATTAGTTAGATTCAACAATTTTAGTACAATTCTCTTAGATATAGGGGGTTATCATGCACAACATGATGATTCTCACTTTTAGTTCAGATTAGGCAATTGGCATAACTGCCAGATCAGAATCCATGTTCCAAAAATTAGTGATTAGGGGTAATGTGCATGACATAATGATCTTCTTTTATTTTTAAGTTTAATTATCATCCGTGCATTCTCAATAGTTGCGTGCCTTGCTCCATCTATAGGTGATTGACATCAATTTAGAGTTGAATTTTTATACAACTTTAACTTTTTGAGTACTTAATTTCTTAAGTTGGCTTTCACATAAGCCTAGTACATTAGTTTTAGAATGGATTTCATACAAGCCTAACCTTCATCTTTCAAAATGGCCAAGAGTGGCCTAGTTTTCAACATACATTCACACTATCCACACCACATTGTTATATTTATAGCACATCCATGGGCTCCATGAGCCATTACATATGACATCTATTCTATACTAGTATCACTTCATAGCTTCACTTCACATGGAAATTATAGAGCCAATGGGCTAGCATTTGTATTCTTGAGCCACATATTTGGATGGATTGTACACATAATCTAGACATCAATTAACACACACATGATTCATTAACTTCACTTAGTCAGTGATGATGGAGCCAAAGGGAAATCCTTTGCATTCTTGATCCACATTATATAGAATTGAGCACTCAACTCTATTCATGATATTACTCTTGATTCAATACATACTCAACATAATCTAGCACAATCCAACATCACAACAAGTTTTGTATTGGTTCATATACGCGGTGAGGTGTATTCATTCCTTTCTCTTCCCCTTAGATTTTGTATGTTCTTATTTTAGATATAGTGTATCTAGTAATAATTGATCTACTTTATGTTTTCATTTTTAGATTCACACTTCACATCATGTTGTCTCTATGCACATGTAGCATCACACAACATCATGAGCTTCTCCCTCATAGATAAGTTCAGGTATGCTTTTTATCTTCTTTTATCCTAGTATTTCACTTTGGTGCATCACTAGAATAAAAGGGGGTTAAATGTAGTCATATAAAATATGAAATTAGATGACTTAGGCATGGATAATGACACCCAATCCATAGGTCCTCTTTTTTTCTCATACAATCCTTCTAAGTTATTCTTTCATTGATTCCCAATCATCTATAACATTTCAAACTTAGCTGTTTCAAAACCATATAGTTCTTTCAGGCCCAAATCTATCCCCCCAGGTCTCATCCCCTTAGGATAATAGTGCCCAAATTAGACAGGAGCATTGGAACACAAGGTGTCCTATGTTTGGTGCTATTGTCCAAGTGCATTTTTATCTCTAATGGTTATATTTTCTTGAATACTAATCTTTTTCCTTATCGACCTAATACAATTTCATTTAACTCATGATCATTAATTACCCTATAAAAGGCCATTCAAAGTCCATTTAAAGGGGTTATAAAATATCATTTAAGAAAGCAAGAATATAAGTAAGACCACTCAAACAATCTTCCCTATTCTCTACATATAACCAGCTTATACACTTTCAAGCTAAACCGAGTCTTTAGACTAGTCCTTATCCATCTCAAGTATACCTAGTTTCACATATAGTTATATTTTCATACACAAGTGTACCAAGAACTTCAATGGGAGAACTAAATTAGATTTATCCCTCCTCGAAGTATTGGTATGTAGGAAATGTACCTACACATGAGGTGTGAAGTACGTCCAGTGTATCCTTTACACACTAACCCATTTTATCTCTTTCTCAAATTTCCTTTCAAGTTCAAACACAAAGAGATCCTTCATATTTTGAAGATTAAAATAGATATAAAATGAAATTTTTAGACTTCTAAGATTTGATATTTCACTAACAGGATAAAATAGACCTATCGAGCAAAAGCTAGAAAACTCAAATCCCCTAGACAACAACATTGAAAAAGGAATACAAAATCAAACAATAGGGTGTCCCACTTTCGACACTCCTATTTAATCAAAAAATGAAGTTTAGGAACCTATTTTTGACACTATCCCAATCCTGTACCTAAATTCTTAGACCCTGTCTCAGACCGAACATCTCAAAATAATCTAAGTTACATTTCTCCTTTCTCTCTTACTATTTTTAGAAAGGTCAAATTGTAATTAAATTTGACAAATTAGTAGCCATAATTAGGAATATTATTTACTAATTTTCCCTACTCAGACTTATTTATTAAATTGGAATAAAACTCCATTATTCCTAAAAATAATAAAACACTCACCATGTTGAGTTACATAGAATACTAATGGGGTTACTTATAAGACTCATTTGTGAAAGTGTGGGAGCTAAAATTCATCTCTATCCCTCATACTACATGAAAAAATTTCACTTAGTTTGCACACTTAGGGATGAGGACATTTTCTTAAGGGATGCATTTAGTTAACTATAATTTTCACTCCTAAGGTCCAACCGAGACCTAATAAGGGCTATTATAGCCTTAAAATTACCATACACACATGTTTGTGAAGATGGTTCATCAATTGGGAAAATGAGCCAAAATATATTCCCCCATTACCAATATTTTGGTCTATTCGAAGAGATTTGGTTGCAATAGAAAACTCATTGTCATGTCTCACCCATGTATATTTATAGAGAATCCTCCTTAGGTTGGTTAGAGGACTTATCCATGTAAGTGTGGTAGTTGATGTCTCATATCTATTCCTCATGGTTATCCTATACTACACGATCAAATTTGGCTTAGTTTTCACACTCAAGGACAAAGAGATTATCTTAAGGGATACATCTGGTCAATTATAAATTTCACTCTTGAGGCTTGACTAAGACTAGAAAACAAATGTTCCAGCCTTAAAATAGCCATCTAAACATGTCCACATAGACGGTTCATTAATTGGGATAATGAACCACAAGATATGCCCCCCATTAGCTAACTTTTGTGTAATGTACCTAGAGAGGAGTAGAATAGTAGAATAGGGAATAAATAGTTTAGTACCACATGCATAAGAATAAGAATTTGGGTAGATGAGAAATACTATAAATAAAGGGGTATATGATATTGTAAAGGATATAATAAGTTAATTGTAATTAGAGATTGCTCTAATAGGAGGTTTCCCCCTCAAAGAGGTTAGCGATATGGAGTTATTCCTTCCATAAAAGGAATATAATATAATATATTTAGTATTTTTAGTTATATGAGAGTGAAGTTCTTATCATTTGATGTCAAAACTCTTTCTAGGGCCATTTACATATATTTTTTTAGTAAGAGTTTATGTAATTAGGATTTTTTAGTTTTGTTCACATATGGTCTCACCTTGCCTTAATGGAAACCTGGTGATCAGAAAGTGGATAAAATTTGAGTTGGAGAGAATAATTTTTTTTGAAAGTTAGTTTTGGGAGTGGAAGTTGTTACAAAAGTAGAGCTATTGTGGAGATTTTTTTATTACAAGCACATTTTTGAGCTTCAGGGAGTGAGTTTATATTTTTTATGACATATTACAAGCTTTCAAAAGTTAGCTAGATCTGCTATTTATTTGTAGTTTCAAGTGCAAATCTACATTTTTTGTCCTAAACAAAATCAACTGATTTTTTTTAAACTACTCTCAAAATATAATGAATCATGTCAAAACATTTATGGGTTTTGTGTGTCTTGTTTCTAGATTTCCATAATTTTTTATAATTTTGATTTTTGTTTACTATTTTAAAAGTTATCATAGTTTTAGTGACTATTTATATTGTAAAAAAAAAGAAAAGAAAATATAGAGAGAGTATGTGTGTTTTCAATTGTTGAATCCATATTTTAGTTGTCATGGAGATTTATATTTTATCTAGAGCATTGACTACACTTCATCAAACTAGCACGATTTGAGAATATCAAGCAACATTTGAACACATCACTAATCAGATTATAGGCCTATCTGATGAATTATTTCAACATTGTTTCATAAACAAACTTCAAGATGATATTCAAATAGAGGTTCAAATGTGGTAACCTCAATCTATGATGGAAACATGAGGATTATCTAAGCTCACTAAAGACTATATCAATTAGAAACTCGCCAAGACATCTTCCTTTCATCATCCCAACATAATGCTAACTCTTTTGACCATCAAATGTCTCTTTGTGTGGGACACTGAGTCCCACTTGATTGGACTTCTACCAACACCAATATATTAATGGGAAACAACAACACCTAAAGAACCCAAGATGGAAGCAAAAGCACCAAATATGACACCAGATACACCCCAACAGGCCCTAACAACAACACCCAAAGAGTCAAAAATGGAAATATAAGTATCTAAGATGGAAACCAAAGCTTCCAAGCCTTAAAATTCACTTGTAATAATCACTATGCATACTTTGGTAGTGGTGTTCACTCTACAACCAATGTGTGTAAAGAACAATGCTAAGGGGGATGGCATGTATCCTCAATTCATTCATTAGGTTGACTATTTTGAGCACCCTTGCTCAATTTGAGGATATGATCATCATGATTTAAATTACACTTCAACCTTCATTTATAGTTCTCATGTTCACCCTGTTGATGTACATGTTCATTTTCGAGCACAAGCAAAAGAAGTAGAAGCATAAAAAGACACATGGATGTGCCTTTATTTGGTCTTTAACCTATTTTCTTATGTATAGTCCAGATTTCATTTGGTCCTCCTCCTATTTCCTAATTCTTATGATGTTTTGAGGGTAAAACATATTTAATGGGGATAGAATGTAATGTACCTAGAGAGGGGTATAATAGTAGAATAGGGAATATGTAGTTTAGTACCACATGCATAAGAATAAGAAGTTGGGTAGATGAGAAATACTATAAATAAAGGGGCATATGATATTGTAAAGGATATAAGAAGTTAATTTTAATTAGATCTTGCTCTAATAGGAGGTTTCTCCTCGAAGAGTTCAATGATATGGAATCATTCATTTCATAAAAGGAATATAATATAATATATTTTTTATTTTATTTTATATGAGAGTGAGGTTCCTATCATTTTGGCCCATTCTAAGAGATTTGGTTGTGAGAGAAAACTCATTATTGTGTCTCACAAATTTCAATTTATATATAATATTATTGGGGTTTCTTAGAGGATTTGTCTATGTAAGTGTGGGAGCTGATGACTTGTTTCTAGCCCTCACAGTTCTCCTGTAATGCGTGACCTATGTTGGTTTATTTTGCACACTTAAGGATGAAGAGATTCTCTTAAGGGGTACATTCAGTCAACTAAAAATTTCACTCCTAGTGCCCAACTAAGATTTTACAACTATATTTATAGCCTTAAAAATCCCATTCAGATGTGTCTACCTAGATAGTTCATTGATTGGGCTAATGAGCCATAAAATATACCCCCATTGGCCAACTTTTGGTTTATTTTGAAAGATTTAGATGTGAGAGAAAAATCATTGATATTTCCCCATGTTAAGTTATAAATATCATCTTGAGGTTTATTATATGACTCATTCATGCAATTTTGGGAGCTAATGTCTTGTCTCTAACCCTCACAATTCTCCTACAATGTGTGACTAAAGTTGGCTCAGTTTGCACACTCAAGGGTGAGGAGATTATCTTAAGGGATGCATCCAATCCATTGCAAATTTTACTCTTAGGGTATAATTGAGACCATAAAATGGATATTTTAGCCTTAAAATTCCCATTTGGATATGTTTACATAGAGAGTTTATTTATTATATTAACAAGCCACAAGATATGCCCCCACTAACCAAATTTTGGTCTATTCTAAGACATTTGGCTGTGAGAGAAAAATCATTGCCATGTCTCACCCATGTTGAGTTATAGAGAATAATCTTGAGTTTTCTTAGATAAATAATCCATGAAAGTGTGGTCACTAATGGCCCATCTCTATCCCTCATGTTTCTCTTGCATCATGTGACTGAAGTTGGTTTAGTTTGCTCATCTCTAGTCCAAAATAGAGGTCTGTGTACTATTAAAATGTAATATTATTACAATTAAATGTCTATTGATATCTTAATAATATGTGTCAATGTTTTTATTGTATTCATGACATACAATCAATTCAAATTTTAGTGATTTTTTCCTTAAATTGAAGTCCTTATGCTTGAAACTGCTCTATACACTATTTGTCCATGTCAATAGTCCTTGCAATCAATTGAAACTTTGCATGAGATTAGTTTAAGGTTTGGAGAAGTTAAGGAATGTCCTTAATACCATGGGAGATATGTTAGAATAATTATATATCTTTTAAGTTCTATTAACAATCCTTAACTAGCTCTTGGGTCTCTTTAAGCCTTTGAATCCCTAAAATAGGGTTTTCTTCATAAAAAGGTCAATGATTTTAAATTCAACTAGTGAAACATTAAAAAAATTTGCATGAGTTTTTTATAGGGTGTTTTACAAATAATACAAATGTTTCCAAGTTAAGAGTGAATATAAGTAAAATTAGTAGTATAAGGAGCAACAAAATCAAGAGCAAAGGATAACATGGATGATGAAGTAGAAGCATAGGTGTGGAAACAAAGAACACACACATTTGTATGAAAACTTGAATGAAGAAGAATATTAGTTTTAAGTTTTTTTCTCCCCTTGGGAGTATGATGCAAGGGAATCTTAGGAATTCCCAAGATTTTTTCTAACATTCATGACAATAAATGAAATTTGAATTTAAGTCCATCAGAAGTTTTCTTGCCTATAGGGATTTTCAAAATTTAAAGTGTTTAGTTCATCTAAATGAGTGTTGATGATATGTAATGGATAAATAATGTTGTAATAGACCTTTTTTGGTCTCAATAAGATTCATAAAATGGTGACGAGTCATATTTATATTTAAGGGTGAGGTGGCAGTCCACCACCCTACGTGGGTCTAGGGGTTGTTGAAATATCTTGATCAAAAAATAATTATGAATCTTGTTTTAAGAGTTTTTGATCATAGTTAGGTAATATATAGTGTAAGAGTCAGTCTTGGAATTGGTAAAATCTCATCCCATTCAAGTATGATAAGGAATGGATATGTAAATAAAGAAACATGTTGAATCAAGAATGTTTATGACATGAGAATTCTATGTGCATGATATTTACATGGCTGAGAACAATGCATATGGTATATTTGAAGCATAAATGTGGTAAGAATTTTTTTATTTAATGTTGATTTATTTTTATTTATTTGATACATGGAATCTAAATTGAAGTGGAGGAAATCACTTTTGTGGAGATAGTTAGGTCTAATAACAGGGTGTGTACACTTACAGTCTTGTTCAAATAATTTGTCTTAGTATTTGATCCTTTATTTATTTGAGTCCTATGGGGGATGAGAAGTGGAAAAAAATATATGAATAGATTTAATTATCTTGTTTTAATATACAGTTTATTAAATATTGATCTTATTCCATTCTTGTGTTAAATCCTGCTCATTGATAACATACAGTCCATAAAACTCAAAAATTCTATGTAATGTGTTCTAGGCATAGAATCTTGTTTTGGATACAAAAGAGATTTAGGAAGGGTTTATAATGGTAATATAAATGTGGATAATTTTTTTTTAATAGGTTATAGAGTCATTGGAATTTTAAAGAATAAAGAAACCCTGTTTACCCTTATTTTCTTGTATGTAAATGTAGTGTTGAGAAACTGAGATACCCTAGTTGTGAACTTTTTGAGGGTTGTTAGAACTTGATTATTGAATGAAATTTTTTCATGAGCCTTAAATATACCTAATACAATAATTTTTTTTTTCATTAAACTCTTTGTAGATCATTTTATGAAAATTTCTTATCTCTCAGGTTTGTATAGAGACCTAGAAACCCTAGATTAGGGGTTTGGGTTGTAGAAAGAGTTTTTACTAGCCAAAAAGTCCCAAAATTTGTAATTAGGGATATTATATATATATAATAAATTATTTTGGTTTAAATATTTTAAGTTCAATATTTCATACAATCTCAACTATAATTTATGAATGAGGGCTAAATATGCCTGGGATGTTATGGTAGAAAAATAGGGTATGCATGTGGAGTCTGATAAAATGGAGAAAAATGAGATATTAAAGATAAATGGGTCCTAGGAAATGGTCTAAGTGTGTTTTTAAATTTTTTATATTTCTAAAACCAATGCTATGTACCTATGGATATGATATATTATTGTATATGGGTTGATGGAGATGCCGACATGTGGCACACATCCCCTTAGTTAGTTATATGGGTACAATATATTAGGATAATAGAGTAACTTGTAGAAGTAGTAAATTTGGTAATGGTTGGACTACATTGGGATTAAGAGGTTACACATCCATGGGTTAGATAGATGTATATATATATATATATATATAGGAGATGATTATCATGGTAAAGATATCAAGTAAGCATTGAGTCTTCTATTGTAAGAGGATATTGGAGGTTGTCCCCTCGAAAAGACATTGTGGAGTTATTCCTTCCTAAAGGAGTATTATATGGTGTTTTCATACCTTAAGGGTATTTCTACATATATTGAATATCAAGATCATATCAAGTGGTATCAGAGCTTTGATTTGGGCAATTTGTGGAGCAAAACCCTAGGTTTTTTTGAATCGTCAATAAATTTTTATTGGTAGCAAATTTTTCCACAAATTTTTTTACTGGTTATAGACAATATTTGAAATAAGTCACAGTAAAAAAATTGAGATTTTTTGATTCGTTTTGACGGAGTTATTTCTATTTTAGGGTTTATAATAATTTCGCTATATCTTCTGAAATATAAGGAATTTTTATTCTAAATTTTTACTGGAGATATAAGCAGATATAAGAGAAGCACAATGAAAATTTCAGAATTTTTTGAGTTGTTTGAAGTGATTTGTTGTGATTTTATGGATCAGTTTTGACATTTTAGGGTTTCATGAACCTTAATTTTTTTTGTGAATCATGGAGTTGCAAAAATTTTTAGGGGAAGATGATATTGATGCTAGAGAATGGTGGATCCTTTTGGAGAATCATGTTACAAAAACTTTTGGGCAAAGATGATTACTTATTTTTTTGTTTGGACCTGCACTACATTGGTTTGATCAATTGAGCTGTACAGAAAGGTTTTCTTCATGGAAATAAATGGAACAAATCTTTTTAGATCATTAGGATATAAAACAAGAAGTAGAAGAAGAAGAAGCAAAAAAAGAAGAAGAAGAAATAGAAGAATCAATAGAAGAACAAGAAGAAGAAGAAGTAGAAGAAGCAATAAAAGAAAAAGAAGAAGAAGAAGAAGAAGAAGAAGAAGAAGAAGAAGAAGAAGAAGAAGAAGAAGAAGAAAAAAATAATAAGAAGAAGAATTGGATGATAAACGTTCAAATTATTGGGCTCCGAAGAAATTTGAGTCAATTTTTCAATTTCATGGATGCATTCAAAAGAAAAAGGTTATTGTGTCCATAAACCCTACCAGTAAGTATAACTTCATCAACATAAATGTGTCCAAGCATCTACATGTTCAAGCAAAGAATATCAAAGAGGTTCAAGTAGATGGTAAGAATATTTCAATATTCTCATTATGGAAAAATATGTTTTGCATTTAGATTTTTATGCTTTGGATATGGATGATGTGGATATAGTTATTGGATATCCATGGTTAGAGACTTTGGGAACAATGAATATTAATGTTCAGAAAAAGTTCATGAAGTTTTGGTATAAGAAAAAGAAGATCACTTTACAAGATATCATAGTGAAAAAGACACCAATAACAATCCACGTAGATCATGAGGATGCGATTAAAACAGGTGAGAAGATCATGATAAAGATTTTGATGATATAGATAAAGACACACTACAAATGAACACTTCATCTACTCAAGAGACAAAGAAGGAAAAGGTAGAAGAGGTAGAAGTAAAGGTGGATAATGTCAAAGTATTGGAAAAGGTTGAGGTATATAAACACCCCCATCATCATGAGAGGAAACAATCATGGAACCAAGTGAGGAAGTGTCATAACAACAATCATTTTTTCTATACAGGAAATCAAATTTCCAATCATTTTAGATATGCATGGAATCCAAAGAAAAAATACTATGGCACATGGAATGAATGGGGAAATCACTATGACTATGCATGGAAGAATACTTACTATGGTCATGGTTGGAATCAGAGTAGCGCAACGAAATATGGTACATGGAATAAAAAGAGGAATAATTATACTTGGACACCAAAGCAATATAATTATGATCATGAATGAAATCAGAGGAGCACAATGGATTTTGAACACAATCTTAGAGAGATATCACCTGCCAAGATCACATATGGATGGTTAGATGAATGAGATTGGAGACAAGTGTGCAATGATTTGAAGTACACTCATTATTTGGTTTCTTCCTATGTTTCGGGGATGAAAGATGTCAAAGAGGGAAGTAATGCTATGTACCTAAGGATATGATATATTAATGTATATGGGTTGATGGAGATGCTGACATGTGGCACACATCCCCTTAGTTAGTTATATGGGTACAATATATTAGGATAATAGAGTAACTTATGGAAGTAGTACATTGGGTAATGGTCGGCCTACATTGGGATTAGGAGGTTATCCATTCATGGGTTATATATATATATATATATATATATATATATATATATATATATATATATATATATATATATATAGGAGATGATTATCATGGTAAAGATATCAAGTAAGCATTGAGTCTTCTATTTTAAGAGGATATTGGAGGTTGTCCCCTCAAAGAGACATTGTGGAGTTATTCCTTCCTAAAGGAGTATTATATGGTGTTTCCATACCTTAAGGGTATTTCTGCATATATTTAATATCAAGATCTTATCAACCAAGGAGGTTTACCCCTAAATAGGGCTAGTATGGGATAAGGCTAGAAAGGTGCTTGTGTGAAGAAAGTAAGTAGGTAGATTGAATTAGTTGCTTAAACAGGGATGCAAAAGAGTGATATAAGTAATAATAAGGTTTATATGTGACTTAAATTATCATTTTTATTTGATTCCTCATTAAAATGTCATTTGGCATTAACAACTTGTGAGAGTACTATAAAGGTTGAAGAGAGTACATAAACAAAGAATGATTCAATTTATTGAAGGTTATTGGATGGTTTATTGATAGTGTAATGTTTTTTTGAAAATAGTGTAGTATGATATCATGAATCATTGTAAGGAGAATTATATCCATTATTTCATGATTGCCCCAAAAGGACTATAGGGAATAAGTGAATGAAGGAAAGTGTATCTTGAATCAATGTAAAAGGGAAGAGTGTTGGAGAAAGGTGGTTAGATATCTACATAAAATGTCCTTATACTACAAAAAAAATTCCAAGATAGACATTGTTCTACATAAAATGGAGGAATTGCATGAAATTAATAGACCTAGGTTAGAATTATGGTGTATTGAGTGTGATAAGTAAGGACATCATAGGAATGAATGCCCAGAAGTCAAAATAGAATTCTATGAAATTTCTTGCATGGTAGGCCATTCCATTGCAAAGTACCATATATTATAGTAGTATATACAACAACCTCATGTCATGTTATGAAACTTTTTAAAATCACACAACCATGGTGATAATATTTGCCTAGATCTATAGGAACTAAAGTAAGATATTACCTAAAATGTCTTTAAAGTAGCATCATAATAGTCTCTAACTATAAAACTTGATGCATCGAGTCTAGATGTTAAGATGGAAATGAAAGGTAGTTAGGGTCCACCACCAACACAACCTACTACTGTATGGATGCCTCAATTTCCATAGTATCAAGCTAGTTTGAATATGCAATTATCATAGGGATAATCAAGTTGGACATTACAATCTTTGTAATATCAGGTAGGATGGGCACCTTTGTCCCTTCAATACCAATAAATATAGAATTATACACCTTAAAAACAATAATTAGGATACATCTTTCAAAATATAAACATTATGGGGGATATGATGTCAACAATAAGGATGAATTTCACCAAAAAGGTATGGAGGTTAATGAGTTGGATAGAAAGGAAGATACCAAAATTGTAGACAAGGGGATAGACAAGATAGACAACCAATTGCCTATTACTTATGTGGTGATATTAAACATATCACATGAAACTATCCATGTAATCCACATAGGTAAAGCATTATGTATATTATAGAGTATTGGGAAACATAATACTAAGGACTAACTTATATTTAAAAAGTAGAGGAAATAAAAGGTAGAGAGAAATTTAAATATGGAAAATTCTTACCATAAATATCTATTTCATGTAAGCCACCACCAAAAATAAATATAAATATTAAGGATAATGCTATTGGATATGCCCTAATAACCTCCAATTATAAAATTTTGGTAGGATAAATATCTAGATCTCATAAGAGAAAAATTTCCAAAGATTGAAGCAACTCAATTTCTCTAGTCCATTCAAAATCAAAACACTTCTAATAGAGATGTTGTAATAGTGGATGATCAGATATATGTCTAGATTATTCTTATCCTCAATAAATATGGATTAGTTACAACGTTGACATATCTTCTCAAGTTAGTAAGTATTATTTGCAATGAAGATATATCATATAATATTACAAAATTATTTCGTAACTTGCATGATTGAGTGAAAAGGGGAAAAATGAGCTGAAAAGGTGATTTGGTATGTAAAACCCAAAAATCCTTAGGATGTTGATTCCAAAATGGGCATAGATCCTCCAAGCTAGGAGTTCCCAACACTTTCTTTGACTTCTAGAATACAGTGAATATGATTACTCGGTCAACTTGGGAGGCCATTAGATGAACATCCTTGTGACATTAAGTCTCATAAACTATGGATGTGTGGAGCCCATTAGGATATTAGATTATGTGGAGATAATAATATTTGATTTGAGTTTATGTGGAGACTTTGTAGTTATTGATATAAAAACTAATGAAATGTACTACCCTACATTAATTAGGAATAAATGGTTGTATGATGGTTAGATGGAAATATAATGGATAACTAGTTGGAGGCACATTAAATAAAACAAGTCTAAAAACAAGCCATACATAATCCCCAAAGATCATATGTCATCATATACCTATAAGGGAGATAATTAGTTTAATTTTAGCTAGGAACCCAAGCATGAGGCCCTATGAAATAGAGATTTCACCTATCTCATATATTAGGCACACCAATTCCCATAGCTAAAGCAAACAAAATAGTTTTCATATTAACCTATAAAGATAATGGAGTATAATTCCACATGATGTAATGCATGTATCCATTAGTATGATCTCTAATGAGATCATAATTTGATCTCTTGCATCATGTGATTCCTATGGATATAGATTACATAGAACCCACCATGGAGGTTACTTTTCCATAGAAGATACATCTTCCATAAGTGGTGACTCAAATATACATATGTTAAATTGGAAACATGTGGACCATGAGGTAAGGCCCATAATAATGGTCCATGTTATGAAAATATAATTTTTTTAGTATTTTACAACTAAAGACTTAGCATAATTTATTTTTAGGATGGAATAACATGTCACCAATATAGAATTAGGACTAAGTGTGATAAATTATGATTTAAAGGGTGTCATTATGACATGGTGGGAAGGTAAAATATTAAATTGGGAAGAATCATGTGAAATTAAGTGAGCTCAATATCAAGGTGGCACCTACAATTTTAGATCAATGGCCATTTTCTAAGAAGGATAGTACATTGAGTTTCATATCCATAGATGTATAGATATATAATGACCATAGGGTGTAGAATCAAGATATTAAGTGAATGTATTATATCATAAGTTATCACCTCTATTGAGATTATGGTACATGCATCAAGAGTGTAGACACAAAACCAGAAATTATCCACATGCCTAATAGGATTTTATACAAACATTTGTGTTTGAGGATGAGAACCCAATGGTGCATAAAGATCTATAGAAGCTGAAAATATTTTAATGTCATGGACATGAGGACGACATATTCACTACGTAGAAGTAAAGTTCATAGGAAAAATTAGATAGGAATAAAATAAAGATATCAATAAATATCAAGCTAATAAAGAGGGAATAATTTCTATTGAAATTTTACAACATAATTCTAGACAATGTAGAGAAAGAAAAATCTAGTGAAAGTGAAGAAGGATTCAATCTAAAAAGATTATTTGATCCTGAGTGAGAGAACAAGGAGCCTAAATTAAATAATATAAATAAACTAAAAGATACACAACTATGAAACACAAATATTTAAGAAAAATAATGGGAATGGAGATAGTGAGGCTCTATTCTGAATGGGCCCAATAAGATATATCATGAACTACTGATGAAATCATTTGAAAACATTGGTATAGACTCTATACCAAAACTTGAAACTATTGGATATTAATTGATGTAACATTATAATTCAAATATAACACAATTATTGTGAGATTATAAAGATGCATTTCCCATTATAATTTTATAAGTCAAGGGTGTATATCCTTCATAGGGGAGATTTATATCAGCTCAAGGAGTGTGTAAGTCCCATTAAGAAGTGATTGTATAGACTAAACCATAATATTAAATTAAAATTCAAGGTAGAGATAAACCAAATGTAGGAAGCATGAATCATATATCTAATCAACAAATTAGACTAGGTGAATTTTATGGTGATGTAGCCTAATAAATCAAAATAAATCTGAGTTTGGGTTGAATACAAAGATTTTAATGATGTTTGTGTAAATGACCCATTGAAAATTTTGTTTATAGATGAAGTCTTATAATTAGTCACAGAGTATGAAGTTCATTACTTCATAAATGGTTCTATGACTATCATCAAATTCCTATTGTAGCAAAGGATCATACGAAGGCCACCCTTTTGATAGAATGGAGCTCCTTTTCATACAATATGGTGCTTTTGGTCACAAAAATTCTCCTTCTATATTTTCTAGAGAAATTTTCATTGCCTTTAAATATTTCATTCATGATTTATTGGAAGTATATCTAGATGATTGGGTTGTATTTTTTTTGTTCAAGGATCATCTTTGAAAATTTTAAATTATTTTTGAAATATCTAGGGATCTACGAATAGAATTAAATCTAAATATATGATTTTATACACCTTTTGGAATTCTTATAGGACATGTTATCTATAACAATGGGAGCCTTGTAGATCAAGAAAAGATCACATTGATGGTAGGATTGAAACTTCTAGTTTACTCTTAAATAGTGCTATCATTCTTGGCTCATATTAGGTATTATCATAAGTTTATCTATGGATATGTAAAAATATTAGTAATATTAGAGAAGTTATTTAAAAATAACTTAAAGTTTGAATATAATTTTGAGTGTTAGTCAACTTTCATTAATCCAAAACAAAAGTTAGTCATAAATTTAATACCTGTATTCCCTGATTGGTATAAGCCTTATCATATTCACATGGATGCATATGGAATAATAATGGTAGTAGCCTTAGCTCGACTAGGGGATGGAGGTCTTGATCACCCCATCAATTTTTTAAGTTAGAAGATTTAATTTGCAAAAAATAATTACACCACACAGAGTGGGAATATTTATCTATGGTGTTTTCACTCTAAAAATTTAGATTTTATCTATTGGTTACTCTCTTTGAGTTCTTCGCAAACCACCAAACCTTGAAATCATAGGTGAATAAGTCAATGTTAGGATGGAGAATATCTATGTGTTTGATTTTATTTTAGGAATTGCAATTTAAAATCAATGTGAAAATTGAAAGAGATAATGTGGGACCAAACCATCTAATTAGAATATATAATGATGAAGGTCTAGAGGAATTATAAGATGAGTCATAGATGCTCATTTATTTATATTCATTGTGATTTCATAAAACATAGAGGGCATATAATTGTTTTTGGAGTAGGGTGCTTTTCCTACACATTATGGAGAAAATGATAAAAAAATAGCTAGTCACACAAGCTCTATCATTTAGTATTATCAATGGATTATTTTATATTATGGGTAAATATGAGTTTGTGAAGAGTATATTTAGTTCATGAAATGCCACAAATTTATATAATAATCATACTAAATAGTTACAAGAGGGAATTCAATAAGAGAATCTATTTTGATAAAAATATTGTAACACAGTTTATGGTGGCCTACACTATTCTAAGATGCACACAGGGTCACCAAACACTGTGACGTGTGTCAAAGTGTAAATAGACCAAATTAACATGATGAAATACCTTTGAGTCCAATACTAGTTGTGCAACCTTTTGAGAAATGGGGAATTGACTTTATATGTCCCATCAATCCACCTTCCAATTGCACTAATGATATATATAATCATTATGACATATTATTGTAAAAAATGGATGGAAGTTATTACAACACTTAGTTACAGTGCCAAATATGTAGCTAAGTTCTTATATGAAAATATCATAACAAGGTTTGGGTCTCTCTTGAAGCTAATCAATGATAGAGAAACACATTTTTTAACAACACCCTAAAAATCCTAATAGAAGAGTTTATGATTTTGCACCAAAAAATCACAAATTACCATCCCTAGGCAAATGTGTAGGCATATACATCAGACAAGGTTATATAAAATAAGCTCATAAAAATATGTAATGTTTATAGTAATGACTAGGAAAATCCCATTTATACCTACAATCTTATGGGCCTAAAAAACCAACTACAAACATGTGATAAAGTTCACACCATTTTAATTAGTAAGTGGCATGGAAGTAGTGATGACTATGGTATACATAGTTCCAAGCCTACAAGTTACATTAATAATGCGACTAGGGGACCAAAAGTCACTTCAAGTGTGATTTATTCATTTAACCAAAGTGGAGGAAACTAGACAAAGGGAAAGCTTGACACATGATATCAATAAATAGAGTCAGAAATCTTGGCATGATCACAACCTATGATTGAAGGAATTTCAACCAAATCAAAAAGTATTGTTATATGACAATATATTAGGCACCAAGTTGAAAAGTTTGTATATTATTCATGAAGTTCCATAGCAGGGTTAAAGCATAATAGTGTGCCCCAATTTTTGTCATAAGAGGCCATATATACTTCTAATTTATCCTCAAAATATATTGAGTTTGGGTCAATTATATTAATCAAATAAATGTGTTTTATATTTTATATACATAGATGTAGTGCATATACTTTTTTCTAAAAAATTATAAAATCATTAATTATTTTTTAAGATTTATTTTTAAATAAATTTTCAATTTTTTTTGATTGCCTAGTGGGACATAGTATTATACTTTGACCCAACAAGGCACTATCATACTTAAATACCTTTAAGGAACCATTCTTCCAAGAAGGTTAAACAATAACATGCTTAAGCTATACCACCAATTATCTATAACAAAAGCATACATAAAAAATAATGAGTGTTAAGTAGCACCATGTAGTTAGGATTTTTATTTTTTTGTAGTTTTTTTTATGTTTTATAGGTTGTAACAGTAGATGTGCATAGTGTGGTCTTTATATTATAGCTTTTCAAAGCATGTACCATAGTCAAGTCTTAGAATAAGAATAAGAAATAACACAGATTTAAGGAACACAATTCAATAAAAGGATTGGTCAAAATAATAAGTTTTGGAATAATATGATGAAGAAAATATATGGTGGATTGGTACAAAATTGGTAACTACCAAGGCAATTAATGATAAAACATATTAAATATTATGACATTTCCAACACAGATAGATATTATTAGATATAGTTAATAAAAATAAAATAAAATCTTAAGGAAATAAAATGTGGTGTGTCATATTGGTAAATGTCATTAAATAAAATATTGAACTTATCCATAGGAAAGGTAAAGGTCATGCCACATCAACCTTTAGAATCCAAAAAAAGAGAGGATAACGACATGAAAATCAGATCAACAATTAAATGTAAATGTTAGAGATTATTTTGGGGGTAAAAATATAAATAAGGTAGGGAAAATAGGGAACATTCACTTTTAATTGATAAAAAATTGTGATCCACCTAAAAATCTAAGCTTTAGCCATCCAATTGAGCATATATTTTTACTCACAAACACCACAACAATGGTAATGCATCGAATTCTAGTGCCAATGTTTGATTCACATAAGAAATAGATGGGTATTGGGATTACTATCATTAAATTAAAATGGCATGATATAAAGCCATTCAAGTTCATAGATGAAGTAAACCCTGAGTGGTTTCCACAACCAAAAGACACTAATTCATAATAAGGAGCCCTTACCTTACCTGACAAGCTATGAGGACTAGACTTAGAATAATTAATTTGGATCTCCATATGTAGATAGCTTGATGAATTTATTATCGCTCTCTTGAGTATCTACAATGAAGGATCCATTCACCTTTTAAAGGACATCACCATCTACGTCAATGCCAACACAATGGCACATACCACTATATTACTATCACTAGGGAAGTCATCGGTGTTGTATAAAACCAAGAGCCCTCTAATTAATTATAATATCAAAGAGGTGTATGGATGCACATCAATGGGAATACTAATCAATAAATTTATTGATGCACCTATGCAAGTTTGACATAATTCTTTATGAATAGATAAAGGTAGACTACCAGGGGTGATAGGCAAGCAACAAAAGGGGTAACTAACATCGTGCATTAGATGATCAGGCTTGGGGAGGATTTAAATTAGCTAGATTTACTTATATCAGATCTCATCGTAAATATAGAGAAGGTAATTTAAATAACATCACAATATTTATATTACCAATTCTTGGTAATGCTTCTCTACTTCATATAATGGTAATAGATAAAAGGTCAAATTACAATAAATGTGGATTACTAGATATTTAATACTTTCTCTAACCTAGTATAGACACAATATGGATAACACTAGCATAGGTATGGAGGATCAATCAATGGTGGATTTAGATTCAGTAATTGATTGCTTCTCACCCTCAAGTACCTCAACATGTGCTTAAATATTTGGGGCTAATTTCCATAGTAACAAAAATACACAATGGGGTCCAAATATTCATTCAAAAATTGGAAAACTTCCATTCATGACACTTTCATTATTCATAGACATCAATTATTTGGATAAAAAATAAAAAATGTAGATTGCCTTGGTTGCAATTTTAGTGTAACCACTATGATCCATGCCTCCTTGAGTAAAATATACATTACAACAAACACAAGTGGAATCAAAATAACATGCACAATATAAAGAGAGTGCATACACATTTTAAAACCCATATGCACAACTATCTACCACTTATTCACAATAATTTATAATAAAATAAAAAACCTCAACACTAAGACATTCACTACCTTTAAAGAGTTCCCTAAACACATCTTCATGGCTCAATGATAAGAAGATGCCAACAATTTCAATAAAGTATAACTTGGAAATGTTGAGAGTCATATAGGATGAGGTTTATAATTTATTTATAGATGATATCAAAAATGATATTTATGATGAGGAGGAAGAAAAATAATTTTTATCTTGGAAGGTGGTTCACACTTGATAAGCGTGAAATCAAGTCCTTATTATTGTTGGTGTAGATTCCACCATCTCCACAACCTATAATTATGGTTATAGTTGGCTAGGAGGAAGCAAATAGTATAAATGCAAAATCCACTTTTCATGTGGAAGAATTAGGGTTCACCACATCTACACAAATCTTGATCACACAAGAGTAATTTATGGCAATGAATTCTCCCAAATAGTAGGTTGGATGAGAGACACTACTAAAAGAATCTGGTGTATTAAAACAAAGTCCCTTAAGGTCATTTACATGTAGAACTAGCACATAGGGAATAAAAATCCTTCTCTAACCATCGTATAACTAATGGGCATATTTTTACCATAGATGAACTTGAGGAAGAAACTAAACAAAAAGAAAAGAAATAGTAACAAATCTTAATGCAGACCCACACATCTAAGCATAAGAAGAAAATTTTGGTCATGTCAATTGCTCATTCAAAATATTATATACATAAGTGCCAAGTGGTCATATCCCCATCTCCATCCCCACAAACTTTACCCCCATTGACTCCATATTTCCCAACGTCACCATATATTCCCAAAATTAGTGAGATTTTGGTAACATGTGCAAAATAACAAGCTCCATTGGATCATCCACCAATAAAAAAACACCAAGACCAACCTAAACCATAAGAGGATTCTAAATAACAATAGGTTTATAAAAATTTGACGTCCAAGATTCAGGTAGACAATGACAAGGTTGCAAAAACAAGGCTAAGGAAAAGTAGACTAGAAAAGGAAATGAAGAGCAAAGTAAAAGAGAATAAGAGGAATTATATTCATTAGATGCATAAAAAAATAAAGTGGAGGATGAATATGAAGCCAAATAAGTTGAGTAAAATTAAAAACAAGACCTTTGAAAACAAGAAGAATAAAAAAATAAAGTTGAGGCCAATGTACTAGCCAAGGAAGATAGAGAGAACAACAAAGAATTAATGCACAATTAGGAAGATGTACAACTCAAAATTACATAGGAGTAGTCATCAAAGGATGACATTGAGAAATATATGTGAGAATAGGAAAAAAAATCTACCAAATAAAAATAAGAGAAGGAGATTAAGTGCAAGGAAGTAGAAGAAGTAAAATTTTAAGGAGATGAGGGCCAAAAAAAATGATGCAAACACAACATCCAACTGAGGCAACAAAGGACATGCCCATTGACATCTAAGTAAAAATTTCAATTATATTTATAGGATTTATTTCAACTCAGGGATGATATTAAGTATAGGCATCACAAGATAAGTCTAAAAATAATAGGCATTAGATGTTGGATGTTTAAGTATCACTACTACAAAGAATTCTGAGAAATTAAACTCTTAGGAAAGAAAACACTTGATGTAAAATTTGAAAAAGTAAACCTATACTCATGCTTTTGATCGCTTGCTTTCATCTGTAAGTGGACTTACAGGACTGTAGGTTAAATTTAAGGATCACTGTAGTTATATAGACCAGTAGATTTACTTGAAACTGTCCTCTTAATATATAATATCAATGCCTGATGAATTAGTTGCCTTGTCACCGTGGCCTTCAAAACCTAGATTGAAGCAAATGTTTGATTGGTAATCAAACTCGACTGTAGGTACCTTTGTGAGTTGAAGGTGGCCCTTAGATAGATGGCCTATTTGAAGAAGTCCCTGTGAGCATTATCCACAATCCATCATGCATCATGTATTTCTATGAAGTGTCTTTAGCCACCAATCAATCCTTTGCTTTAACGTAGTTCTCTCATTCAATGAATGTTTATAGAAGACTGCTGTAGGATACATCTTCTATAGGCATAATGGCTGTAGCTATCTTTCAACCCATAAATGGGTTGTGTAACATTGTTTTAGGTCTTCATCATGAATGTATTTGATACTTTGACTGCCTACATATCCTTTGTTCATGCCTTTAGACATTAATTCATCAGTTTGATGAGCTGTATAAAGGATTTGACCATTCTGGGCAAAGTTTCAAATAGTAGGGGTAGTAATTTGGCCTTGACAGGCCAAATTAGTAACATTAATGTCACAAAACATTGTACTGATAAACAAAGCCTGTTTGTGCTATTGTATAATGAATGCACAATTTTCAAACAATTCTTATTTTGGTTTTGAACCATACACCTCTTTTTGGTTGGAATTATCAAGGCATGATTTATAGTGTGAGGAATGTTCCTTCAATTTTGTTGGTTTCTCAATCCTAGTTTAACTTTGATATGCCTAAATTAATATTAATATATTGTGCTCCATTACCACTAGAAATACCAAGCCAAGAGGTGTCTATTGATTTTTACAAATATCCTTATCAAAACATATTTAATGAGTTGTTACTTTTTAGGAATCCATGTCAAAAAATGCTTCTGAGATAGAGTGTCACAGAACTCAACTGTGTGAGGAGAATGCTTAAATCCATGAAATATTGACCAAGGCACTAAATTTATTTTTGATATGTGCCTAAAATTAGTATTTTAGGTTTTTGGAGAATATATGCTATTTGAGGAAAAGCAATTCATGTCCCTACCTACTCAAATCATAAAGGATTGGGTTGTTGTATAGAGGCTACAACAACTTAAAGCTCAAGTTCAAAAACTATGAGCTAAATATAAAGTTAAATTTAAGCTATTCAAATAATATGAACAAGTTATTAATATTTCAATGCACCAAGAAATACAAATTTATTATAGTATGTTATACTAGAAAAACTAGATATAAGATGCATGAAGTAAATCAAGTTAGACCTCTCCAAGGCCATCAATTCCAAAGAAATCATGGAGATTCAAACATCTAGATTAGATGATATGGACACTGTGGTCAAATAATCTATTTATCTAATAGACAATATTATGGTGAGGATGTGTACTTGGGAGATCAATATTCTATACAACACAATTTTTGATGTGTTATTGAGGAGATATTTGGACAAAATGGAGTTGATAACATAGGATATCCACTAGATGGTACAACAACATAAACTAATAATCATAATTATTGATGATGAGTACATCTAAGCAATCATGTAGAGACAAGATCCACTGTGTAGTTTATTCAACATGATATGAGATGTGTTGTCATATTGATGGTAGTATTTGTAAAATCTTGACAAATCAATTCAATTAATCATCAATGAACCATATTTCATCCTACCTACTTAGCTTATAAAATCTCTATGAGTAAATAAATATATTCAAACAACATAACAAGAACCTATTCCAAAACCATCTCTAACATCATAGTTTTTACCAACATCATCATCAGTGACTACCCCAACAACTCTACAATCATCACAACTAGACCCAATTTTAGCCTCCTAATCCATGCCTCCACCATCGTAGTAAGGTACTGTGAACATAAAAAACCAAATTTTGAAGTTTGTAAAATTTTCGGTAGGTAACAAGCTTTGTGAGTTGGGCTAGGAGAATTTTAAATTTATAAACGCTAAGCTCTAGTTATGCCAATCTATTGAAAACTTGAAAAGGGAGGTATATTCATACATTACTTAGTTTAAAACCTAAAATGACGACTAGGTAGTTTGAAATTGGTGAGAACTAGTAAATGATACTTTGATCGATAGTTGTTATCATTGCTTCTTCACCAACCCCAAAACTCAATGCAGGTAACTCCAATTATAATTTTTGGTACACTCTAACAAAAAATATTTTTACCTACTATTTAATTGATGTGATGAGTGTAACTTGAGCCACATGGGCTGGGGTAACTACTGGTAACTTAAAGCAAATGTTCATTAATTATCAACTGAGAGGTGTAAGCTTGATAGGATGACTTCACTATATGTGCACATCAAATCTTGTAATTTGACTCTTGATAGAATTATGAAAAGAAATTGCATAAAATAAAGGTGATTGTAAAAGAATCAAACTTACAAAATAAAAATTTACTAAATAAAATAATTAGATTGGAAGCTTCCTTAAGACTATTATGAATCACATAAATTAAATTTACTTTTTCTCTCACACACACATAAAATATTAACACATAACTATATAAAAAAAACAAATTTCTTAATTATACTAATGTTTTAATCTCTACTACAAGTCTTCTTGAGGGGCCCCTCTTCTCCCAACCTTGAGCTTCAATCTTCCTCTTAACAAAAAACATGATTAATTTAGAATGTTATCTTTATTAAATCATGTAGTAATTAATGATTTCTACAAAATATTATAATAATTCTTGTTAGATTACTTGATATGTTCTAAACACTGTTAATATCAAAAAAAAATTATAATTAAATTTCACATCTCTACCATATTATATTGATACTAGAGATGATGGTTTATATTCATGGCCTAACTAGGAATACAAACAAAACATACTTATAATGATACCGTTCAACTACAAGAATAAAAAGTGGGTTTCAAGTTTTAAACTCTATCCAATAGAAATCATTGAGTCTATTAAGTTTTTTACAACCATATTTGGCTATAGATACCCTAAACAAATTAGTATTGTAGTCAAAGTTTTCTATTACAACCTCCAAGAGTTGACAGGTAGTGGTAACCTAGGTAAATTTTAAATTTATTCATCTTTTAGTAGCCATGGGCTTTCTAAAGGTAATTAACTATTATGATAGATTTAAATGGTAGTTATATTATCTCCATGTTGTTTTTCCATATTTTCATGGGATATAGTATTGACATAGGATTCTTTAGCTATAGGATAAGTTAAATAGGATCCTTTAGCTACAAGATGTATTGACTTGTGTTGCTTCAAAGAATACTCCTATCATGTATTATACTTATTTGAGTAAGAATATACAAGGGATAATCTTAAAAATCACATATTAGGAGAGGTTATGGGTAAGAAATAGATGTTCAAAACATGACATTTTTGGGTATCATAACACCCCCAAATTAAGTTTTGGATCATCCTTAAGCAACCATCCTTTGTATTTTTACTACACATACAAATATGAAGTCTAGTGGTTTCGAAGAACCACTAGACCTTTCACCATAATATCCCTATTTTTCCTCATACCATTTCCATCTCTTATTTTCAAGTTATCTTGATCCAATGATTGACTGTATTCCTAATATAATATAGGATCCTAGAATGGAAGAGGTTGGAATAAAATGGCCAACATATTTGGCCCCTTCTTTATCCTAGTTTTGATATATGTGTTGGTTCTATCAAAATCTGATGTCAAATTTAAAAGTATGGCTCCCTTTTTTTAATTATGTAGTGAATTATCTATAATTTATTATGTAATATTTTCATGTTTCTACCCCTATATAAGCTCTCAATTCCAAGTACAAGTTTTGTGCTTCCAACTACTATTCCATAAACCGGGAAGAGATTTTTGTTCAGTTCATCAAGTGAACCCAATCCTGAATGATGCCCTTGAGAATTCTAGATTATCCTCTAATTATCAATACAGTTTCTTGTTATTTATATTTTTAATCCACCATTTCTTGGATTCTTTTACATTAATTTTCAATATAATAAGAAACTTATTTTAATAAAACATCCCCTACATACAAGTTGGGGTTCCAATTCTAGTCATGGGGCACAACATAATTATGAATATAAAACTCAAATAATTGGTTTTATGCCTCAGCTAGGCTATTATTGTATATATCAAGAAAATATATGGATTCTAATGCTTGATATGGAAGATCACAATGGAGTCTCATAAAATTTAAATTTACGCCATTGCTCCTCTCTATATACAGAGTATAACCTAGTAGGAGGTCTACAATTGATGAGTTATTTTATCAATTTATCCATTTCTTCCATCTTATCTTTTAAATTCATCATTTTTTTCTTCATTAATTTGAGATTTATTTCTTAGTGCAACATTTTCATTTTTTAATTGTTTAAAATGTCCAACCCATTCTTTTATATATTGTCTCATGCTAGTGAAAAGAATGAATAATGCATTATATCTTTATATTTGAATGGAAGTGGAGGTATTTGGTTTGGTTTTAGGTTGGTCATTGACAAATTATGTTGAATATTTAGGTGTTGTAGGTTGGGCTTCAATTGTGGCAATTGGGTCCTGTAACTATAATGCTACTATTGATAATGTATTTAGCCCATAGCTTCCTCATTTTTTTAGTTTCTTCCTCAATATCTCAAGTTATTGTAATGCCAAATCTAAATTTGGGAATTCTTATTTTAAGGATGCTAAAGGCACCATATCCTTAGTTTGTTCTTACATAGCTGCATTCCCTTCAACTTTTTGTTCTCCCATATCTTCTTCTAGATGCTCTTCTTCACCAATTGAATGTCTTTTTTCCTCAACTAAGTATTCCCCATCATCTATCTTTGTATCTTCTGATCTATATGAGGTAAAATGTACTTCATTTCTAGATAATGAGACATCAATTTATTTAGAGACCTCTTCACTAATGTTAATTATAGTAGGGGTTTTGGATGTTGGTTTTTTATTTCATTTTCCTTTCAACTTATGATATCTCCTTCTGTAGACTTGTGTTTGCTTAGCCTTTTTAGGATCTCTAGGTTTGGGTAAACATTTTCCCCTAACTCATTTTATGAATAATATTGAAGGATCAATTTTATTTTTCTCTTTGTAGTCTCCTTGCCTCTTGAAGATCTTGCTCTAGGTTCTTGTGTGAATGTAGGTTCTTGAGTGATTGTAATTTATTGTGAAAGGGGTTTATTCATATCTACTTCTGGGGTTCTATCTTCCATTTCTTATTCTTCAAATTATTCCTCATCATATTCTTCTTACTCAAACTCTTTTCTACTTCTTCCTGAAACTCTTCTTTTACTTCCTCCTCAAACTCTTCTTCCATTTCTTCTTCTTCAACTTAATTACCTTTTTCTTCTACTTTATTACCTTCTTCTTATTCATTTTCTACTATTGTGGGTAATTATAAAAAATATTCCTAACTTATATTGGGTCTATTTATATTGAGGTAATCTCAAACTATTAGTTGAATCAGATAGTGGTGGGTAAGCAATTTTGGATTAGCTTTTTGGTATTTTATAACCATTCTTCTTACCATGTTAAATAGAAAATCAGGCACATTTATCCTAATACCATGCCTTAAATGATCCAATAACTTTAAATGGATTGCATATAACATATAATATCTTCCTTCATAGGTAAAATACCTTACAATAATAATAAAAATTATTCTAGCCTATACCTAGGGTAATGATAACCGGTTGTTTCCTTGTTTGGAGGATGTTATGTGCTCATTTCCTTGGTAAAAGATTTGCCTTTATACCATTATGTTGAATTTAACTTTCCAAAAATATCCATCATGGGGTAACTAGTTACCCTACTGATGAGTGTATATGTTATCTTAATTGGTAGATCTTTTAAAGTAGCCAAATTGTTATCTAGTGAACTAGTGAATTCTTTGGATATACTATGGTCAAAACTAGTTAATTTTTAAAAATATGTCAACCACCCTATATTTTAAAATCTTGTCATGACATATAGATGGTCTAGAAAAAGTGTAAGGATTATAAGTTCATGTATTACATAGTCACCACCCATGATCATTGATATGTTTGAAGTAAACTACTAAATTAGAAATTTTCCAATAAAAAATGCCAATGCAATTGTTGGAATTGGGTAGGAAAAAAGGATAGTACAAGGTTTTAGGACCATTAAACTTAATTATTGCCTTTCTAGGAATTAAATATTGACATCCCATGGATTGAGGTGATTTGTACAAGATAATATTAATCAATATGGAAATCCCCCCCAACTATCATAGCACTCATCATTGAGTGATGTAAGATCATGACATGTGAGATAAAATGGATGAGACAAATGGGGTGGAATATTTTATCATCAAAAAGGATTTGATGACTTTTTATGGAAAAAATAGTTAAAAGGGATTTTTATGGGGGTTCATATAGCAATAAGTACTCAATTAATTCATAATGATAGCATAATTACTATATAAAAAGAAAAGTTAAAATAAATGCTTCAAAAAAAAGTAACATGGATACCTTTAGTCATCATGACTAGTTATTCCTTGTACGATTAGAAAGAGTGATCATAGATGATGTCATTATGCCACTATGGAATGAGGATGTGGAGATTGAAGATGGCATAGATGGTTGAAATGAAAATTACTATGGATGGTTGATGATGATGAAGGATGATTGTAACCAGTTAAAGGTGGATTCATGTGGCTAAGGAATATGGACGGTACATTGCTATGGTCCAATGGATTGTATCTATAGAATTATTTTTTATAAAGTTTTGTTTTTTCTTGGGACTCTTGTTTTTTCTTAGATAAGTACCATACAACATTATATGTTTTTAGGCCAAAAAAAACTAAGTAATGAAGCATGTGGAGTCTTCCATGTGTCACTTCGATGCTATTTCTAGATCAAATGAATGAAAAGGAGCCTTTAGCTTGTGCATAATGGACACATGGTGAAATGGTAGTCCTTTTTATAAAATTAAAAGTCCCAATAGTGAGTCAATTGGTAGGAACTAATCTTCATGGAGTCCCCTTTTGATAAAGTTTAGAAAAAGGTTTTGAGATTCAAATAAACATGGATTAATGCCACTTGTCACCTCGGTGCTCCCTCAAAGAAAAAAGAGTTTTTACAATCCTCCATTGAGTGTGAGATTAACACATAGGTAAATGATATTTTACTTTGAGTCAAAAGGTAGCAGGAAAAGGATCAATGGCTTGATTGGGATCTATGGATCCGATGGTGCAGAACCTCCAAGAGCCGTTAAAACTAAAAGCTAAGTAAAGAGTATGAAAGAGTCTCAACGACTCTAAAAGGCCATAGAATCTTCCACATGTTGATGTTTTGGGAAAATACATGTTAAATAAAAACAAGGATCAAAAATTAAAATAGAATGAGAGGGATAGTTATCAAAAATAATAGAAATAAACCCCAAGTGGTTTAGCTCCAATGGCATGCAGTTTATTAGATCTAGAAATTATGAACAAGTGGTTAGACCCTAGGAAAGTGGTAGAAACTCATGGTGGATATTTTTTTGGGCTATAAGCAGCTATAAAATGGGAAAATAAAGGGATTCATCCAGACCATACATAGATTTTTAGGAGCTAGTTATTTAAAAACATTTGACTACCTTAGCAGTTGCCTTTCTTAAGAGTTTGAAGATTGTATTTTGTGCATTTTTGCTTTAAGTACTTTGTTCATATATAAAGAAAGAGTGGTGTTTCATGCAATAATAGTCTGATTTTTAGTATTGCTTCTCATTTTTTGCTATAATCCTTTTTTCAGTTTCACATAATTACTAAAAATATTAACCATGTTGCATACTCTTTAATCTTTTTAGGGAAAATTGTTGAAACTAATACTGTGATGTGAAAGATAGATGATGATTCAAGTTAATTTTTATATTATAAGCCTTTGGTTAGTCTATAGTATTTTTTGGAATTATTTATCATGCTTTATGCTCTTTAATATTTCAATAAATTCTATTAACACTCTTCACTATGTTGTTCATTAAAGGAATTCAATATTGGCATATTGCCTTTGTAGTTTAAATACTCCTTTTATGCATTATTTTCTCTCCCTTTACACCAAACCCAAAGAGAAGAGCCAATTTATTTAAAATCTAGAGGTTATTTTGAGGGTCAAGTCCTATATATTTAAAAATTACCATGACTCTGGTGATTAGTTATAAAATTAAGCATCAACAGTTTTTATGGCACACCTGATGGGATAGGACCTAATTTTGTTTAAAAGTGTATGAGTGGACATCCTTCAAGAAGGGATAATCATGGGCCGATTACAAGATCTCAATCTACATTAAACCTAAGACTCTTAGTAACACCTTTGGTCACTACTTCAAGGAGAAAGTTGACTCAACAAGTTACTTTCAGAAGTCAAATGGCTATTCAGGTGCCACCTAAAAACATTGTCAATTGGAACGGTGGAAGTCCACTTATCCTACCAATGCCTCCTAATACATGGGATCCCATTCCAGCTAATACTCTAAAATCATTATCTAAATTCACTATAGAGGACTTCAAGACTCTAGTGGAGCATCTTTAAGATGTGGCTGATGTATGTACTATCCACTTTATTATGCAACAAAATGTAGCCTTGACACTACTCATCACCTCTTTAAAGGGAAAAGATCTTGATTGGTATATATTTATATCACCAAATTCTATTGAAAACTAGGAGCAATTGGGAACTAAATCATATGATATATTCAATGAAAAGGGAGATAGATCATCCCTCCTATAATAATTAATCACTATTAAGAGATCCACTCAAGAAGCAATGATTGATTTCAATACTAGATTTTAGATGACATGGCAAAGAATCCTAAACTTGGCTTGACCACTTGTAGGTATGGCAATCATTTTATATCTTAAATATTTTAATTATGATATCTCAGTCATGATTCAGTCACTAGGAGGGAAAAATCTTCCCAATGCTTATGAACTCACTATAAGAGTAGAGAATAATTTGATAGATGTTGGGAAATTACCACTAAGACCTCCTATGCCTATGTTCCCCAAATTATCCCTCCTAACTCAATAAGGGCTTCCTAGTAATTCCTAGGCCAATACTTCTCTATATACCTTTCCTTCATCTCAAGAAACACCAGTCATAGCTACATCTTCTACCTCATCAAAGATGAATGATGTTTAGAACATCCTTAGAACCTTCTCTAATGAAATTATCAATCTTAAGAGGAACCAAGCTTCACACCAATGACATCTATATCATGGTTTCTAAGGGAATAGACCCCCCTATCATCTAAATCATTACCAAGGGACTCAAAGATAAACTTATTCATAATCACCTAACCATATTTCCCCCATACCCCCACCATTTCAAATGGTTTTTCCAAGCTCAAGAATAGATCTAGTCCCTGGCCAAAATAAATTGGAAAAAGAAAAATATACATGGTTTTTCCCTTGTAATGGCTCTCACATGCCAAGATATTTCCCTATGGGAAATTTACAATAGAGAGTAGTTGAACAAAGAAGAATGGAAAGCCAAGAAGTGACTTCATCAGGACCATACTAGTCACCTAGAGTTAAAAAGGCAACCATGGTGGCTCAGATGCAAGGCATCTCACTAGAATAGGAAGGAAAAATTACCCCTGAACATGCTTTGTTCTCATGGATTGAAGATGAGGAATCTATGTTCATTAATGAAACATCTACCTCTAAACCCATGGTTTAGTCTGATTATTTCACACAATCAAAAAAGAGGACGGTTAAGTTTGTTGAGGTTTTCCCTACTATCAACATTGAATCAAGAAAGGTGCCATTATCCCTCATTTTTCAATTCCCCATGACAAGACAAGAAGTTCCAATAACCACTCATAAATAAGGGATCTCTAACATGATGGTTGAAAGGATAAGGTGTCCACAATACTCCAAGGCACAACCACTCGAACCAGTCAATGTGGTCGAACAACTAAAGAAAGTCCCTATTAATATTTTATTATGGGATATATTATCCATCCTTAAGTAAAAGGAACTATTTAAAGAAGCACTAAAGGACCATAGTGACCCAAATTCTAGTACCATAAAGGAAACTCCATCAAATAAAGGTAAAGAACAATTGGCAAACAACAACCAAAAATCCTAATGAACACTAAAAAAGAGGTAAGAAAGGCTAAACCTAACCCCTTATATATAAATCTTATAGTGGGTAAAAAGTTGCTTCAAAAATATATGATAGACTTAGGTGCAAGCACTACAATCATGTCTAAGTTAAAA
The DNA here is from genome assembly GCA_037957365.1 of Torreya grandis. Taxonomy (NCBI): domain Eukaryota; kingdom Viridiplantae; phylum Streptophyta; class Pinopsida; order Cupressales; family Taxaceae; genus Torreya; species Torreya grandis. The sequence goes on from JARHVA010002866.1 coordinate 1,418,728, forward strand.
GCCAATGACTTAAAGATCAAATATGAGCCATTGACTAAAGGAGTCATTCAACTTGATGGAAAGTTAGTACAAACCATTGGGATCATCATAGGGCTTCCATTACAACTATATTCTTGCCTAAATATAATTTTTTCACAAGATATAATAGTTATAGACATCCCTGCTATCTTTAAATTATGCCTATCTAGAGACTTTACAACAAAAATCAGAGGATATATGTCCCTTGATTGGTCACATCTGATTCTAAAAACCAAGTATGGTTTTAAGATGAAAGTGTTATCAGAACCCTTATGTAAGGAACACATTACGAACCAAATGGAATCAAGGTTCAAAGCCTCCCATGCGATGATCACAAGAGAAGAAATAAGTTTTATAGAGGAATAAATAGAAGAAGTTGGTGAACATGAACGTAAGAACTATTTGTTAGCTTTGACATTGGAAGATCCTTTTGGAAAATTTGATTCCATTGGTTTAGGAACTTGTATCATCTATGATGAGAATCTCAAAATCCTTGACATAATGGAGTGTGAAATCACTAAAAAGGAAATCCCCATAGAAAATTCTTTATTATGGACTCTAAATTTTGATGGAGCAAGAAACAAGAAGGGCTTAGGGGTAGGTATATGCCTCAATTCCTAAAAGGGAAAAAATATCCTTAACACATTTCATTTTCAATTTTATTTTACTAACAATGAAGTAGAGTATGAATCTCTAGTGCATGGCCTGATTCTCACTCATAAAGAAGGGATCAAGAATCTAAGAGTCCTCAGGGATGTAGAGTTGGTGGTAAAATAGATAAGAGAAAATTCTACAAAAAATAACCCAAAGGTAAGGTCTTACCACCATAGAGTTTGGGATTTGATTGAAAGTTTTGATGTTTTCAGCATTAAATTCATCCCAAGGACTCAAAATGTTGAAGTAGATATAATGGATCAAATTGGATCCCAGTTTGATCTGACTAAAGATATGCTAACCAATAAGGGAGATATCAAGGCAATCATTCAACCCACTATACCTAATAACAAGGATAATTGGTAGTTATTTGAGAGTGATCAATAGATCATACTTTTTCTACAATAGTCAAAAGAATTTACAGACCAATTACAACATAAAATTGAAGAGGTGTATGGTAACCAAATCATACAATTAAGGTCCAATAAGATTTCAAAGGGGTTAATAACCCTTGAGAAATTGTTTGATCATGATGATGCAAACATGGATAAAAGAAAGTTTGTGGCAAGTAAAGGAGACTATTCTAAAATTGAAGTCTCTAATAGGAGAAAGTTGAAATTTGGGAAGGTGACCACTCAAAAGGAAAAGGAAAGATTGGTGGCTTTATGTCACAAATACAATAAGGTAATGGCATGGACATACAAGGATCTTCATGATTATAAGGGAGAGATTGTCCAACATACTATTGACCTAATTGAAGGAATAAAACTTGTTCACTAAAAGTAAAGACCAATTAATCCAAAGATAGAGTCTCCTATGGCATAAGAGCTCAAGAAATTACTGGAGTCTAGGATTATCTTCCCCATCAAGCACTCCACATGGGTTTCCAATTTGGTCATAGTAAGGAAAAAGAATGGAGAGATTAGACTTTGTGTGGACTTCAGGGATATCAATAAGGCCTCTCTTAAGGATCACTACCCATTACCCTCAATGGAATAGATTCTATAGACTGTGTTAGGAGCAGAGAAGTTTTCCTTAGTATATGGCTTCTCGGGTTATAATCAAATATGGTTAGTAGAAGAAGATCAACACAAGACCACTTTCACAACAAAGTGGGCAACTTTCACTTATGATAAAATTCCATTCGAACTCTCTAATGTAGGTGATACATTCCAAAGAGATATAGACATTGCCTTTGGGGAATTAATAAATAAATCAATTTTGATTTGTCTTGATGATCTCACCATCTTCACTAGGTCAGTCAAAGATCATTTTGATCAATTAGAAGCTATTTTTTAAAAATTCCAAGAATATGGGATCTCTTTAAACCCTAAAAAATGTGTGTTTGGAGTAACCTAAGGAAATTTACTTAGACACATTATCTCAAAATAAGGGATATCCATATATCTAGAAAGAGTCAAGGCAATACTGGATTTATCCCTACCAATAAACAAGAAAGTGGTACAATATTTCCTTGGGAAGATTAACTTTATACGTAGATTTATTTTAGACTTGCTATAATGGTTAGACCCATCACCCTAATGCTTAAAAAATCCCTCAATTTTAAATGGATGGCTAAGGGGTGGCAGGATTTTGAGAGTATTAAAAGGGTAATTACATTTGCCCCAATCCTGTGGAACCCTAATTTCTCAAAAGATTTCATCATGTATGTCTACAGGGGAGAACATAGCATAGCATCAATGTTAACCCAAAAGGATATAAAACAAGGAGGACATCTAATTGCCTTGTTCTCAAGGACTCTCTGGGACTATGAATTAAGGTATAATTTTGTTGAGAGGTAAGCTTATGCTATTGTTAAAGGACTCAAAAAATTTAGGCACTTAGTTATTAGTAACAAGATCATAATATTTGTAACACATTCAAGTGTTAAGGAATTCATAATGGAGGGTGAAATCACCAAAAAGAGATCTAATTAGATAACTAAGATATTGGAATATGATATCAAAGTTAAGCACACTAAATTAATAAGAAGGAGGGGCTTGTGTCAATACCTTGCTAAACATTTTGAAACTCTAACATAAGAACAAGTCATTGAAGATACTGTACTTTAAATACAAGAAAATGAATTAGTGTTTTGGGTGATTGATAGGGTTAATTTCATAAATATTGGCCAATATCCAAGTCATCTTACCTACAAGAAAAGAAGATACTATCGATAATATGGGTCCATCTTTGTCTTAGTAGACCTTTTCCTTTTCAAAAAAAATTTTGATGGGATCTTACTCAGATGCATAGAGGAGGAAGAAATTGGAAATGTTTTACATGAATTACATTATGGAACATCTGGAGGCCATTTTTATATATAAGGACCACAACTATCAAGATACTCCAAGCAAGGTATTTTTGGCCCACTATGTTTTCTGATCATCATACTATGGTTAGTAGGAGTTAATCTTGTCAGTTTTACATCGGTAAGAGAAGAAATATTGCATTGCCACTCAGCCCTATAATTGTTGAAGAGCCTTTTACACAATGGGGCTTGAATTTTATTAGAATGATTAATCTAATTTTGAGTGTGGGACATAAGTGAATCCTTACTGTAATAGATTATTTCACAAGGTGGATAGAAGTAGTACCCTTAAAAGAAGCAATAGAGAATGTGATTATAGATCTCTTGTAGGAAATTATGACTAGGTTTGGACCACCTCAAACTATTATATCTAATAATGCTAAGGCATTCCTAGGGTCCAAAGTGTTTGATTTTGCATTAATAATGGTATATACCTAAAGACTTCATCAAATTATTATCCATAAGGGAATGGTTTGGCAGAGTTGACTAATAAGAACTTGATTAGAATCATCAAGAGAATGGGTAATGAACACAAAATAAGATGGAATGAATACATATATATGGATTTATGGATAGATCAAATAACATCTAAGCAGGTAATAAAGGCCTCTCTGTATGAGTTGGTATATGTAAAAGGGGCAGTAATGCCTATTTCTATCAAAATTCTAGCCTTGTAGTTGATAAATCAAATAAAAATTGAAGAAAATGGTCTAATGCAAGTTAGACTCGTAGAGTTATTGGAGATTCGGAAGAAAAGAGAATTAGCACATGAGTCAATGATAAGTTGACAAGTAACTATAAAAATTTGGTTTGATCAAAGAACTTCAGAGCTTGATTTTAAAATTGGTGTCTGGGTCTTAAAATGGGATGTGAGAGTGGCTAAACCCAAAAACCATGATAAGTTTGATTCTTTGTGGATAGATGCCTTCAAAATAATTGCTTGTAAGCAGTACAACACTTAAAAATTAGAGACAAAGGAGGGAAAGTCTCTAGGTATTCTCATTAATGGGATTTTCCTTAAACTCTTCATATAAAAATCATGTAACCAATGTATCATAGCTAGGCTAGTTTCCTTTATATTTTCTTGTTTTGAGGTTGTTCACCTAATTCTCTTCTTTTAAGTTTTCTTTGAGCACGTGTTAACATTAAAGACTCTTTATAATCCCTTATGATTTTGTCTCCTATGCCTTTCTTAAATGATGCCTATCTAATGGTTTCCAAAGGGTCTTTAATGTTAAAATTTTGAATTGAGAATCTTAAAGTTTTATTTTTTTGGTGACTTGATGTAAGTTTTAATGAGACATGACTAACCATCAAGGAAAGGCATTAATTCTCACTCACATAAGCCAAAAATTTAAAGGATAATTTGGGTCTCATTATTCTTCACTGATAAGCAAAGTGTTTACTTAAAGCCAAGCGAGGAACTAGCATCTAAGTATAATCAAGAATAGGAAGTGAGTCAAAGAGTATTCTCACAACAAAGGGTTTAGTTGAAATGGTCATTGCATCAACATCATCAAATTCATATTCCTCAGCTCTTGCATAGCCCAAAACCATATACCCAAAAACCATAATAGTGCTCAAAGGTGTCTCCCAGGACTCTTCCTTTGTCCTTGACTATGCAAATGAAAATTTTGACCTTATTTTAACAAAAAAGACTAAGGCCCTTAGAGAGGCAGTGCATGCCAAAATGATGAATCAAAAGCTACCCAAAACCTTTATCATGAGGATTGAAACCTTATGGCTAGCTCAATATCTAGTACCCATAGTACACTCATACCCTAAATTGGTGGAATTATGTCCACAAAATTATAATCCCATAAGCATGATGATTCAAAAAGGACTGATCAAGGTAGTAATCACCCCCTAGGCTATCTATGACATGATAGGTATACAATATGAACCTTCTACCAGCTTGTATGACATGAATTAGTTGAGGCATGTTTGGTCCCAGGTACACTGACACCATGCATTTTTAAATAAGGAACTATGTTTTCTTGAAGATAGTACTCAAACTCTATCCCCACCCTTTGAGAAAGGTAGACTATCTCCAAACTCCCAAGATGTATGATCGATGCTCTCTTTCATTTTTGGGAAGAATAGTGATGGAATGGTGTATGATTGGAAGCTAGTATCCATTTTTTGTATAAAAATCATCTCTAGGTCATAAGCATACAAGTTTGATTTTGTAGAGCACATCACCTACACTATGAGCCAACAACTAGATAATTTTAGTTTTCACCCTACCTTTAGGTATTATTCATATTTCTTCCACCTTATTTTGTATCAAAATACCCAATTTTTCTAGCATCATATGAATTTGACTCTATGGGACTTATAAGTAGTAGACACCTATAAGGTTATCCCCATGTCTACATGGACTCATGTGTTGCCAGAGTCATCAGATACCTATGAGTTTGCTGAACATTTTATGGCACCACTAATGGGGGAGATGGATTTAGAGGGAATAAACAATATAATGAATGACTCAGTTAGGTCCATCTTGTCTAATTCTTGTCACCCCTATGATTTATTTTTTGGGGCCCATCATTCTTTCTTTAAGGTTCATGGTTTTGGAGAGGAGCCCTTTTTGCTTCCTAAAGTTTTGACCAATGGAATAGTAGGCTTGGAAGTGGCTAAAAAATTAGTGGTCATTGAATCCAAGTTTGGAGTGGGAAAAAAGAAGAGGTCTCTCTGTGACATCCTACTAACCAGGAGTAACATTACTGTAGTAAAGAGACAAGCAAAATTTATCCTAAATAGAAAACTGACCACTTATGGGTTAGTTTTAATTTAGGATCTATGGAGATATCATCTAGATAGATTCATGACCTCTTGGATTACCAAGTGTAAGGTCTATACTCCTTTTAGGAATGAGATCAAAAAGTTTTTTGAGGACATGAGGTCTCCCAGGAGAGATACACCTGACTTATATATGGATCTACAAGACATCCTAGCTACCCCATAGGAGTCTTTTTATCAACCCATTTAGACTTTTAACCTAGCAAGGGTCATGGCTAAGGGTTTGAGATAAGCTTAAGTCAAGATAGATTGAAGTCAAGAGAAAATATCTACCTACTAGAGGTATAGGAAAGAGATCAGTGAGTTGACCCAAAATTTTGAGGTTGTACCCATAGATGCCCAATGGGGGACCTTATGGGATGAGTCTCATATTAATTGGATTTCTATTTTAGATACCAAAAATATTTGAGAGCCTCAAAGGGAGTCTCAAGAGGTAGAGGCATCTATGGTAGTGCACACTACTTCAACTTGGCCACTACCACTCATTCAGGTGGAAAGGCAAAGGATGACCCAACTTACTTCATAACCTCTTGTAATAGATGCCCTTTCAGATCCCCTTTAGATATCACCTTTTTCAAAAGAAGTGTTAGACTCATCTCAGCTAGTAACAATCTAAATAGTGGGAGAAGATCCCTTGAAGAGCCTATAAAAGAAGAATCAAAAGATAATGTTTCAGGAGGGAGACAAATAAAAAGAGGTAGAGCTTGACTCATATATGTTTCCACCTCAATATTCAACTCAGACTCTATTAATTCCACACTCTTCACATAGCTTGGCACCCTTAGCCCTCTCAGCTACACCTACTCAATCATTAATGCCATCTAACTCTCCCTTCACTCTTGCTTCCCAACAATTGAGTTTGCTAACCTTTTTTCCTAGGGTCTTGAAAAACCCATCTCCCTCACAAGATCAAACCCAGTAGTCCATCAATGTGCCTTATGGTTTACCCCATGGGTCTCCTTTTTTGGGTGGTATTATGGCCTCTCCCTCAGAATTCCATGCGTAATCCAACTTGGCAAGGAAGGCTAGAAAGGTAAGAAAGGAAAAGTAGAGGAACAAGGAGATGAATTACTTGGCCACACAACAAATGTGATATTTTGATGACCAAAATTAGTGTTCCCTCACTATCACCCACATGGTCCCTAATGTGAGAAAGCCACTCAAGCAAATGCTGCCTGAGGTATATAATGAATGTCATGGTGATGGACCTAACTCAATTTAAGCCACATGAAAAAGTGGAGATAATGAATGAGACTAATACTATGGTAGCCACATATTATTTAAAAATCTTAAATCAAATCCATAAAGAAAAATTAGGCTTAACTCAAGCCCAAAACATAGTAAGCCATCTAAGACTAGATCTTAAGGCCAAAGACAAAGAAATTACCCAACTCAATAGGGAACTAAAAGGACCAATATCCAAAGAAGTTTTGAGGACTTTAGAATAAAAAATAGCCACACTCCAGAAGGATCTTAATTCAATCAAGGCATCTACCTACCTTTTGGAGCAAGAGAAGAATCTCTTAGAGAAATAGAGTAGTGCTAAGGCAACAGAGGCATCACAACTTCAATAGAAGCTTTGTAGTGGCAGAAAGGACTAGATTATAGGTTAGGTGTAAGTTAGTAGAGGATAAGGCCACCTAGTTGACCTAATAGTTAGCATAACTACCTAAGGCAATAGGTATTGTCAATATGGTAAGGGGGCACTATATTTCTTGCTTCTAAAGGATTTGCACCGATGTTACCCAGCTTAGGCCTAAACTTAGATTCATATCTAATTCAAAAAATTAATGCTTAAGGGTATATTCCTCCATAAATAAGATATTATTATGAGTATTAGCTAAGGTTCCTAAATCATATGTGTTGATTTATAAATTATATGATGTGATAGAAGAGACCCTTCAGGGAGCTAGAGTCACCAATATGAGGATAGTCACAGGGAAGGTGAGTGAGATTTTGAGCTATAATAAAGCTAATTTGAAATGCAAGAATATGTTGAATATATTAAAGGAAGGGGTCAAAGGAATTAAGGGGCACATTGAAGGTTTGGTTTAGATGGGACTCCCTTCCCCTTTCCCCAATGACACCATTGTCCTGATGGAAGACCAAATACAAAATCTATTTGGTTGAGAAGCAAAATGATGAGACTATTTTTTAGTCTTTGAGTGACTCTTTAGATGTCATTAACATGGAGTTAGTTTTGGATCCAATGACCAAACTAGAGTACCAATTACATTTCATGGTGAAAAGTCTCCAATCCTTTTCCCATAAGGAGATCATCAAGCTAGATAGAGCTTTTCAAGCTCTATAGAAGTGAGAGTACCCAACAGATGTAGAATGGATTGGGTACTAGACATCACTAAAAAATATCTAAGGGAATAGTGATGAGAAACACAATTTTTGACATATTTTTTAGTCAAGCAAGGCTAAGGATTCTTTCATGCAGGCATGGATTCCCTGGTGAGTCACCATAAATTGTAAAATTATTTTCTACAAAGTTTTGTTTTTTCTTGGGACTCATTTTTTCTTAGATAAGTACCATACAACATTCTAAGTTTTAAGGCTAGAAAAAACTAAGTAATAAAGCACATGGAGGCTTCCATGTGTCACTTCAACACTGTTTCTAGCTAAAAGGAATAAAAAAGAGCCTTTAGCTTACGCATGATGGACATGTGGTGCAATATCAGTTCTTTTTATAAAATTAAAAGTCTCAACAACAAGTCCACTGATATACACTAAGCTTCATGGATTCCCCTTTTTATAAAGATTAGAAAAAGGTTTTGAGATTCAAATGAACATAGATTAATGCCACTTGTCACCTCGATGCTCCCTTAATGAAAAAAGATTTTTTACAAGCCTTCATTGAGTGTGAGACTGACACATGGGTAAATGGTGTTTTACTTTGAGTCAAAATGTATTAGTAAAAGCATCAATAGCTTGATTGGGATCTATGGATCTGACGGTGTATAACCTCTAAGAGCCATTAAAACTAAAAGCTAAGTAAAGAATAGGAAAGAGTCTCAACAACTCTAAAAGGTTACGAAAGCTTCCACGTGTCCATGTTTGGGGAGACTAAATGTTAAATACAAATGGGGATCAACAATTAAAATAGAGTGAGAGGGACAGTTAGAAAAAATAATAAAAATAAGCCCCAAGTGGTTTAGCTCCAATGGCATGTAGTTTCTCGGATCCAAAAATTGTGGATAAGTGGTTAGACCTAAGAAAGTGGTAGAGACTCATGATGGATATTTTGTTGGGCTATAAGTATTTGTAAAATGGGAAAATAGAGGGATTCATCTAGACCATATATAGAGTTTTAGGAACTAGTTCTTTAAAAGCATTTGACTGCCTTAGTAGTTGCCTTGCTTAAGAGTTTGAAGATTATATTCTATGCATTTTTTCCTTATGTACTTTATTCATATATAAATAAAGAGTGGTTTTGTATTTAATAATACTTTGATTTTTAGTATTGATTCTCATTTTCTGCTATAAGCCTTTTGTTAGTTTCACATAATTACTAAAAATATTAACCATGTTGCATACTCTTTAATCTTTTTAAGGAAAACTGTTGAAACTAATACTATGTTATTAGAGATAGATGATGTTCCAAGTTTATTTTTCTATTATAAGCCTTTGGTTAGTCTATAGTCTTTGCTAGAATTATTGATCATTCTTTATGCTCTTTAATCTTTCAATAAATTCTGTTATCACTCTTCACTGTGCCATTCAATAAAGGAATTCAATATTGGTGTATCACTTTAGTAGATTAAATACTCATTTTATGCATTATTTTCTCTCCCTTTACACGAAACCCCAAGAGAAGATCTAACTTCTTTAAAATCTAGAGGTTGTTTCAAGGATCAAGTCCTATATCTTTGAAACTTCCCACGACTCTAGTGATTAGTTACAAAATTAAGCATCAATAGTACCTAAAAGTAGTAAGATAGAACTCCTAAGGAGTATAAAATGTAGAATGTGAATCGAGTGACACAATAATTGGATTATGTGTCTACCAGCTCCTATAAAAAATAGACAATCTTACAAGAATTGATAATATTTGGGTCCATATATGTACTTGTCATCCTTGGCTAAAGTGAGTAGTTTAGAACATGTGTAATGAATACACAAATCCTTCTTGTTAATGTGTTGGTAGATAAATGAAATAGACCTTAAAACATGTTGTATTAGTTGTTAGGAGGCTAGTGTATAATGGAGCATATCAATTTGTATCCTATAGCAACATTGATTGATCTTGTAGCAATGGAAATAAAGCCTATAGTAGTAGGTTTTTAATCTCATATCAACCATAATAACTATGCAAGGATTGTGAGGAAAAGTATATTTTTATTGCTTTAGAGTCTTATTTTTTTAAAGAGTCATCAATATAATTTTCCCTTACATGTTGTTTTATATGGATGTTAGCCAGTTAGAAACTAGTTTTCTAATTAACAACCATCAGTAACACCTAAAGGTTCTCATTGCTGGTTTTTTTAATTATGTTTTCTAGTTCTCACCCATCAGATAGGGATAGTCGATTAATAATATTTTATTTAGTCTATACCTCACCATATTACATGGTTGTACTTGCTGTAAGAACTTAGTTTATTCTTGGTAGGTGGTAAATAAGGGTTCAAATAAATACACTTTTACTACAAGAACAATATCATCCTTATACAAAGAGAGATAGCTAATATTCATCAAGAAGTTGGTGAGTTAAGGTTTCCTTACAAAAAGGCTTTTTGTAAAATTCAAATCGATGGCCATTGACTACTAGACAAAAGTGAACTGGGTCAATTGTTTGTAATTTAATAGCTCCATTATAAAAAATATGTCTTTCATATGGCCCAATCCATCTACTTTGGAGCTTACCCTTATGATCTTTATATTTGGAATCAAAGAGTAAATCCCAATACCCTAGCTGAAATTCTTGAGTATTGATGTGTCTATCACGTCATCTAATTCATTATTGATAAACAAATTCAGTGTGATGGAGGGCATCCTTTCAAAGTTCATCTAGAGCATTTAACTGAAGGATTATATCTTGTTGATCCTATGATAGGTATAGTCCTAATTCATGTGTTGTTCTTAATGTTTTATGTTCAAACTCAATTAGAAAAATAGGCTTCTTACCATAGACCAAATCATAAGTGGTGAATCCAGTAGTGGTCTTCTATATAATCCTATAAGCCTATGCAACTTCATGAAAATGAGTTGCCTAATATTTCTAGACACATTGACTATCTTAGTAAGAATATTTTTCAATTCCCTATTTGTGACTTCCACATGTCCATTGGATTAAGGATGGCAGGGAGTGGACTTCTTATGTTTGATTTCATACTCTTTGACCAAAGTAGTTCTGAGATCTGATTTAAACTATGGTCCTTGATCTATAACAATTGATCTTATCACCCCATAGCGAGTGAATATTTCCTCATATAAATTTTTTTCCACCTTTTCATCTCTAACATGGGTTAAGTCTTTCACCTCAACCCACTTAGTAACACAATTAGTATAGATTAAGATGCACTCCTTATTACTAGATTTAGGATCTATGGGGCCCATAAAATCAAGTCCCCACTTATCAAAAGTATCCAAAACTAGCTAAGGTTTTAACATCATCTCATTTAAACATGTGGGTTTCCGCATATGTTGGCATGGATCACACCCTTGAGGATACATCATGGAATCCTTGTGTAGTGTAGGCCAATAGTATCCAATAGTAAGGATCTTGATAGTAGTTATTTTGGAAAAAAAATGATCCCCAAAGGTTTCATCATGACAGGCTTTGAGGATGTCAAAGAATTCATCCTCTTGGATACATCTCCTCATAACTTAATCTAGTCCTATAATAAAGAGATATCTTGAGATCCATGAGTAATATTTGTTTTTTATGATAAAGTGTCACATTTCCCTTGGTGAAAAATATTATGGAAGAGATACTAAAGCTAAATAGTTAGTAATATATGCAAACCAAGGTGTTTTAGTGATCATTTCAAAAAAATGTTCATCTAAAAAAGAATCATCAACAATAAGGATCTGCTCATTAAATTATAACTAAGATAAAAATTATACAACTGTATTGTCTTTACCTAGTTTTTCCACTATTATGATGTGAAATTATTGCAGCAAAAATAACCATATAATTATTCTACCTTTTATAATAGGCTTGCTCTTTAAATACCTAATTGATGCATGATCAATGTGAATGAAGACTTGATATCTAATAATTTAGTGTCTAAATTTATTGATGACATAAAAAATAATAAATTATTTCTCTACTATTTTGTATTTGAATTTATCCCCTTAGAGATTCTTACTCATGAAGTAGATGACATAGCTCAGAGATCACTCTTTCTTCCCAAGGATAGTTCCTAATGTAGTGTTTGATGCATTCATATGGATGTGGAAAGGCTTTATCCAATTAGGTTCTCTGAGTATGGGATTTGTTTTGAGTAAATATTTGAGTTCCTAAAATGCTACCTAAGAATCATTAGTCTAAACAAAATCAACATCTTTGGAAAGCAAAAAAAATAATGGTGCTTCCTTTTGGCTAAATTTCTTGATGAATCAACTATAATAGCCAACATGTCCTAGAAAACTTTTGAAATCTCTCAACTTCTATGGTTTGGGTAGGTCCTTGATTATGCTAATTTTAGAAGGGTTTAATTTTATTCTTTCAGGTGAAATTTGGTATCCTAAAACAATTCCTTTGGTCATTAACATGTAGTAATTTTCATGGCTTAAGGATAATTGGTGATCTTAGCATCAATGAAGGACTTTATAAGGGTTTCTAAGAGATTCTTCATATGTTTCCTATATAGGACTTCCCTATAGTTAATTAGCATCACTTATGTACACTAAGGCTATCTAATAACTATACTATAAATTTATCCATATATATTTCCACACAGTCATGGGAGAGATTAGAAAGATGCTTAGAATAACCCTTTGAAAAGTGGCTAGAGCATTGCATAGACCAAATGGAAATATTGCATATGCATAAGTACCCTAAGGATAAGTGAAAGTAGTTTCTCTTGATCCTCAAGTTCTATATTTATTTTATTATATCCACTATATCAATCAAGGAAGGAAAATAACTTCTTCCTTACTAATGTATCTAGCACCTGACCAACGAATGTAAGGGGATAATGGGCCTTCCTTATGGTTATATTTAGTTCCCTGTAATCTATGAAAATATGCCAATTTATTCCCTTATTTATTATAATAATTGGGGGTTATACACATTGAATATCAAATATAGGGTAGATGAATCTTGCATATAAAAGTTTTTACAATTTAGTTTTAACTATGTCTTTGACTGCAGGGTTCATTCTAGTTGAGGTTGGCAAACATGTTTGCATTTTTATTTGATATATATGTGATGGGTGCATAACTTTGGAGTGATTCATATCATGATAATCCCAAAAAAATGATAATTTTTGTTTTTGAATCATTATAATTAGTTTGGTTTCCTATTGGATTGCCAATTGTCTATTGATATTGAGAGCTTTGTCTTGTAGGATTTTCACTTGTTTGGATAGAGTCATCATGGTCTCTATGTTTCATATTAATGAAGCATAGATAAAATTATGAGGTAAGATCTGATGGAATGTTTTCAGATGGTCTTATTTTACCAAAGACATTTTGAAAAGGATAGGGTATGCATTTTAACATATCATGTGCTATAGGATCCTCTTGATAGGTATTGTTTAGGATATTGGCAAAAGCAATGTGCTCTACTTTATTTCTTAGTGATATACTTTGATAAATTATGCATAAGGTGTGTATAGAGGCTATTCCTTCATCTATGTCATATACCTAAGGTGATTATTCCTCCTCAAAATATGGTTTGGCTAGTGGGTATAAGACTAGTTTCTTTGTATCATTACCATTTGAGATTAACATATTCTTAGACTTGCAACCAATGAATGTATCAGTTGTGTCCAAATATGGTCTTCCTAATATAAGAGAGTAACCTCCTAAGTTATTCTTATGCTATAAGATGATGAATTTAGTTAGATACTACCATGAATCCATAATAATAATGACATATTTCATGATCCCTTCTAGTTTAATAGTGGATCTATCAGTTATTTATAAGATAGTAAGTGTTAGATGTATGTGTGTAAGTCTCAGCATATGCATTTTTTTATAGTCATAACATTAATGGATTATCCCAAGTTAATTAATGTATTATATATGGTTTGGCCTTGGATACTAACTTTGACTATAGGACTTCTTGGATCAACATATTTTGGGGGGACTATGTTACCCAACATAGTGTCTACAAGTTGACCAAGGACTTGGACTATTTTTGGGTCCTTTCTTTTATTTTCTAGTTTATTAAAGCATAATTTATAGATATCCTTAGTGTATATTAGTAGAAACTTAATATCTTGAAAAGTGGAATCTTTACACAGATGTTTTTTTAGTTACCTGAAAATCAAATTTTGGTTCTGATTTAGGTCATGGAATGTTCTATCTCTTAGGAAAAGGAGGATGGTCAAGTTATTTTTATTTTTTTTACAGGCCTTTCTCAAGAGTGGTATTGATTTGAAGTGGATGAGTGTTAGTATGATCATCCAAGGTTTATTCAACTAGTTCAGTGATCATGGGTAAGGTGGGTTGTGAAAGAATGCATCTTGAGTAAAGATGTAATTCATTAGTGTCTAAGGTATATTTTGTATATTATATTATTTCAATGTTTTATGTTGGGTAAACTAACTTATTGGTGAGGTTTGGTACATGTTGGATAGGTAATTATGTGACCTAGAAGGTGTTTGAGTATTTAGAATTAAGGCTGGTTGTTGATGTTACTACAACTATTACTACTCCAAGAACCTAGGATTGTTATTAACCCAAGGTTGGCTATTTCTCCATGATTTCTACCATGGTCATGAAGGGTAAGACCATTGTTGATTATAGGATCGCCAAGACTAGTTATGAGACTACTACCAAGTGTTTACATTTTGAGTGGACTACTAATTGGATGGTTGTGACCAATTTTGGGTCTGGGGTTGCATATTATTGTAAAAGGATGGTCCATAATTAGGAGTAGTTGAAAATTAATAATTTAAAAATGCCAAGTTTGGTGGCATACTTGTATTATATGGCTTAGGTAGCCATTATCTCCTTTGAGCTACATAGAATATTTGGTCTACTTCTCCACCAATTACTTATAATTCAACTATTTTATGATCCTCCTTTATGATGTTGGCTACCTTTACCTAGATAGCATGACATTTATAGTCTACTTTATTTTTTTGATAGTCTGGATAGTAAACCATCAAGGCTTGCTCTATTTCTTCTTGCTTCTTCCTTATATGTAATGTATCCAACTAAGTAGCCATATGGATAATGATGTCTTGATTCATATCCTACAATAGATTATTTACCTTTATTTATGAAAGTCTATTATAGTATATGAAGGAAGTATCTTAATGGTATGATTTTTAATCATGGATGATCTTGAATAATTCTTGTATAAAATTATTGAATCATTAAGGGACAATGTTGAAACATCACCCCTAGTCATTAAGTCCAATGATTCCAAAAAAATCTTCTCTAACTCCCTTTAATAATACCAATTTGATGGATTCTCTATACATTATATTATTATTTTTGGATTTTTGTAGACTAAAAATGAATCTTTCCATGTAATCCTCTAATGATTTAGCTTCCTCCTATTTTACCCTGAAGATGTCATCCCTTCTATAGTTTCTTCCTCAACAATAATCATGACATTTGGAAAAAAATACCACTTTATTTTCCTCCCAAGTAGAAATTTCATCTTTTCTTAATCCCATAAACCATCTAAGAGTTATATCTTTGAGTGTTGGTAGAAACAACTTCAGTTTTTGAGCATCTTGGTTATAGTCATAACTACGACATAAGATGTCAAACTCAAAGAGGAATGTATTTGGGTCTACACATGCCTTTCCTTTGAAAGTAAGGAGGGAATACTGAGGGATATTATTCATAGGTGCATTTAATATAGGGGTATGGATGGGCATTTCAATTTTTTTAGACTTATTGGAAGTATTTTCTTTTTGATGGTCCCCCATGAATATTATTTCTTTTCGCAAGCTAGAAGCTTCTACCACCTAGTCTTCAAACTCATTATCAATTGATGTGATCCCTAAGGTGTAGTAAATGGATATTTTGGATTATTTTTGAGGGATATCAGGTATTTTATATAATGGTAAAGGATTAGAAGATATTTTAGATTCAACTTTTTTTTTTTTGCAAAGAGACTACCTAATCTAGCAGGTTCTATCAGCTTGGTGCTTCTTGTAGGATCTAAAAGGGCTCTAAATGCTTAATTGGCAAGGAATTTGGAAATTAATGGAGAGAACTAGATGCTATATTCTTGAGTATGAGTTGATAGGGTGGGAATTCTTAAATATGATATAGAGGGGTCCTTTCCAGGGGTATGAACCTCTTCTTCTTCAAAGTTTCCAACTTGTGCTACCAACCAAGCCAAAATTTTCTCTTTTTATAGCTATTCTATTGATAGATGATCATTAGAAATTTCCTCATTTTTCTTAGTTTTTGTAGGCTATATTTATGTTCTTGCAATAAAGGTTAATTTTCTAGGCAAGAATCTTCTTAGATGATCCCATTTTATTTTCATGTAAATCAATCACCTTCCTTTTTTTATTTTTTTCTCTACCTACATAGGGTTAGTATGGCTGGAGTTGTTTTTGAAATTATCTATTCTAATATTTCTAAAAAGAAAAATCTTTATCTATAAATTGGGGAAAATTTAAGCTAGAAAGTAGTAATTTTTTAATCTATGAAGATATACATCTTTAATCTATAAATTGAAATTAAAAATAGCAAAAGATAATTTCCAGGATTGGATATTTCTAGTGTGTGACAACCTTCTCTAGAAACAACACCAAATCGACAAGCAATATTTTTAGCTACCAGTTAACTACTGGTAACCTACAAAAATTATTCATTAATTATCAACCCATGGGTGTAAGCATGATAGGATGAATTCATTATATGTGTACACTGAATCTTCTAATTTGACTCTTGCCAAACTTATCAAAATGAATTTCATAAAACAAAGGTGCTTGTAAAAGAATCAACTTGTAGGAGATAAATTGACCAAATGAAACAATTAGATTGGAAGCTTCCTTAAGACCATTTTTAATCACATAAATTAAATGTACTTACACACAAAAAAAATCTTAACACATATTATATAAACAAAATAAATTACTTAATTATACTAATGAGTTAGATCTCTACTACAGGTTTTCCTGAGGGGGCCCTCCTCTCTCAACATTGAGCTTAAATATTCCTCTTAACATAAAACATTATTAACTCAAAATGTTATATTTAATAAATAATATAGAAATTAAAGATTGTTACAATAGATTATACTAACTCTTACTATATTGCTTGCTACATTCTACACACTCTTAATCTCAAAAAAAAATTATAATTAAATTACACATATTTACCATATTATATTTATACCAGAGATAGTGGTTTACAGTTATGACCTAACTAGGAATATAAAAAATATATAGTTACAATGAGATCATTTGGCTACAAGAAAAAAAAGTGGTTTTCAAAGTTTAAACTCTTCCCAATAGAACTCATCGAGTCTATTAAGTTATTTACAACCAAAGTTGGTTAGATATACCCTAAAAAAATTAATTTTGTAGTCAAAGCTTATTGTTACAACCTCTAAGAGATGATAGGTAGTGTAAACCTAGGCAAGTTTTAACTTTATTCATGTTTTAGCAACCACATGCTTTCTCAAAGTCATTAACTATTGTGGTAGATTGAACCGGTAGTTATATGATCTCAATGTTGATATTCTAGATTTTTATTGGCTACACAATATGCTGATATGGGATCCTTAAACTGTAGGATGCATTGAATAGGATCCTTTAGCTATAGGATGTATTGACTCATGTTGCTTCAAAGAATACTCATGTTTTCCTTTGAACTTTCTCAAATAAATATTATAATAAATAATCACATAACAAAAGATAATCATAATTTACTTGAATCATAAATAAAAATATAATTACTCTATGAAATATAGTAATATATATGTATCATGTATTACACTTGTTTCAAGTAGGAATATACAAGGGATAATATCAAAAAGTACACATTAAGAGAGGTTATGGGTAAACAATAGGTGTTCAAAACTTGACATTTTTTGGGCTCATCACACTCTTTACAACTTTCTCTTAGGATGAGAAAACTATTTTAGTCTGTAAAAATTATTGTATAAAACTATGAAATCTAAAATGTATAACTATTGTATAAGTGATAAGTGTGCGATAAAAACTATTTTTATGAAATACAGGTTTTGTTTAAATATTAAAAGTATGTAAAATATGAAAAGCCTCCTTCAATGCTAAAATTGAGTGGTCATGAAGGTGAAGCAATAGAACCTCATCACAAAACTATAAATAATTTGTTTTGTAAATGAAAAGTAGTTTTGATTTGTGTTTTGGAAAAAATTATGATATAAAGATCATTTTATGGTTCCCTTGAAAGTTTCTTATGTTGTTATGTGCATAACCTTTCCTTGTTTTGTTTGAATCTATGTGTCTATCTTAATGAAAATGTTTGGTCTATATAGGTAACTTGATTAAAATAAAATTTAATATTAATAATATTTAATTTAAATTGTATTAATTCCATAACTATTGATAAACCGTCTTTAATTATTTAAAACTTGTAACCACATTTGCACTATACAACCACTAGCATGTTTTGATACAAAATTTTTAGATCCTATGATAACAAATAACCTTGGAGGAACCTATTGTGTGGGGTTAGTATCACATGGTTAAATGGAGTGATCTTGATGTACACCAAAAATATAAGGGTACGTGAAGGCTAAGTATGACAAAGGGAACCATTTTGCACTTAGACACACAGACTTGGTAGGAATGTCCACAAGATGTAGTAATTTTTTGAAAGAGGATAGCAATGTGAGAATACATATTCCACTTATAGTAGGTTCATATAAGGGAGATAATTATATATAAACTTGGACTATTACATGTGTAAACATGTTTTTGCAAAATAAGAAAGGGTTACACCAAAAAAGAAAGGTGCGTAGTAGGAATCATGTGTAGTTCCAAGATAGGTGGCTCCAAATATAATATATTTATGAATGGACTCTATTATTATTGTAGATATACTAAGAGGATATGTGTTGATCATCCATGTTTATGTGGGAAAAAGGTAACCCTTGGGGATAGGTGTCAATTAGTTATAACATTTGCATTAATCTTTCTTAACACATTACACTTAGTGAAGCCTATAAAGGCATGATGGGTAAAGCATTATGAATTATTATTATGATCCTTATTTTAGGAGGATAATATTATTATTCTAGAGAATTACACCAATAAATAAAATTAATCTAAACGAGAGCAAATAGAGAGATACAAATATCAGGATTAGACTAAGAGAGCCAAGAGATCCATTGTAGTAGTTTAGATTTGTGAACCCATAGGATTGTAAGGCTACATGAAGATAAATTTGTACCTAATCAAGTCATTAATGATAAATTAGGTTTTATATACCTAGTACGAATGAATTTTTTTGGTTACATGGTTTGAGGAATCCCTTCATTAGGATCCCTAATCGTGATAGTGTCATGTGGTATCAAATCTTAGGTTGTAGGTCTAGGAAAGTATTAACATAATTTAACTCAGTGATTAAAAGAGATGTGTAAGATTGTGAGCTAAGATCTTGAAATAATAGTTTTTATATTCATTGTATAGGATGACCATTATTAAAATCCTCTTTCTCTTTATAGGCTAGGATATAAATAATATATCAAACTAGAGTCTACATATGCTTGAAGATAATGATAAAACCTACTAATAGTTGTAGATCTAATAGATGGTAATCCACACTCAATATTGAGGGTATAGGGTTCCAAAGAATATTCATAAGATATGGTTTATGGGATATAATTATGTATTAAGATATAATCAATGATGTATTACAATGGTTATAATAAAAAGTGTTACAAAGATATAGTAAGGAACTGCATATAGGGAACTGATGAACAAGGGTGATTGTTAGCAAAATTGGCTACCATAGGTCATTATATTTCAAAACTTATTAACTAAACCTTGTTTAATGTTGTTTATATCCTTTTTTGGGTATTGTATTGATGTCATAGTTTCTCCTATGGTGGTGTCTTGAAATGGTGTCTTAGGGTGTTCCAAGATCACTATGTAAGTTCTAGTCAAAGAGTGAGTCAAAGAACCTAGTCTTGTCATCCAGTCACTTAATATGGTCACTTCCAAAGTAGTTAGCAAAGATTATGGTAAATTTGTAGGAATTAAGGTAAAGATGTTGTATGATCCTATGCTTGTTTATAGATGTTCCTTGTGCAAGTCTTCATTATCAAGAGCCATAAAGGTCTAAGTCAGTCTAAATGTAGTTTGATAGGATGGATTGGTCATGATTGAAGGCATTAAATGTGGTGTTAGGTCTTATAGGTCTAAAATTCAAATGCTATAACACTCTCAAAATCATTTCACATCTTTTCAATGTAACACAAGGCTTGATAAGTTAATTCAAGGTCATATTTGGTGATTTATACATGAAAGAGTCACTTTAGAAGAATATAAAAATGTATTCAACATGGGAGGTGGAAACAAATGGTCAGATAATGTTAGCTTTGGTAGATATAACACATGTTTCATATATCCTTATTTCCAAAGGAGAAATTTCAAGAGGATTCATGAGATTGATAGTAAATGAGAACTATTTAAAATAGGTTTCAAGGATGAGAAGTGTCCTCATATCTTCCCCAAGTCAAATACATGATTATGATGGTGTTATAAGTCTAAACAAGCATGGAACATTTTACATTTCTCCATTAGATTCTTAGTAGCCAGATTAAGTTCAAATGATTTTAGATTGGATCATGGAGGAAAGTTGAAATCAAAGATATTAGGAAAATAAGGTGACCATAATTCCATTTTAGTTTGTGGCATTGGTTTTTTGATCAATTCCCTCAGCTTTATGAACAATAACTAAGAGTCTAATTTGTCAAAATTCTCCCTCTATTCTCATAGGCTCAATTTTCTCTTAACAATTTCACTTTTGAGCTCTATGTAACTAGATAAACCATGAAAATGTGATATTAAGTGTGAGGATACCTACATATCACTAAATTTAGTTATATACACCATGAATGCACATGTATTACTAAGAAACGAGCTCTTTTTATTATTTTAAGTGGGATAATCAAGTTCTTGAGAGAATTGAAGTGTTTGTAGTCATGAGAATGGTGGTAGAAAGATAGGAAATGATAAAATAAACTTATAAAGAATCATTCACCCATTTTTTATCTCCTCTTAATCTTACTACACCTCCAAAGTGATCTTCATATGCTAGTTCAACATGCATTCCTCAAATAGAAGAAGCACAGTCTTGTAGGCAAATAAGATTCATGTTTGAAGAATAATACACTTGAGGTGGATTTTGAATTAGTAATCTAAGATTTTATGAGAAAATAATTAATAATCCAAAAAAATATTAGATGTCTATGATCATCATTGGTAATAAGGTTGTAGGTAGCATATCTGAAGGACATTAGTCTAGTGTCTTTGAACAAGGTTCCATGTGTTGAGAAAGCAAATGATAAAATTATGAGTAGAAGGAATTATAATATATTCATAAAATATATATCATGGAGATAAAACCTAAACCAAAGTCCTAAAACCCTTTTAGTATCACCTAAAATTAATAAGAGTAAGGAGATAATCAAGGTATGCAAGTACTAATGGACTATCAAGTTACAAGTAAAATAAGAGAGTTTCTTGGAAACTTTTTTTTATTTAATAAATTGAAAAGGATCATAAAACATGTCAAAAATACTAAAATTATTATCATGATTAAAAGATAACATCAGTAGAGAAAGAGATGATCCAAAACCAAGGTTGTAAGGCTCAAACCCTAAAATGCTCACACACAAGCCTATTATAGGTAGAATAAAAGAAAAACACACATGTTATGTTAGATGAAGTGTTAAGAGGTTTGTAATAGGTAAAAGAGATTATGAGTAAGGTATTTAATCTTATAATTACCACTAATAATTCCAAAAAAAACTAAGGAGGATTCATTCTCAAGGTCTAGCAAGGTGTTAGGCCTAAAAGAGACCTGGACTTAAAACATGATGGAGATCAATGGAGCTACCAAGGCTAACTTGAAAATTTTAAGGCATGTAAGAGGGACCATGAAAAATTTGTGTCAATTTAAAATGGTTTCATAATTGACTTATAAATTCTTAGAGGTGAGAGAATTCAAGAAAGATGTAAGAAGGCTAAGTAGCTTAAACTTCTTAAACCCTAAAGTCAAAAGAGTCACTCAAAAGACATGATAGATCATACATGCACAAAGTAAAACATTAAAATACATTGTATAGGTTATTTAAAAACCATTATAGGAATTTTGAGTCAATAAAATTAATTTTGAATACTTTTAATCTGAAAAACCTCTTCTTGACCTTCACCTATAGTTTGCACAAGCCCAAGAAGGTCTAGTTTTCTTGTGTGAAATCACATGAGGATATGCATGGGAATAAATGTATATTAAAGGAATTAATAAGGTTACCATACCCCAGCCTTATGGGCATTACTCAAGGGTTTTAGGATTTATTCTTTATGAACAATCCTTAACAAGATACGACACTTTAAACCCTCATAAAACCCTTAAGTTAACCCAATGACTATGTAAGTGCCCTTAAGTGCCTATAACATATTAATTTGACCCTATAATCATCTAATTTAAAATTTTACCTCTTCTAATCACCTTGTAGGCCAACCATCTTGGCACATGTAGTGAAAAATGGTGTAAAATAGGCCTAAAAATATATGTTTTAGTTATTTTCATGGTTTTGACTATGTGAAGCCTTCATAACCAGGTAAAGGAAGCTTGTATATCCTAGGAAAAGGTATCATGGATTTACACAAGATAATTAAAAATACTCTATGGTGATACAAAAAGTTACATATCTCTAAAGCATGCCAAAATGATGATTGTTCTTATTTTCACAAGGTAAAAATAGTTGCAGACATTTTAAGGTCATAAATGGTAGTAAGAACTTTCATAACACTCTTGTAGACATCATGTGACACTTAAAGACATAGAAAATCATTTATAAGGGATGTATGAAAATTTGAAAGATCTAATTCATAGGTAGTTTATTACTCTCATAGTGGTGGGGCTCTGAAGAAAAATGCAATGCTATTTGATAAGCTCTATTATCTTCTCAAGGTTGTTCTCAAAAATTTTCAACCCCAAAATTATGTTTTGTAGGTAGTAAGGAGTGAAAAATCTTGTTTACATTGTGATGTCTCTAAGAGACCTTGTAGTGAGTATTCTCTTGAAGACATTTGATAGACCTAATCCATAACTAACTACTCAAAGATGGTCTATGGGTTAAGCAGAGATGGTAGGATATTCATCAAGAAACCTATGAGATGGACAAGATGGTTGTGGTAGTATTGAAACAAGAGATATTAATTATTAAATATGCCTAGGCATGAGCTAGGTGTCAAGATAGTCAAGGGGAGTTGAATTCAATTGAAAGCATGAGATACTTATCAAAGAGTTTACAAAAAGATGAAACATGTAAAGATCAATGATACAAGAAGAAGGTCAGCTATCAAGACTTCAATTTTTAACTTCTCCTTCAAGAGATGAATTGTAACTCCTAAACTAAGAACTCCTATTCCACCTTGAAGATCATCATATCATCAAGTAACACATGTTGAAAAAAATTGATATGATCATTATCTTACCCTCCACTTGGAATTGTAACTGATTTATGAGAGATGGAATTTGTCATAGATGCCCTCCTTATCCCTTCTCTCATTTTATCCTATATGTCATGCATTTAATGGAATTGTATGGATCCTTACACCTGAGTATGGTGAAGCCCTGATATTTTTGTAAGCTATTAAAGTAATAGATAACTAATTTTCACCTTCTCTTATGATTGTATTTTAGTGTGTAGCTAATGATAATTGATCTTATTAAGTGTTGATTCAGTTCTCCTTGGTATGATGTCATATATCCTCACATTCATTTAGTTTAAAATATTTATTGTAGGTCATATGGTGTATTTAAAGTAGTTTTTTAGAGTTTAAGGAGTGGAATACATTAATTAGTGTCTTATTCTAGACCTCTTGATAATCACTCTTACCATAAGCATCATCTACAACCTCCATATTAAAATATTGATGTAAGATGATCAGATTAGGAGTAGTGTGGTTTTAATTTAGTCATATAGTTCACTATGCACCTAAAAATGAGTGGCAGTGGTCATGAAATTTGGTACATCACCTCGCATTTACTTATTTTTAGTTACCTCTTTCCCTTTTCCTTGCAAGCATAGGTTTATTACTAGTTTTAGGTGATACATCAAGGGATCTAACCCTAATCTAGAGATTTACCTCAACTATTAGGCCACCCATAGCCTAGAGGTGTTTATATGCTATCATCTAAATGAGGAAGGCGTGAACAACCTCCTCAAGGGTGTAATTTAGAGTGATAATAGTTATAGCATTCCCAGAGGGACAAATTGTCATATATTAAGGTATTTTTAGTGTTGTCCCTTAATACATCAGCATTTGAAGGCATGAACTCAAACATCAATGGATAATATAAGTGAACCACAACTATTTTAAGCAGCCCAAGTGATTAGAAGAGACAAATTGGTATGTATTCTCAATCTTAATTTGGTCAAAATGCATCTTTTATACCTTCATGTCCTTCATATCAAGCTAATAATGTTCACAGTTTCACCCCAATTCATCCTCAACCAATAAAACATCAAATTTATTATGATTTATGCCCCATGGACCCCAACTCAACTTATTTGGCAACCTACTTATCCCTATAATTATCCTTGTCAAAACTATGTTACCCCTAGTCAGTATAATCACATTCTTACTCAATACTTATCAAGTCTTGAACAACTCCTATTAGACTATGAAAGGATATTGAGAGAGCTTGATAGAGAAGATGAAATTGGTCCAATTATCTCTATCCATCTCATCCATAGTATGAGGGACTTATTAAAATTAGTTAATATTGAGTGGGTATATTTTAAGAGTAATAATTAACAACTATCAATCAATGATATGCTAGAGATAAGATTCTAATTTAGTGTATGTAGAATAAATTAGTGATATTAGAGAGGTATACAATTCAATACAATCAACCTTATTTTCATCCTAACCTATCCCATATTGTAACATGCCATCAATAATAGTCTCCTAAGTCCAAGATCCCAAGTTGGAAGACTTTCACTACTTAATAAAATCTTATGTCTAGACAAGCTCCATCCACTTTTCCTCAAGAGCCTCAAACCATTCCATCATGGAGACCTTCTTGGACTATGAACCCTAATTAAACCATGTCAAACCTTTAGAAATAACCTTGTCCCATACCCATCCAAAATTAGAAAAATGATAAGGTAGTAAAATTCAAACCAAGAGAGTTTTCAAGTCTCCCAAGTCCTTCACCCACCCCTCAAGTTGGAGGTGTCCATGAGTATCAAAGTATATTAGAGTTTGATATAGTGATTGGGAAGTGGAAAGATAAGAATGAAACATCCTTAACACAATTTTATTTTTTCCCTCTCCAAAAATCCTTCAATAAGCCTACTAACTCCAAAATCCCAAGTTGGAAAGACACCCTCTCAAGATTAAAATAAACTAATGAACTCTCTGGCCCTACCACCATCTCCCCTTTAGAGGGAAAACCTATTGTGTGGAAGACAACTGAAGAGATTTTAGATGATAAATATAGTGTCTCAAATGAGTATGATGAAGAGATCACCATTGGTATTCCTTTCCATGAGGGCAAAGGGGAATTAAATTTGGGATAAGGAACACATAATGAATTAATAGTTTGTTCAATAGATGAACTCCCCTGTTTCATGGAAGAATAAGAAAATCAAATGGCTAAAGTTGATGAAGGTATAAATGAGTTCAAAAAAAATTGATCCACTAGAAGTTAGTCCAAAATCAAATCAAATAAACTCATGATTAAAGCTACAAATACTCTTAATGAGCTTGATGATGCTTGATAATAACTGTACCATCCTTTCCTTGGAGAGATTAAAGATCTTGGCATGGTAGCATTGAATTATAAAGTGACGAAACAAAATGAGATCCCAATTGAAGTTGTGAAGGTTTCTAATGAAGAAGAAGAGTTTGTTTCCCTTGGTGAGGGAATTGAAGATAAAGATAGGATTCAGGTTATTAGTAGATAGCTTGAAGTGAAAAATGATAAGGTTGTAGCTATAAATAAAGATGAGATCATAATGGCAAGTGAAACTAAAGAAGGTAATCTTGATGGTTTGGGATTTGAAGAGGATAAATCATGTTTGAAATAATAAAAGCATGATGAATTAGACCTTAGGTGGGAAAATGAACTTTCATTATACTTGGAGGAAGAGGAAGACTAATTTAGCTATCATGGATTGAGCCTTGATGAAAGAGTTCAAGATGATCATGCAACAATGAGTGAAATTGTAGCAGAAATTGAAAGATATGATCTTCTCCAAGGTGGAAAAGGTAAATTTTTTATTGATGATGCAATGGATCCTAGTGAGAAAATGGAAAACCTATATGAAGTCAAGTTATAGTTTTCCTATAATTCCATTTATAATTTTGAAAAATTGAAAAAGTCTATTGTCCATAAGGGGAAAGATAAAGATGATATTGAATTTGACATGCCTTCAAGTGATCAAGAAGAAGTTTAATTTTGGGAAGAGTTATAAGACTTTTGTTTAAACTTATATAGTAGACCTACAAATCATGAAGAGATTGCTAAGGTGATTATAAAATAGTGGAGAACATTCTGAGGTAATTACTAATCAAGACTTGTCTCAAGATAACCTTAATGAGACTGTAAGTAGTTTATAGGGATCCTTGAAGAACTTGAACAACTTGCAACATTTGAAAATCCAATTGATATATCTCAAGATGTCATA
Organism: Torreya grandis; assembly: GCA_037957365.1. Lineage (NCBI taxonomy): Eukaryota > Viridiplantae > Streptophyta > Pinopsida > Cupressales > Taxaceae > Torreya > Torreya grandis. The sequence goes on from JARHVA010002866.1 coordinate 1,445,529, forward strand.
GGAAACCAAGGTCATATCATAATGAGTTATAAAATACTAAAGTTGAAACTATGACCACATTAGAGGACTATTTTAGTGTTGAAGAGAAACATGTGGCAATCATTGAACATCAAGAGGAGTTTATCTATATTAGAGGTATGTTTTATTTAGTTGTTTCACTTGGAGGCAGGCCAATAAGGTTGACAAACAAAGAAAAAGCTGATACGATCAAGGTAATAATCAAATAGTAGATTATCCCTCATCTTTATCAACCACTTGGAGAGGATATCAAAAGTTTACCTTTTGACCTAGGTGGATCAGACATTGGAGGATAGTTGTACATATTAGTTGTTTGTCTTTTGTCTTCCCTAACTGATTCTTACCATGGTGTGTGTCTTGTTGGTCTAGTTGCTTTATTGTGTGTGTTGAAGGAATTATCAGTCATCTTATTAGTTCTCAAGTCTTACAATCATTTTAGGTCTAATCTAGGTTATTATTGTGTGATAAATGACCCCATATACCTATGGATACTAAGGATAATTATCTAAAGTGAACATCAAGAATACACCCCCTCAAGGTCACCAAAAATGCTAGACAAATTGGATACCATAGGTCATTATATTTTGAAACTTGTTAACTAGACCTTGTTTAACTTTGTTGATAGCCTTTTAGGGGTCTTGTATTGATGTCATAGCCTATGGTGGTGTCTTAGGGTGTTTCAAGATAGTTATGTAAGGTTTAGTCAAAGAGTTATCCAAATAACCTACTCTTGTCATCAATTCACTCAATATGGTCACCTCTAAATCATTTAGCAAAGATTAAGGTAAATTTTGAGGAATTAAGGTAAAGATGGTTTATGGTCCTATGCTTGTTTCTAGCCATTCCTTGTGAAAGTATTTATTTTAAAGATTCATGAAGGTCTAAGTCAATCTAAATTTAGTTTGATTGGATGGAGTGGTCATTATTCAAGGCATTAAATGTGGTCTTAGGTCTTATAAGTTTGAAATTAAAATGTTATAACACTCCCAAGATCATTTCACATCTTGATAATGTACCAAAAGGATTGCCAAATCAATTTAAGGTCAACTTTGGTAATTTGTAAATGCAAGAGACACTTGAGAAGCATATATAAAGGTATTCAATGTTGGAGGTGGCAAGAATGGTCATAGAATGCCAGCTTAGTAGATATAATGCATGTTTCATATCTCCTTTCCTAAGGGGTAGTTTAAATAGGATTCACAAGATTGAGAAGTAAATGAGAGTTAATTGTAATGAGTTTAAAGAATGGGAAGTGTCATCCTATATTACACAAGTAAAATCCATGCTCAAGAGGGTATTATAGGCCCAAATAAGTAGGAAACCTTTTCCATTTCTTCATCAGTTTCTTGGTAGCTAGATTAAGGTCAAATAGTTTTGCATTAGATCATGGAGGAAAGATAAATTTAGAACCAAAGATATTAGGAAAATAAGGGGACCTTAATTCCCTTTTATTTTTTGGAATTTTTGTCTAATTAAGTCCTTCAACTTTATGAACAATCACTAAGAGTCTAAGCAGTTAAAATTCTCTCTATTCTCATATGCTTAATTTTCTCTTCATAATTTCACTTTTGATCTTGATGGAAGTAGATAAACCATTAAAATGTGATATAAATGTGTGATTGGACCTCCATATCACTAAGTTAATCATATTCACCATGTATTGGTAAGAAATGAACTCTTTTTACTATTTTAAATGGGACAATCAAGTTTTTGAGAGGATTAAAGAGTTTGTAGTCATGAGAATGGTGGTAGAAATATGGTTAATGGTAAAATAAATCCTATAAAGTATCATAAAATCCTTTTATATATCCTCTCAATCTTAATGAACCTCTAAAGAGATCTTCTTATGCTAGTTCAACATGCAAGCCTCAAATAGAAGAAGCACAATTCTATAGACAAACAAGATTCATGTTTGAATAACAATACACCTAAGGTGGAGTTTGAAGTAATAATGGAAGAGTGTATGAGACACTCATGAAGCATCCAAAAAACTAGTGTGAATTCATGATCATCATTGGTAAGAAGGTTGTAGGTGGTAGATCTAAAGGACATTGATCTAGTGTTTTTGAGCAAGGCTCCATGTGTTGAGAAAGCAAATGATATACTTATGAGTAGAATAAGGAATTTTAATATATTAATGAAGTATCTATAATGGTAATGACACCCCAAAAAAAGTCCTAAAACCATTTTAGGATCATCTAAAATCAATAAGTGTAAGGAGATAATCAAAGTATGCAAGTGCTAATGGACTATCAATTTATAGGAAGAATAAGAGAGTTTCATCACAACTTATATGTATTATATCAATTAAAAAGTATAACAAAACATGTTAATGGTAATAAAATATATATTAGGATTATGGGATACCATTAGGATAGAAAGAGATGATATAAAACTAGGATAATAAGGCTCAAACCCCAAAATGCTCACACATGGGCTTATTATAGGTATAATAAGGGAAAAACACACATGTTGTGTTGGATAAAGTGTTAAGAGGTTTGTATTATGTTATATATATTATTATTAAGGTCTAAATTATTATTAAAATCACTAATAATTCCAAAAATAACTAAGGAGGATTAATTCTCAAGGTCTAATAGGGTATTAGGCCTAAAAGAGACCTACAAGCCTACACATAGAACATGATGGAGATCAATTGAGATACCAGGGATAAATTACCTTATCCCAAGAATTTAGGAGGGACCATGAAACATGTGTGTCAAGTTAAAATGGTGTCATTATTGACTTCTCAATTCTTAAAGTTGAGAGAATGCAGGAAAGATGTAAGAAGGCTAGGTAGCTTAAACTTTTTCTTAAACCCTACAATCAAAAGAGTCACTCTTAATACATGGTAAAGCTTAATTACACAAATTAAAGCATTAATATACATGCTATACATTATTTAAAACTAATTATAGTAATTTTTTGTCAAAAAAATGCATTTTAAAGACTTTTAAGCCTAAAATACTCTTCTCAACCTTCACCTATAGTTTGCACAAGCCTAAAAAGGTCTATTTTTCATGTGTGAACTCACATGAGGATATAAGTGGGCCTAAATGGATATTTGATGCATTAATAGGGATTACATACTCCAACCTTGTGGCTTTAGTTAAGGTTTTTAGGATCATTTCTTTATGAACAATCCTTAACAAGATATGACACTTTAAACCCTCTTGAAACCCTTAAGTGAACATGATGACTATGCAAGTGACATTAAATGCCTCAAATGTATACATTTTACCCTATAATAATCTGAGTTAAAATTTTACCTCTCCTAAGCACCTTTTATTCCAACCATATTGGCACGTGTAGAGGAAAAAGGGTGTAAAATAGGCCTAAACACTATAGGTTTTAGTTGTTTTTCATGGTTTTTATTGTGTGAAGCCTTATTAACCAAGTAAAATAATATTTTAAAACCTATTTATAGGTATCATGGATTTATAAAAATAATTTAATAATATTATATGGTGATACAATAGGTTTTAGGTCTCTAAAGCATGTCAAAATGATGACTGTTCCTTATTTGCATAGGGTAAACAAATCTACAAACCTTTTAAGGTCATAAATGGTAGTAAGAAATTTTATAAAAATCTTGTAAACATCATATGAAACTCAAAGACAAAAATAAATCCTTCTTGAGGACTACAGGAAAATTTGAAAGATCTAATTCATGGGTAGTTTGTTATTCTCACAATGATGGGGCTCTCAAGACAAACACAACTCTAATTGATAAGCTATGTCATCTTCTCAATTTTGTTCTTAGAAGTTTTCAACCCCAAAGTAAGGTTTTGTAGGTAGTAAGGAGTGATACATTTCATTTCCATCTTTTTGTCTCTAAGAGACATTATATCAAGTGAGTATACTCTTCAATATATTGATAGACCTAACTACTTGATGATGGTCTATGGGTTGAGTAGAGATGGTGGGATCTTCCCAAAGACACCTATGCGATTGACAAGATGGTTGTGTCAATATTTAAACATGAGATATTAGTTATTAAATATGCCTAGGAATGAGATAGGTGTAAATATAGTCAAGGGGAGTTGAATTCATTTAAAAGCATGAGCTATGTAGTAAATAGGTTACAACATGATGAAACATGTAAAGATTAATGATACAAGAAGAAGGCCAGGTGTCAAGACTTCAATTTATAACTACTCCTTCAAGATGTGAATTATAACTCCTCAATAAATAACTCTTACTCCACCTTAAATATCATCATATCATCAAGTAACACATGTTGAATAAAAGTGATAGAACTATTATCTTACCCTCCACTTAGAATTGTAACTAATTTGTGATAGATGACATTTGTCATATATTATCTCCACATCCCTTCTCTAATTTTATCCTATATGTAATGCCTTGAATGGCATTGTATGGATCCTTCCACCTAGGTATGGCAAATACCTAATCCTTTTTTAAGTCATTGAAGCAATAGACAATTGATTTTCACCTTCTCTTATGACTATATTTTAGTGTGTATCTAATGGTAGTTGATTTTATCAAGTGTTGATTTGATTCTTCTTGGTATGCTTTCCTATATCATCATTTTAATGTAGTTTAAAGTCTCTATTATAGGTCATATGGTGTGCTTTAAGTATTTTTATAGAGGTTAAGGAGTGGAATACATTCATTAGTGTCTTATTTTATACCTATTGATAATGCATCTTACCATAAATATCATCTACAACCTCCATATTGAAATACTAATGTAAGAGGATCTGATCAAGAGTAGTGTGGTTTCAAGTTAGTCTTATAGTTAATCATTCACCTCCAAATGAGAGGTAATGGTCATGAAATTTGGTGCATCACCTTCCACTTACTTGTTTTCAGTTACCTCTCTCCTTTTTACTTGTAAGCATAGGTTTAGTAGTGGTTTTAGGTGATACATCAAGGGAGTTAGCCCTAATCTAGAGATTCACCTTAACTATTAGCCACCCATAGCCTATAGGTGTCTCCATGCTATCATTTTAATGAGGAATGCTTGAATAACCTCCTCAAGGGTGAAATTTAGAGTGATAACAGTAACTTAGACCCAATATAGAAAATAAGACTAAATTAAACAAAATAAAAATGTGACAAGGGATATTTATAATGTATTCTAAGTAAATATGGCCTATACTGGGTCCTAAACTATAAATTGTAAAATCAAACCAAATAATTTGGCTTAAATATAATCCAGACAAGGATACAAACATATATATTAATATAAGAAGAAGAAAAAACATATATATCTACTAAGTAAATTAATGTAAATAGAATAGGGATAATGATATTGATGTTTGATTGACATGCTAGTGCATCAATCCCCTTGTCTCTAGTGGCACTTTATAAGAGATCTTATAGGTAAAGACCTTAAATAGCAAGGATGATTATGTACATGTCCTTAGTTGGTGATTCCAAATACTATGGGGAACCTCTCTGTTTCAACTACTCCCTTTGAGCTTAAATACCTTGAGCAAGAATTGACCTCCAAAATAATAATACTTTTTCCTCTAAATCCTCATTTGACTAGTAAAAGATATAATGTGGGAAATAAATAGAGAAAATGAGTGTTGTGTGTGTTTGTAATGATTATTATGACCCATATATATATATGAATATAAACTCATAAATCAATTTTTATTCCCAAATTGATATAATATAATGGTGTAATCCAACCCAACTATATTTATAGCCATAAATATAGTACATGAGACACATGAAGACTAAAAAGTGTATCAACCAAGCTAGTATAGAAAAGGGATAAATAGACTTTATTGGCCAGGCCATTGTAGTAAGAAATATAGGGTTGCTATCATAAGTGGATAGAAGGAGATGGAAAAAGAATAAGGAAATATACTAGAGGAGGTTATAGTGATATTAGTGAATGCATGACATTATAGTATGAAAACATATCTCACAAATTACCATGAGCTGACCCCACCCATTTCCTAGTGCACTCTTTAGGATGTGCATTCATGGATATTGATGCGTTGATGAATCCTACAATAGGGATCATTATCAAAAGATAAAGATGAAAAATAGTGGTGTGTGTGTGTGTATATATATATATATATATATATATATATATATTCCCCACTTGAAGATCATCACCTATCACTATATCATAATGTGGGATGGTTATTTTGGAAGGATACATAGCGACAAAAAAATATAAATGGAAATGATGTTATAAATGAAAGTAAATCAATACAAATATGTAAATTCACTTAGATTTTTGACTGTAGATATGATACTACATATGATGCATATGATGGAAGGTGATAATCTAGAAGCTCGACAGATAGTCTTGAAAAATATGTTAAAAATATGAATTGATAGAAAAAATTGTTAGTACCATAAAATCCCTTCATCTTCATTAGGTTCTTAGAACTTATTTTAGTTTTTCAAAAGGAGCTACGAGGGAAGAGATATGATAAAAAGATGAAATCTGGAGGTAAATATTAGGAAATTTTGAATTTTAGATTGGGATGTATAAATATGCCAATAGATAAATCATTTGATCATTTGATATTTTGAGAAACATGGACCTTTGGATGATCATTTTTAGCATATTAAAAGATGATGGATAAAAGATGATGAGACAAACACAAAGGAGATAAGTAGGTATGTGTTTTATGATCCATTAGATAGGTGATACATTTAATGTTAGGTTTGGGTAGATAGAGTATATTTAGTAAATCTATGCATTGACAAATACCATTTAATGGAATTTACCCCAATAATCATCAAAATGTAGAGAAAATTTTAATGGAAATGGTAGGATATATAATGTACAATTTTAGGCCTTAGCTATTTATTATGGCCCAAAAAATAAACCTCCACCATAATTCAATTATATCAACCATGTTGATCAATCATGTGGTATAAAATTATGATCCTAGTTGATATTATTCAAAAATGTGGATGTATTTATGATGTGAAAACTTAGTGTATTAGTTAGTACTATTGTATGTGGATGATAAATTGATATTGCTAATAAAATGGATAATATAATATAATAGTCAAAAATGTAGTTGAACATGAACTTTAAGGTAGATACTATACAAGTATGGTTGATACAAATTAGAAAATTTTGAAAATGGCCAGCATAATATATATTTAGCCAATACGAAGTGAAATAAATATATGGCTGATATCATACAAATATGGCCAATAAAATAAGATGGGAATTACATGGATGATATAGTAGAAAATTAAAATGGTCAATGCAGTAACTTAGACCTAAGGTGGTTGATATAGTTTTGATACAATAAAAAATAAAAACCATTTTTAATCTTGTTGTTGTTTTTAGTTATATTTCTAAGTTGATGCCAAAAATAAAAAATTGATTGGGTATTATTGGTTGGAATTTTTTATAAGAGACCATGATATAGAGGACTATATATAGATTTGAGATGGATACTTGATTTATTTTTTAGGATATCATACATGGATAAAGCGTGATTGATCATTATGGGATTTGGAGTAATTATGGAGATGTGTCATGTCCCTATGAGTGTTGAGATAGTAACTACACTCCTAGAGCATTGGGAAATGATTATGACATATTTAGGTGGGAGGTAGGTAGGGATACTATGAATGTCACCATCATACTAGAGGGTGTGCATGCCATACTGGGGTTTTAAATCAAGGGCATGCCTATGATATATAATGCACTTAAGCCCATTGTACAACATCATGAGCTAGTGTGATGGGTAATAAAATCTCATTGGTATGATCATCATAATTTGATTTTTCTAATTTTTAGCATATGCATCTCAGGAATTTTGGATATTTAGAAGTCCATCAATTTCTTAATGGTTATTTTACCCAGATTTGAGTTTGTATGAAAACTTTAAGTACCCCAAGTAAATTTGGTTTTAATCAACCAAAATTAGTTTAATAAGAGTTAAAATTGAGTCATATTAATTTATTAACTTAGAGGTATGATAATTTGAATAAGTATTATAAAAAATGATGTAAACTCAAGACTTATAAGTTTCCAAGCAAGTTTGCATCAAAAATATAAATTTTCCTAGAATGTCTAAATTTCTAACTCCTATTTATTTTGTGGAGTTTAAAAGTTTTAGAGTTCATTAAAAAATCTATATCCATGGATATTTCAAGTAGAAACATAACATCTCAAACTATTCATTGGACCCAAAACATTGTCTCCCCATAATAAATGTTTACATGGCTTCCCAAGTGTATAGGATTCCTACATGTTTTTTCAATTATTTATACCCTCTTTGGAATTTTTCATTTTCATTCCACTTTCTTAGAGCCTTTTACACCTCCCTCCACTCTACTCAAAACCTCATTTCCCCTTGAAATACCTTTCTACCTTCATCCTCCTTGATTTTCTTTATCAATTTGCTCTCTAGATTTTTCATGCTATCCAAAAACATCATTTATTCATCCAACCTTCACCAAATTGGAGTTACACATGATGAATATTTCAAGATCTTACCATAATTTCATATTCAAAATTTATAGCTTGTTGGAACTTATATTAATTTTTTAACCTTCTAATTCTATGAGGCTTTCAATAAGTAAAACAAGATATAAACTCAGCCAAAGTTTTCAAGTTGGAAAATAAATCATAAAATCCATAGGAGTTTTCAATTGAAAAAAATACAAAAAGTAAAGTGGGGCTTCCTAACTAAAAAATAGGTTCAAACTCTATTAGGATTTCTTAATTGTAGAAATTGGTTTGAACTCTAGTGTAATTTCTAAGTCCTAAAGTAGCTCCAAAGTTCGGTGGAGCTTTTACCTGCTAAAACAATCCCAAAACCTACCAAAGCTTGTGGTGTATTATTGAGAGTGTTTTTCAATTAGTTTCTTCCAATTTATTCTCAAAGATAACTCCTCAATCCTCTCATATCACATTTTAGATACCCCAAAAAATAATAAAGACATGAAATATCAATTCAACAAAGTCACTTCCACTTCAAGCATAGAATCCAACATAAAAAAGATCTCGGACATGGATTTGGGACATATAGGGCTTAATTATTTTTCAAATATATTTAATTATGTCCCTAAATAATATTATATTTAGGGAATTTATGACAATGTACTTCCATAATTTGTAGCCTTTTCCATGTTTATCCACTATGTAGAACTTGTAATGGTTTGTGCTAGTCATTATTATAGGGAAAATGGAGAGGTCAAAAACCCTCAAAATGAATATGTAGATATCAGACATGGATTTGGGACATATAGGGCTTAATTATTTTTTAAATATATTTAATTATGTCCCTAAATAATATTATATTTAGGGAATTTATGACAATGTACTTCCACAATTTGTAGCCTTTTCCATGTTTATCCACTATGTATAACTTGTAATGGTTTGTGCTAGTCATTATGATAGGGAAAATGGAGAGGTCAAAAACCCTCAAAATGAATATGTTCACCACATTAGCCAATAACATATCAAAAACATGTTTATAATACCTAATCATGAATCCTTAATATATCTCACACCTAAAGCTATTTAACAATTTTGGGATGATAATGCTACATATTGTGTTAAGATAATAAACAAACACTAGTTTAAGAAGCCAAAATACACCTCTACTAGGATACTAAAGACATTGATGAGGTTTTATTTTAAAATGTGAATAAATGATATCCTCACACTTTGGAATAGGATAATTGGAAACTCTATAGATTGATAATTTCAAGAGTGGATGTATCAAATTTTTTCTAGATCATCTACCTGAATAAAAAATACATCAACTACGCAAAGTTGATCAATAATTCATTTCATAAACAATTGTATGAGTTTTAAGTAACATGAAATTTTTACATGACCTCCTATTTTATTTATGGAATGGCCAAAAGAAGTATTTTTTTAGGATTAAATCAAGTGGGTCAACTAAACTCTTTAATAATTTATGATTCCTACCCTTAATTTACATTCGAAGCTAGCCCACTATAATTTTATTGTGTGAATGATGCCTTATTATACTATATCATCTATATGTTTGAGGAAGATCCCTACAATGTCATAATTTTTCAAAAATCCACAACAGATATTATAATATGGGGATCATGGTTTGTTTATTTTCTTATATTTCCCTACATCATATTATGCAGATTTAATAATGCTCCTTACATGGTACCTAGATATATCAATGACAAATGGACATTGATGGAATCTGTGCAACAACTAGATAAAACCCACAATCTCCTATTAATAAATTAAAAAATAGGGATACACTTCCTATCATCATTGGAAGGTATACTTGTACCTTGTTATCTGAGGCCAAAAACATTGATGCATAAATGACTCAAGTAATTATTTAATAATTTCAAAGCAAGCCATCTTATGATAGTAGGGGCATGATTAAAAACACTCTTGGATCTACCTATATACATGTTCAATATTTTTAAATTTTCTAGTTTGATTGTAATGATTGGAAATAGATCAAGCTTTAGGATTATTCATGAATGAAACTAGAGAAAATTATAGAATATGGCTTGCTAAATATTTAAGAATAGATGATAGACAATTAAGACTCAGTCGATCCTATCTACTAAAATTAAAATATCTTCCTCAAAACTTTGTCCTAATTTGATTTCTCCAAATAAAAATCATGTTTGGAAGATTACGAAAGTTATACTTGTAAAAACTCTCTTTAGATAAAGCAAAAGGGAATTTTGGCAAAAAAAACAAGGACTTCCTCCACCACCAAAATGTGCCACCAAAATCGTTATCAAACTTCATCCTCAAATAGGATTAAAATCACTTATATGATCCACTTCAGGCACAATTTCAATTAAATAATGAGGCTAAACAATGAAAGAGCAAATAATAAAAACCATGAAGCCAACCCATCAAGAGCCTAAAATTGTATCCAAAATACCACCATATGGGAGTAAGGGTGACTTAGGACTTCCAAGTGACTTAGGATACCCATATTCACATGTAATTAATTCCCATACATTTATTAAAAATAACACACCTTAATTTTTTGCCTTAGATCATTCCATGATGATTCTTGTGTCTTATTCCCCTTCACATCCTCAATATTCACCCAAGCCAAAAAGATCACCTCTATCTTATACCATTGTAACTATAATAGTGTTACCTAAAAAAAGGTAAATATATTGTTATAACTTATTCCATTCATATTATAGTAGATTCACCCATACTTCTATTGCACAAGTCCAAATACAATAAGTCTCTCCATAACAAAGCTTAAACACAAAATTTCTTGATTGGTTGAATGAGGTGGTTAAGAAGAGGAAAAAGGTTTCTGAATAATAATAAGTAGATTTCAATGTACTTTCCATTTCTCATATCTCCTCCCATTTGGAATAGAAACCTAAAAAATTTTCAAAAATTGTTACAAATGATCAAGGAGAATATATGTTGAAATAGTAATTCCCCCATCAGACAAATCCAAAGAAAAAGTCACCACACAAGGTTCCTAGTTATCCAAGAGTACATCTTGTAAAATCTACTCAGGAGTGGTTAAAAGATAATGTGAAAACAATAATTGTCACACTTCTCAAAAAATTGATAAATACCAAGTCATTAAAGAGTAGGTTAAAGAAAAACCTGATAAACTCACAATAATATTTCAATGGTTGATTAAATATATTCAATCCTCCCTTTTATATAACCCTTCTCCAAAATTGAATGATAAGGACACATTAGATTTGCTTAAATAAATAGGTCATATGGAAAAAATAACAAAAGAGTGGTCAGAGAAATTATTTTCTCAAAGAGCTTGATCAATTGATGTTGTCATAGATTTTTATACTAGTATTCAATAAGATATTGAAAAAGAAAGGGGCACTAAAAATAAATTTGATATGGAAGTAAATGTTTTAAAATAATTCTTTCCAAAGTTGGAAGCATTATCACTATTAATTTCTGACACCTTAGTTTTACAAGGGATCCTCAAAGACAAAGTTTGAGGTGACCAAATAAAGTTGTCTGCATCGCTAAATTTAAAATTCATATCTTTGAAGAGTGTCTATAAAAATATAAAGACACATGAGTAAATGGGTTGGAGACATATAATGACATACAAAAAATAATTGAAAAACTTCCATGGAATTTTTATGATAACAATGGACTCATACTTCCAACTTAGACTATCAAATATGAATTCACATAGTTGGTTAAAATGAGTCAACTATGGGCTCCAATACTAGTTTTAACTTGATTCAAAAGTTTTTAAACAAGTAGTGCACTCTTGAAATTTTTAAAAATACCTAATGAAGCTTTTTCATGTACCATTCCAAATGTTAGGGTGTATATTCATGGTGAAATCAACTATCTACATTCTAAAGGCCTAGATGAATCAAAAGTCAAAGGAATTTTTGAATAATTTTGATGATTATTGAAAGAGAACATAAAATTAAAAGTAAAAATTAAACAAGGTTGATGAAAATGTAGGCACTAGTCAATAAGATACAAAATAAAAAATGTTTAATTTATATTTTTTGACAAAATAAGTTTTTGACAAAGTCACTTTTACATTTTTTTAAGTCATTTTTTTATCTTTTTTAAATTTCACTTTATTTTATAAAAAGTGCATATGTATTAACAAGTTAATGTTTGATAAAAAGTGACTTTATTAATTGTTATAAAAGGTGGTTTTTGTAATCACTATTCCCTTTGTTTAAATATGGGTTGTGAAGCCATTGTCTAGGACTTTTTTGGATAACTAGACAAGATTTTGTAGAAAAGAAGAGAATACAAATTTTGTATTCAATTTTCAAGAATGGAATATAGATAAAATATTTATAAATTTATGTCTTGTAATCTATTTGATGATATTATTCACTTTTTTGATTGATATTATCATACCTTTCTAAATATTTTAGTTTGTAATTTTTAAATGTTAAAATTACTAGTTATTTTCCCCTATACATGTTACAAATGAATTCCGTGTTTATTGATTTGTAATGTATTTTCTATTCTAATTCCTTATTTTCATTTCCATTTTTTTCACTTAAGCTAAACCTATCAAAATAATTTACCTTTTCAAAATTATATTTGTATATACCTTTTTAGTGAGTTTTCTTATTTCCAATAAAGGGAGCCTTACTTAATAATAAATTAGGGATTTTATAATAAATGATGATGGAAGGTAGAGTTGGAGAGGAAGGTAATTCAAAATTTTAATAAATAAAAGGGAATGAAACCTTTGATTGAACTACAGATGACACATGATACCCACTAGATGGTGAAGTTATTACCTAGAAATTTATTGGGTCAAGGGGGACATAGGATCTATGGGTCAAGAAGGTAATAGGGACCCATAGAATGGAAAAGAGTCCCCCTCTACCAATAATTCATGGCCATCTCTTTCATGGGAAAAATATTACTTGGGTAAAAGGCTAATGGATGTATATTTTATGGTATTCCAAGTAGAGCCTTCCATGAAAAATAATGAGGTATTTGTCAATGTCCATGATATTATAGTAGAAAAGGCTGATGTTAAACTTGAAAACTCATTATTGGCCAGATTCAATGGTTTCAAAAAAAACATAGACTCATTCAAAGATTGGGCCAACCATAGATGAAAATTAAAGGGTTAATTAAAATTAGTAGCCCTAGTAAAGAAATTCTTTTTGATCAATTTATCAAACCCTAAGGATTGCTTCAGGGTCCTATCAGAAGGTCCATGGTTTATGGGCAAATGAAACCTAAATATTAGAAAATGAAAAGTTGTAACCAACTTAAATAACTTTGCTTTGGAAGATATCCCAATGTGGGTGTTGTTGCTTGAGTTACCCCTAGAAATCTAGGAACTCAAAATCATAATGACAATAGTAAAAGTCTTGGGATAACTTATTTCCATTGACCTAGTAACCAAATCTAGGAGGAGAATGATATAAACTAGGTTCAACATGTTTATTCTAGTCGACAAGCCTCACTTGTTATCCATCAAGATTAAATTTAAATATGGGGATTGGACCCAACCCATTAAGTACAAAAGATACTTGGATATATGTAAAAAATATAAGATCTTAAGTCATATGATAAAATATTATCTCAAAAATAAATATTTTTTAAAATTTGGAAACCCTCATGGGTCAATAAAGTTTATAATATCTAGGCTGAAGCTGACAAAGCATAGAACTTACTAGAAGTATGACCTAACCAACCAATTTTGATGGCCATGTCTCTATTACATTAAAACAACTCCAAATATGCCTAACATATCTTAGATATCTCAACCAAACATCATGGACTTGTACAGCTAGAAAGGGGGTGGAAACTCCTTTTACCCTCATGGAGTTGATAGTGATGAGGAGTGTGGATCCATTGAGTACCAAATAATTGTCTACATCAATAAATTTGAAGTAATATGTTCTATGTTGGTCTAATCAAATAAATGAGGAGAAAAGGAAAGTCAACATATTAGCACCAAAAAATAATCCAATAATCAATTATAATTATCCAAATTCTAAGGAACTAGAATAATCATAAAATGGTTAGAAGAAGGATAGAAGGGGGTCCATCTTGAATTTTGTTTAAATTCAAGATCTAGGTAGAATTAGAGTGAAAGGCCATCTGAAGGTTGATTTGGTTTTGATTCTGAATAACATGGATAAGGAGGAGAAATATATGGCCATGAGAGGAATCAAAATAGCAAGGAATCATGTTTTCTATAACCCCCCTCAAAACCCAAGTTTAAAAAATGAGGTATCAATACAATGAATTCACCCCAAGAGAGTCCTACTACCCATAATCAATTATTATATAGGACCAAATATAAAGTAAAAGAGAAGGTCAATGATCCTATTCAAGACCTAAATATAAAACTCTAGAAGAAGAGCAATGGATATCAATGAGGAAAAAAAAGGAAAGAAGAAAATTGAGATTGGGGAAGATCCTCTAATTTAAGGAAGATGGCCTAATCATATAGTAAATAAGGAGACATCAAATGAGATCCTCAAGGGTACCCAAAAAAACCATTAAAAACATTTCACAACTACCAAGAGATGAAAATAATTTTTTGAAATGTTAGGGGCCTCAATAACCCCAAAAAATAGAGAATAGTTAGACACGAGGAAAAATAACAATCCCTATATTTTTATTATTAAATAATCCAAAATGTTGAGTGAATCTATTAATCAAGTTAGGGATAACATATGGAAAAATTTAAAGTGTATTAGTGTCAACTCTAATGGGGTGTCTAAAGGCTTAGCCATTTTTTGAGATCCTTAATAATGGAAAGAGAGGCTATAGTCTAAAATAATTATCATATTTCAGTATTATTCAGAGAGAAGGTTGACAAAAAGGAATGGATTATGTCTAACATATATGACCCAAATTTTAGACAAGGAAGGAATAAACTCTTAGAAGATTTGGTAGATTTTAAGAAGAATAGGAGAAGTTAGAAATGAATAGTTGTGGGAGATTTCAACTCCCTCTTAACCCCAATGAAAAAGGGAGGAATTTAGGACTTCATAAATAGCATGTATGATTTAAATGATTTCATCATGGAGGTGGGACTAGTGGACATGGATTTAAAAGGTAAACCTTTTACTTAGACCAACAAGAGACTTAGATAGAATCTAGTTTAGGTGAGGCTTGATCATTTTCTTCTTTCTATTTACTAGGACATCAAAATTTCCAATTCTCTAACAACTCTTCCTAGAATTAGATCAGATCATAATATCGTAGTGTTTTTTGAGGAAAGGATATAAAAAACTAATAATAGTCCATTTAGATTGATAAAATATGGATCTTTCATCTCTAATTCTAAGAATACCTTAAAGACTAGTGAAAAGTTCCTTTTTATGGATCCAACATGTTCATTTTGTATAGGAAACCAAGCTATGTCAAGAATAAACTAAAGGTCTAGAATAGAGAAGTGTTTAGAAACATTTAAAAAAAAATCCTTAGAGGATGAGTTACAATTGATATTGTTAGGTTGTGGAGCTAAAAGCTTCACTAGGATGCAAACAGGAGGAGTTACGGAGGTTACAGAGAGTTGCAGGGCAACTGACATCGGTCTGATCAACCGACATTGGTAGGAGCCGACATCGACAGCCTATGCGTGAACATGTAGTTTACATGTTGATTTCGGAGAGTCTATTTTTGGACTGTTAGTTTGCATATTAAAGGCTAGTTGTAGTCTTGAGTTGTGCATCTAATTATTGTAATTAAAATAGTCTAATTATTGTAAGCATGAGATCTATATATAGACTCATGGGCTTTATTGTAAACTAGAGAGCTAGAGAGTAAGAGAGCAAAATAAGCTCTTTCTGAGAGAGGAGAGCAATGGTGTGTTCCTCCTAGTGCCACAGTACCAAGTGTGGGTGCTGGTTTGGAGAATCAGAAGGGTTCTTCTTATTTTTATGATCTTGGTCAGTAGGTGTGCATGGATTCTTTTGGAGATCTACAATGGTGAGTAAGGTCTAGTGATTTTTAGGTAGCAGCAGAGAGCAGGAGATCTACTTGGAGTACGGTTGTGTACTTGGTGTACTGGCAGCGTTGTTTTTGACTGGTGGAGGTGAACATCAATTCTATATTGGAGTTGATTATTGGGACCGAGAGAGAGAGGGAAGAAGGTCTTGAGGTGTGGCAAGCCTTTGAGGTGGAAGAAGAAGTGGCATCTTCTTTATTGTATTTTCTTCTGAGTGATTATTAATACAATTGTGTATTGTCTCTCATATTCCTGTGTTGTTTCATATTTTTAGTTACTTGTTACTTCTGGTTAAGTTTTGTGTTTAGTTGCTAATACAAGAAGTAATCATATGTGCTCTAATTGGTGGAGCAAGATCCTGACCAGTGGTATCAGAGCTTTTGGTTGGGTTGACTAACAGGTGGTTTAGATCTGGTAGTGTTTTTGGTTACAGGTCACTCTCAGGGGTTTTGGATTGAGTGAGAGTATAGCAATGGCAGAAGAAAGTAAGCTATGAATGGAGAAACTGAATAGCATGAATGGTCTGATTGATGGAAAGAAAGAGTAGGGAAAAGGCGATTGTTGGTCGATAGAAGATCAGCATGTAGAAGTAGATGTTGCAGGTGATGTTGCACAGGTTGCTCTGGATTAAGTAGAATCTTTATTTACAGATTCTTTTGCCTCTTTCCATGCAGCCCAAAATAGAGCATCTTTTCATGGGCATGTCTTTGGAGAGATTTATTTAGGGGTTGGTGAGCCTTGTCAGATTATTGATGAAGGGGAAGTGAAGCTGAAATTGCAGACGGATAAAACACAGGTGTTGAAGAAGGTCATGCAGGTTCCAGTCTTGGAGATGAGTCTAATTTCTTCAAGAAAGTTAGGTGATGGGAGATGCACTGTAACTCTCGCAGCGGATGCACTTGAATTAGATGGTGGTAAGAAAGTAGGTATCCTTTATCTATCTTCTTATATTACTGATTCACCTTCTGTTGCAGAGATGTGGCTTTGTAGGCTTGGTCACATATGTAGGAGGGGAATGCAAGTTTTTAAGTGGAGGTCAGATGTCTTTGACAAACTTAAGAACTAGAAAGCCTTGGTGTTCATGGAGGAGATGACGGACAGAGATCAACTGAGGGGACTGAATTATTCTAAGCAGGGCTGTGTTGATTTGAAAAGGGTTTTGATCCATGGAGAGCTCACGGGTAAAAAGTTATCACTCATAGGCAAACAGAGGTACCAGCATTGGTCACACAAAAACTGATGTTGGCAGTAGGTACACTGGCATTAGTTAGAGAACTGACGTCGATAGATAGGGTCAGTATAGGAAACTGACGTTAGTCAGTTGCAGACTGGGAGATGGCCGAGATCGGTCATTGGAACGGATGGTGGGCAGACAGCAAGCTGTCAAAAAGGTCTCAAATGCTCATATTGAGGATTGAAAGGGTAAGTGGACCTCATATTCGTTGTTCACCTTCTTTATATTGCTTACTGATGGTCAAGAACTAGGAAGATGTGAAAAAGTAATGCAGGTAGAATCCAGAAATAGTGGGAGCTTGGCATGGATGAGGAGTGTGAGTCCTTGGAGAAGAACCAAATAGGGATTTGTTGGTGGAGTTGTCAGCTGGAAGAAAACACTGAGAGACAGATGGATTCCCAAGTTGAAGAAGAGAGTGGATGGATATGTGAGATGGAAGGCCAAGGTATAAGGTCTTGAGGAAGCTACAGGACAGTGGTATAGGGCTGACAGATGGTACCAAGTGGATGACAAAGTAGAGCTTTTGTCAATGCCAGTATAACCATTGTGTTTATCTTACTAGGTGGATGATGGTCACAACATTATCTTGTTACTGTATATGGAGGATGAGCTTGCTAGTAGGTTTGTACATACAGGGTTTTGCTGAGCTAAAGGTAAGGTTAGTTTAGAGGTATGTCATGGAGAATTTGGGAGCAGAAAAATTCTTTGGCATAAGAGACATGGAGATTTTGTCTCCAATCGGAGCTGATGTGAAGATGGTGTTGGCAGGGTTCAAGAAGCAGGATGAAGAATTGGTAAGCACACCAAGGGCTAGACAGTTCACGCTGAGCTTAGAATAGGGTTTGAAATCACGAGGTCAAGTGTAGACCTAAGTTTTCCCAAATAGTGGGAGTTGTTAGAAAGTATCTAGCCAATTTGGGGAAGGAGTATTGGAGGGTAGTTCAGTGGATTCTCAGGTATCTGAGAGGGATCAATAGTAGGTTAACATGTTATGCAGGGTCAAGGTCTTCACTACATGGATATGTAGGTTCAGATGTGGCAGGTTACGTGGATGACAGGTGTAACATCATAGGTTGTGTGGTGGTTAGTCTTCAGGGTTGAGCTTGAAGAGGGATACAAGCCAGGGAATAATTTAGACAGTGTATAGGTACAGGTGCAGCTATTTATCTCTAAGTGGGAGATTGTTAGGTTGTGGAGTTAAAAGCTTCACTAGGATGCAAACAAGAGGAGTTATGGAGGTTACAGAGGTTGCAAAGAGTTGCAAAATGAGTTGCAGGGCAACTGACATCGGTTAGATAGCAGTGAAGAAGCAACTGATGTTGATTACCAGTCAGTCGACATCGGTCAGGAAGGAGCCAACGTTGGCAGCGTGTGCCTGAACATGCAATTTGCATGTTGATTCTGGAGAGTCTATTTTTAGACTGTTAGTTTGCATGTTAAAGGCTAGTTGTAGTCTTGAGTTGCGCATCTAATTATTGTAATTAAGATAGTCTAATTATTGTAAGCATGAGATCTATATATAGACTCATGGGCTGTATTGTAAACTAGAGTGCTAGAGAGTAAGAGAGCAAAATAAGCTCCTTTTGAGAGAGGAGAGAAATGGTGTGTTCTTCCTAGTGCCACATTACCAAGTGTGGGTGCTGGTTTGGAGAATCAAAAGGGTTCTTCGTATTTGTATGATCTTGGTTAGCAGGTGTGCATGGCTTCTTTTGGAGATCTACAATGGTGAGTAAGGTCTAGTGATTTGCAGGTAGCAGCAGAGAGTAGGATATCTACTTGGAGTATGGTTGTGTACTTGGTGTACTGGCAGCATTGTTTCTGACTGGTGGAGGTGAACATAAATTCTATATTGGAGTTGATTGTTGGGACTAAGAGAGAGAGGGAAGAAGGTCTTGAGGTGTGGTGAGCCTTTGAGGTGGAAGAAGAAGTGGCATCTTCTTTATTGTATTTTCTTGAGTGATTATTAATACAATTGTGTATTGTCTCTCATATTCTTGTGTTGTTTCATATTTCTAGTTACTTGTTACTTCTGGTTAAGTTTCGTGTTTAGTTGCTAATACAAGAAGTAATCATATGTGCTCTAATTGGTGAAGCAAGATCCTGACAGATATAAAGTATGTATGCCACTCACAATTCAAATGAATATTTGACCAATAAGGAAAAAGAGTTGCTCTATAGTTACCACAATATTGAGGCATACGAAGAAGTGTTATGGAAATAGAAGTTTAGATGTTTGTGGCTAAAGGAGGGTGACAAGTAGATAAAGTGTTTCCATAAATAAGCATCTATACATAGAAACATTAACTAAATTTTAGAGTTAATCTAGGAAGATGGAAGTGAGTGTGAAGAAGAGACAACCATTGATGAAAAAATCACTATATATTTTAAGATTTTAATGTCTAAATATAGTCCAAGTGATAAGTAAATAGAATATAAGTTGTTACATTTGATTACAAGAGTTAGTGGTCAGAGTGAAAATATTAACCTCCTAAAAAATCCATCCCTAGAAGAGGTTTGAGCAGTGGTTTTATCAATGGAGGGTAATAAAGCCCTAGAGATGGATGGATTCCATCTTATTTTATTCCAATAATTCTAGGAAATCATTAATTATGAAGTGGAGGAAACTATGAATGAGTCATTCACAACAAGAATAATCCTTAGGGAACTTAATAATACATTCTTGGTTATGATTCCCAAGAAGCTTGGATAAAATTAGATGAAGGATTTCAATCCCATTAGTCTTTATAACACTATCTACAAAATTTTCTCTAGAACTTTGGATTTAAGGCTACAAATTCTTATGGAAAAGATATCGCTGAGTAATAAGGATATTTTATGTCTAGGAGACAAATCATAGATGGGATATTAATAGTAAATGAATCCATCCATTATGTGTCCAATTCTTCTAGATAAGGCATGTTTATAATACTATATATGAATAAAGCCTATGATAAGGTTTCCTATTAATTCCTAGATAAGATGTTGGAGAGATTTGGATTTGATAACACCTTCAAAGACCTCATCTACTCTTGTATATCCTCTCTAATTTTTTATCTTGGTTAATAGTGTCCCAAAAGGGTTTTTTCCGGTAGAGAGAGGATTAAGGCAAGATGGCCCTTTATCCTTGTATGTCTTCATCATACTAGTTGAGACCCTAGGTAGAAGTTTATAGGTAGCCAAAATGTAAGGCTTGATTAAAGGAATTAGAGTAGCCTTAAGAATATCCATGGTCATGCATGAATAGTTCACGGATGTGATTTAACTTTTTTGGGAATAATGGAGTTTTATTCCTATTTTAGTTAAGTGTCTAGATTAATGAATCAATAAAAATATTTCAATAATTATAGTCTTGATTTGTATAATTTATTTGTATTTTAAACCTTTCTAAAAATAACAATAAATAAGGATAAAATATAACTTATCTTGAAACTGGTTGAGACAGTTGAGATAGGGTCTGAAACTAGCTATGCAAGACTGGGACAATTTCACAAATCAAAATATGGATTTCATTTTGTGAAAGGATATGACACTTCAAAGTCTAACATTATAGTCCACTCTTTCCATTGTTATCCAAACTATTCATAGAGATCTAAATTTTTTGAGTTCTTTGCATTATTCTTGTGTGAGCCTACCTATGAAATCTTAAGTGTTGAATGTTGATGGAGATCCTTGTAAAGATGATTTAATATTCAAACCCTAACCCTCCATCATGTTTGATAAATAGAATTTGAATCACTTGAAAAAGTGGGAGGGGTTAGTGTGTGTAAGATGTACTAAATGTGTGATCCACACCCCTTGTGTGGGCACATTGCCTACATACCAATACTCCAAAGAGGGATCAAGCCATATGTAGTTCTCCCACCTAATGTGATTTGTGTAATAGTGTGATGCAGATGTAAAAATTCCAAATTTATAGTGCTTAAGGTGGCTAGGGATTGGTATGAGGGTTTGAGTATGTTTATAACTATGTTGGGTGACTGTGTGTAGAGAATAAGAAAGTTTGCCTTAGTAGTTTGCTTGTATTCTTCTTGCTTTGTAAGATTTATCACCTCCCTTTGTAAATTAACTTTAAATGGGATTTTATAAGAAATTGTTTGTCATGGGTGAAATGTATTCATGATAAGTTGACATAATGAAGAATAGGAATCAGATGAAAATGACCATTTGGGCTCAAATTACAAAGGGACAAGAACACCTAAAATGGGACACTCTAGGGTCTAACACTATAGTCCAAGTTTGTTGCTCCCATCCTATAGGCTCATGACCTAGGGGATCAGGATTGGCCTAAAAAATAGAGTATGGATGAGCTTGAATGATTGTTTGTAAGGTTAGGATTGACTGTGAATAAACAAAAGGGTGTCTATAAGGGTCATAAGAGCATGTAAGAAGGACCTATGGATTGGGTGTCACAAGCCACACTCAAACTACTAATTTAGACATTTTATATGACTACATTTCCCCCCTGCCCTTTATTATAGTGATGTAGTAAAGTGAAATACTAGGATAAAGGAAAAAGTAGAAAGCATACATAAACTTACCTAAAAAGGTGAAGCCCATGAAGATGTGTGATGTTGAATGATGCTAGGTATGTGCTGGGTGTGTGATGGGTATATGTTGTACTAAGAGTAATATCATGAATGGAGTTGAGTGGTTAATTCCTTGAGAGTGGCTCAAGAATTTAAAGTTTATCCCTTTGTCTCCATTGTCTCCCACTAAGTGAAGCTATGTGATTCTACATGTGTTGATTGATGTTTGGACTATGTGTCTAATCCCTCTAAGTAGGTGGACAAGAATGTAAAGAGTGTACCTTTAGCTCTATTTTTTCCCACTAAGTGAAGCTATGAACTAATACCATTATAGATGTGTGTCATATGAGATGGATCTTGAAGCCCATGAATGCTCTGTAATTTGATAAGGTGGCATGGATAACTAAATGTGTACTAGAAACTAGGCCAATCTTGGCCACTTCAAGAGGTGGAGATTAGGCTTGTATGAAATCCACTCTAAAACTAGGATCTAGGCTTGTATGAAAGACTCTTCAAAATGATGCCAACCACCTACAAATGGAATAAGCCATGCAACTACTAAGAATACCTAGGTAATGCAATGAATTGGAAAGAAAAGAAGGCAAATATACCACACACATTTCCTCTAATCACTAATGTTTGAAACATAGATTTTGATCTAGAAGTTGTACCAACTACCCAATCTAAAATTAAAAGTGAGAGCCATCATGCCATGCATGATGCCCCTATATCTAGATTCTCTAAGAAAATTGTACTAAAATTACCCAATTTGAACTGAACTATAGCTGACAAAATTATAACTGAACTTACCTTTCTATGTATTGTTAAAAAAATTGGGTTTTTTACTGTCTAAATAGAAGCATCAAAAATAGGTTACCTTGGTGTCTGGTGCTATAGTCCAAGTTTGGTGATTTTGTTCTTTGCTATTTTTGATGATTGTCTTGTATTTGTCATTATTTTTTTGTTTTACTCTACCTGTTTTGGGTTATAAATGTTGTGTTGGGTGTTGTAAAAACTAATTTTTTATTGATAAAGGCTTTGATATCTATGATAAAACCCCTGATTATTGCCCCCTCTTCTGAGGGTAGGAATGAAGACCCTGTAATGACTACCCTTAGAAGGGTTATGCTACAAAATACATGATATAATGATGATAATTGAAAAAGATGTCTCAAGATATAACATAGTCTATATTAGAGATTATTAGTTCAATAGGGTTATGCCTAGATAGATGTAATAATGTAATAACATGTGTAATAAATTGAGCTAAAATTAGAAGTTTGGTTAGTTGTTAGTTGTCAAGCACAAATGGAGCATGATGTCCATCATGGCATCTAAGAAATCAATATAATGCATGTTGAGGATAATGGAATTGCAAAAAATTGATAAGTAAACAAGTAAAAAAGTACATAAGGCAAGAAGCAAAAAAGCATAAAAAAGTGGCCAAAGGGGCCAAGCAAATAAGGGAGATGGGCACATGTCACTCAAACTGGGAAATCAAGCATATAAGGCATGTTTAAATACCCACATGCACATACAATTGAAAACAAGTAAGATTAGCATGAGGGTTACAAGCACATAAAAGAGTACAAGTAAAGGACATTGGTAAATGTCATAAGGCACACACAAGAATAGAAGTAAAGGACATTGGAAAATATCTTAAGGCACATACATGAGACAAAATAGGAACTAAGAAATGAAATCACATCTAGATACTTAAATCAATAAAGGAAGGCATGTAAATTCTGGAAATACTATCGAATCTAACTAATCAAAGCAAAAAGTGAAAGTATGTAAGACATATAGTACAAGACTAGGTAGATGCTAGGAAATGCACAAGTGTTATACACTAGTGAGTGTCGATAGAATAATCTATGTAAGCTAGTAAATAATGTAAATAAACATAATAAGTAGAGTGTGTGGTGTAGGAATGACATAACTTGGATGGTGTAGTCATGTAGAATATGCCCCCATGGGTAGATATGTTGATGTATGTCTTGAATGTAGAAGTAGGATGCCCCCTTAATGGGTAGAGTAAAGCAATAAAGGATCTGGGTGTCACTACCCACACTCAAAGAAGATTAATTGAAGCATGGTAATGTAGATAAATCAACAAAAAAATAGCATAGAACAAAAAAATGTAAGTCTAACATGGTAGTAGAAATGTAAAGCATGGACACTGCATATAGTTGAAATGTTTTTGGTATTTTGGTTTATTTGAATGTTTTTGTATTTTTATTTTTTTGAATGTTTTTATATTTTGAAATGTTATATTGTTTTTTGATTTTTGGAATAATTTATGTACAAGAAAGCTAAGAAAAGAAGCTATGTACATGTAATTTGAAAAATTGTGAACAAGTAAGCTGAAAGGAAACTATGTATAAGCATATAAATAAAATAATATATACATAATTACCATTAAAACAATAGGCTAGAGGGGGTAAAGGGTTCAAGGATGGAGCTCACTAGGGATGGAGATGGAGGAAGGGATCATGGCCATCATCAAATTCCTCAAGATCATCATCATAAGTATCATCATATGTCACAAACTCTATATATATGGTGGCCATCTCCTCAGGTGTCATCAAGATCTATGATCTTTGTGTAGGAAAAGATCTATCACTCATAATTATATCATCCTATTGAAGGAAAATTGAATGTTACTTTGGTGGTCAAGATGATTATTCTCTTTTAGGACATTTAGCTCTGGTAGTAGATAACTTCAGTGGAAGTGGTGAAGCTGGTGCTATTGGTGATGTAATCTAAATAGTACCCTAAACCTATAGTTTATCCAATCTCTATTGTAAAGCTATACATGAGTTAGTGTAATGT
The DNA here is from genome assembly GCA_037957365.1 of Torreya grandis. NCBI lineage: Eukaryota > Viridiplantae > Streptophyta > Pinopsida > Cupressales > Taxaceae > Torreya > Torreya grandis. Next base: position 1,470,533 of record JARHVA010002866.1, read on the forward strand.
CCTATGATTCTATGAAAGAGATAAAATAGGTGACTATCTTACTGTAATAACCTACTAATACATCTATGTCATACTATAGGTAGTGTGATTAATCCAAAATCAAGTAACATCTGTAGCATAATCTGTGATTGATGTTGTGTGTTTCCCACCTAAATTTGAATGACTAGCTCTATATCCATAGAGGTAACCATGTGAACTATATGTGCCAAATGATTTGTCTATGGCTGTGAATGTGTAATATATCATAAAAGTGTGGTGAAAGATGCTAAGAGTGATGTAAGATGTGTGATGAGGAATCTAGAGTCATTTCAATACTCTCTTGGGCCAACTAGTGTAAAGCTCAATCCACACAAATAGTCATCTATGAGTGTGGGTGTCGTATCATCATCTGAAGTGGATTGAGAATTTGTATCAATATCATGCACATATGCTAACTCAAAATTTATCACAAGAGGTAACTATGATATGGGAGTATCATTAACTATGGTAGTAAAAGATGGTGATGCTATGAGAGTATCTATAACTGATGAAGTAATTGTGACTATCAGAGGAGTTATATCTATAGAATCAACTGGTACTACTAGAACTACTATTGGTGATTATGTAATTGTAATAGGTGTAAGAATTGTGATTGACAGAGTAGTTAGAATGACTAAAGCTACTATAATTGGTTGAGTATCTAGAGATAAGGAAATAACTATAAGTGGAGTGTGAGATGTGATAATCTCTCCTACCTCATATGTATGTATCTAGTCAAGATAAATGTGATGATATGGTGACTAAACTATGATATGAGGTCTCCCATCTGGTGAAATAGTCAATGATGACTCTATAATTATATAATATATGAATGGTTGGTTATCTACTTGGCATTTGTATAAGTATCCTTCATGAATAAACTTAACACATTGATGAAGAGTGGAAGGAATTGCCCCCATAACATGTATCCAAGGTCATCCAAGTAAAAGGTTATAATGAAGAGGACCTGACATGACCTAGAACTATGTAAAGAGGGTTTTGGGCCCTACTATGGTATCCAAAGTAATATTGCCTGATGTCTATCATGGCATATCATCAAACCCTCTTATGTTCTTATATGAATTTTTCATGGATGACATATCTACACCCATGGTCTGTAAAAATGTAATATTACATATATTAAGTCTAGAACCACTATCAACTAGAACTATCTAATTGCACTAGTTTTAACTTGAGCTTGTATGAATAGTGGTAAAATTTGATCAATAACTATATGAGAAGGCATGAACTCATGATCAAAAGAAATAACATCTTATATAGTTTTTAATGTGTTGACCACTGATACAAAATAAGAAGGATCTAAATCTATGGGCATAGAAGTCTGAGTGAGCACCTAATAAAGATTGTCCTTGAACACATTTATTTTTTAAAGCAGTTCTAACATGAAACTCTTTGCTAGTGTGTTTCTCAACTAATTGATAATATCATATGCCTTGTGTAGATCTACCTATATAGGTGGGGTGGGCCTAGGGTAGAAAGGAATAAGAGGGTGGTGGGGTTCTTGACTAGGTGAGGGAGGCATAGTAGCATGTCGAGTAATAGCTCTAACTACATTATCTACTAGTTATATAGAACTAGTAGTGGTTATGGGAGGAGAGCATAGATAATCAATAGGTTAAGGTGGTGGAGGGACAAAGGGTATTAATTAGGCTCTTTGGTGATGGGTAGTGAACTGGGGAAGAGTAAAATGGACCATGCAACATGACCCGATATGGGATAAAGGCTCAAAGAGAGGTGAGGTAAGAGGTATCTTAACATGTTTAGTAATGAATTTCTTAATATCATTATATATTATAAAAATTAATCATGAAAGGGAAAGAATGAAGCTTTGTATTAACATATAGTAGACTTCATCATTCATATGCATGATAGGACTGAGTATGAATTCCTTATTTTTTGCAAGAAATATTTTAAAATAGGTGAGATCCATTTTTTATTTTATGTGTGAAATTTTATTTAAATGTAAGGTGATACCTCAAGTAAGCAAAGGGTCCTAGTATATGTAGCTAGGGTTTTGAAAGAAAATGATTTTCAAAATTACTATAGTAAATTTTAAAAATTTAGTGCAAAATTTTGATTTAAATATTTAAGAAAAATTATAAAAAATACTAAAAAAATTATAAAGAATTTTCCCTAGGGTTTTAAGGGTTTTTATGCACAAACAAATTAAGTTGGGTTCACCAAATGATTTGACTTTTTTGGGAATAATAAGGTTTTATTCTTATTTTAGTTAAGGGTCTAAATTAATAAATTAGTAAATAATATTGTAATAGTTAAATTTTTGATTTGTATAATTTATTTTTCATTTAAACCTTTCTAAAAATAGCAATAAATAAGGAAAATATATAACTTATCTTGAAACTGGCTGAGATGGCTAAGACAATGTCTAAAACTGGTTGTACATGATTGGGATAGTGTTGTAAATTAGAATCTAGCTTTTGTTTTATGAAAGTATAGGAGCACCAAAAATAGGACACTTCAGGGTCTGACATTGTAGTCCACTACTGCCACTATTGTCCAAACTAGTCATAGAGACTTGAATTTTATAGGTTCTTTGCTTTGTTCCTATGTGAGCTTACCTGTGAAATATTAAGTGCTAAATGTTGATGGATATATTTTTAGAGTTGATTTAATATTCAAACCCTAACCCTCTATCATTCTTGATAAATGGGATTTGAATCACTTAAAAAATGGGGGTTAACATGTGTAAGATGTACTTAACATGTGATCCACACCCCTTGTGTGGGTACACTACCTACATACCAATACTCCAAAGAGGGATCAATCCATATGTAGTTCTCCCACCTACTATGATTTGTATAATAGTGTGATGTAGATTCAAAATTACCAAATTGAGAGTGCTTGAGGTGGCTAGAGACTAGTATGAGTGTTTGCAGTTGTGTTGGGTGACTGTATGTAGAGAACAAGAAAGTTTGACTTAGTAGTTTGCTTGTATTCTTGCTTGCTTTGTAATATTTGTCACCTCCCTTTGTAAATTAATTTTGAATGGGATTTTATAGGGAAATATTGGTCATGGTTTAAATGTATTCATTCTAGGCTAACATAATGAAGCATAAGAATCAAATGAAAATGATCGTTTGGGCTCAAATTACAAAGGGATAGGAGCACCAAAAATGGGACACCCTAGGGTCTGACATTATAGTCTAGGTATGACACTCCTATCCTATAGGCTCAAGACTTGGGGGATTAGGATTGGCCTAAGAAATAGAGTTTGGATGAGCTGGAATGACCATTTAGAAGGTTCAGATTGATTAAGAATAAGCAAAAAGGTGTCTAGAAGGGTCATAAGAGCATACAAGAATGACTTATGGGTTGAGTGTCACAAGCCATACTCAAACTACCAATTTAGAAATTTTATATGAATATAGGATGATAAATTCTTGATGGATGAAACTATGCTATTAAAAGCTAAAGATTTTGAGGAAATCCTTCTCGAATATCAATCAGTTTTGGGCTAATGTATAAATTATTAAAAAATCTTGGTATATTTAATGAACTCTTCAGAAGGCTTGCATAAGAAATTGGTATGTATTCTGGGATGTCAAATCAATATGATACCTTCCACTTACTTTGGCATGCCTCTATTTAGTGGTAGGATGCACTCCTCTTTCTAGAATCCTCTTCTAGATAGAATTTAAAGAAAACTATCTGGATGGAAAGATCATCTAATTTTTCAAGCTGGAAAAATTCAATTCGTAAAAATTTCTATCTAAAGTATCCATGAGTTATTCATGTCTTTTTTCTAGATACCTAGTAATATTTATGAAAAATTGAAACAAATAAAACATAATTTTCTCTAGAGAGGTGCATAAGAAATATTTAGATTCCCTTTAATTACTTAGGAAAAAGTGTTTTCTTAAGGCAAATGGAAGACTTGGTATTGTAAGGGTTGGGAGAATGAACCATTCCCTCATTGCTAAATAAAGATGGAATGTGATTAATGAGGGAAATAAATGAACTAGGATCATTAAAGCTAAGTATTTTGAAGGTAGGGAAGAGGATAACTATCTATGGAAGGATGGGCCAAGTGATGGATCTACCTTTTTGAAAGCGATTTTAGATAGTAATAATATCTTAAGAAAATTTAGTATATGGAGGGTAGGAAATGAGGAAAAGTTTGATTTTAGGGATGATACTTGTATTTTACAACACCCCATAGCTTCAAAAGATCCCTAGTCATAGGTAAGCTTAGAATTCAAAAATCTCCATGAGAAAAAAGTCAAATATTATTGGGAGGAAGGAGAAGGATTCAAAAAATGGAAGAGTTTATAGGTGATTTTAGTCATTTGGGATACTCACCAGGCTCTTCAATATTTTAAGTCTAAACTTTCATCATTAAAAAATTCCATCTACCCCAAAGAAGATTCCCTTTTTTGGCCTATAGAGGACAATGGCGAATACTCTATGAAATATGATTACTTGGTTGATATGATTAGGAAGGATGATTAGAATTATTGGAGGTATTTATGGATCAAAAATATGACACTTGAGATCAAAATATTATCTTGGATAGCTACTTGGGATAAAATCCTCACCATTAAAAACTTGACCAAAAGAGGTTTACTCATCCAAAATATGTGTATTTCTATAAATCCAATGAGGAAATGGTGTCTAATCTCCTCATGGGTTGTACCTTTGTTTAAAATTTATGGTACCTCCTCCTTTTGAACTTTAAAGTGGCTTGGGTCACACCAAGATCTCTCTTGGACCTAATTTTATAGTGGAAACCACCTTGGAAGCTGGCTTTTCTAGATTTATTATGGCACCTTTCCATCCTCATATTTTTTGGGAGGTTTGGAAATCAAGGAACAATAACATTTTTGATTGTAAAAGGGTTTGTATCAAAACTTATTTCCTTATAATTTTTGCAGCCATAATAAAAAAATTAGAAGGTTTTTGATCTAAAAGATAAATTTCTATCCTCTACGCTTGCAACTTATATTTTTTGAGGATGGAATATCAAACCAATTATTGCAAAATTGGATCAAAAAATTGATAGAAATCAGGTCAACTTGCTTGGACTAGAGTAAGTTGAACTTAGAAAGGGTAGCTAAGGGAAATCCAAGTTTATCTATATGGGGAGGGATTATTGGAGACTTATATGTGGGTGTCATAATAACATACATAGGGCCAATGGGATCCCAAACCAACCATGTGGTTGAGACTAGAGTGGCTCTTTGGGGTATCCAATTGGTGGTACATATAGGTATCAAAAAGTTGATGGTTGAATGGGACTCTTTAAATATCCTCAACACCCTCTTTGTCAAGTCAAAACAATCATGGTATATCAAACAAGAAATTTATGATGTAAAATATCTATTGAAACATTGCAAATAGGTCACCATAGACCATGTTTTTAGGGAGGACAACAAGGTACCTGATGGGATGGCTAATCTCGGGGTCCATAATAAAAAATTTATGGTGTGGAAAAGGATGATGATCTACCACCTTATATTATAAATTTAATATTTAATTAATCCATCCCCTTCAGTACATCCAAGGAGGGGCATATTTCCATGAATGACAAGCATAAATGATTAGACCCGTATTTATGAATACTAATCTCAAAATCCCTTGTCATAATTTCTTGGTAAGGGTAAATCATGTGATCAAGGTGAGGCATGGAAGATATATTATTAATACAACACAAAACACATGGGTAGAGCAAGAAAATATACCATAAACTATGGCCTAGTTATCAAGTTTGAAAATGAGAAAGAAATCTATAATGGGAGTGGATAGGGATAAAATTGAACTCATATCTTATGATAAGCAAAAGGATAATCCCAAAGTGTGGCTCAAACTAGAAGAGGTTAGTCTAGATGATTTTATGAATAGAATCATCTAATATGATTAAGAGGTTTCAAAATATTTTTCCCTAGGCTATCACCATAGGAAAGTGAAAATGAGAGGAGTGGAGATGAAAATTTTAGAAGAGTTGATTAGGGAAATTGTTGACCAAATTGACTTTTAGGTTAAATTGTGGCACCCCTAGTTAAAAAATTGGTTTTTAGATTTTTTAATGGGCATAATATCTTGTCATGAGGTGATTCATAGGTCATTTAATGTTATTGAATGATATATTAGCCTTGGTCATAAATTTCATTAGCTAACATGTCATTTTGAGTCATTTTAGGGGTCAAATAGGTGCATTTAATGATTTGTATAGGTTTCTTGTGAAATTTGAAGGTGTAAAAGGGTGATGTCATATGACATGTGTATTATTAAGTCTTAAGCAACCAAAACCAACTGAAAAGTGGTAGGTTATTCAGAAAAAGGTAGTTTTCTTAAAGGAAAAGATGAATTTGGTACTTGTATGGTATCCTTGAGAAGTGTGCCACATGGGAAATGGTTAGGTAGTACCTATTTAGATTCCCCATGCTCAATTACACATTTATTTTTATTTTAAAGTTCCATTTATTTCTCAAAATCGTTCTACTTCTTTTCAACCCTTCTTCTCAAACAAACATGACTTATAGGTTTGTACTTGGTGCAGAAAACTCATGAAGTTTTTAGAAAAATTATTTTGGGAGATGATATTATAATTATATACATTTATTTTCATAGTAAGAGTGTAAATATTTATTAACTGTGCCTTATGAACCACTACTAATAAGTTGAATGTGCTTTTTTCCTAGTTGTTTCATGCACCTTATAGGTTTTACTTCATTTTGATAAATTCCATATGAACAAATTTTTAAGGTAGGATCTATAGGATTTTTACTTACTTATTAGATTTTCTCTATTCTTATTTTCATATTTCATAATTTTTGGATGAGCAGGCTAATCCATGATGCAAGGTGTCACCATGTGTAGTTTTAGCTCAAGTGCTTCTTGTATATTGAGTGTTTTATCCTATAGGGGTCTCATATAGATTGTAAATGGTGTTACACAAGTATTTGGGTCATGTTACCACCTCCTTCCATGTTTTGGCTTCACCATCTTATGTCTTGGGTAGCTTACAAACTTGTCATTCCCCATTGTCAACTTCATGCTTAACTTCAGTTGCAATCACATTTATGGGATTATCTATATTTTTATTGGAGTTTTATTCATATTTTATAATTTTTAAAAGCCATAAAGAGTTGAATATATTCCATTTATATTTTTATAAAAGGTGCAAATTTGGTCCCAAGCATATTCATCATGCTTAAACAGTCATTTTATGTTCCTTATTACTCTATTCCACGTATATGTAAGTGATTTTCATGTTAAAAAATGTGTATTTAAGTTTTTTTAAAGGTTTAATTTATTTATATAACTTAATTTAAGTTTTAAAAATGCATTTGAGTAGTTTTTAATCTATTCACTAACATGTTCTTGCCTAATTCCATGTCCTGCCTGCATAAAACATCCTAATGTAAACCTATAAGGCTTGGATGACATCATGATGATGTGTAAAGAGCTGTAAATGTGTTTCATACTTATTGGAATTATTATAGGTGTATTATGGTATTGGATAAGAACATACAAGATTCACATGCATGGGGATTTTCATGTTGTTCACATCTAGCTCACTGTGGTGCATCAAAACATCAACCTACAGGTGGCTAAGCAAGGTATCAAAAGATGATCTCATGGAAAATGAGAAATAACATGACACCAATTAAGGTTTTATTATTATTATAAATCGTTTACATACCCATAAAAATTATATAGAGCAAAGGAAGTTTTGAACCATGTTAGAAGACAAGAGACTGGATTTAGGGAAATTTTTCCTAAAATGGCAAAATGGAGATCAAAGGGATTTTTGTGAGTATCTTAAAGCATGATGGTAAAGGGTCTTAAGACATATAATTATGTTTATATTATATCCAATATAATATAAAATACCTGTTCTAATAATTAGGGTAAAATACTAAGTGGACAGAGGTTGTTTGAAGCCTAAAAAATGGCCCTAAAAACACTAAAAGCACATATGCAGTAATATATATAGGTATTGAAATCCAAGGTGTTGTTTCCTTTTCAAGTGAAATTAAAACAATTAAACATGATTTAATGGTATTATATGGCATAAGGTACTATTAATTATCTAATTATCAGTAAAACGATCTCATCTACTATGTTTAAACCCTCATATGCACCTCAAGTCCATACACAGGACATGAGAACATTCACCTACAACTGAGTATGGAAAAAACCATATAAACATGGTATTTTTGATGATGTTTTAGAAATTTTTTACGATATTAATTAACTCTCAAGATTCCAATATGATCTCTATACCTCATGATTAAGTTCTTAATGGAGAAATTCACACCTACGACAAGGTTTAAGGATAAATTTATCTCAGTCATCAGGCAATAATCATACATGAGTTATGTTTAGGCATTGGCATGAATAAAATATAAGTAAATTAAACTCAAAAAAATTAAAAAAGACTCAAAATATCCTCAAAGTTTTATAAGTGATATATGGCATTGGTTTTTATTGTAAAAACCACCTATAAGACCCCTACAGTCACCTATAGGTGGTTGTAGGTAGACAATGAAATGAAAATCTGCCTAGGTGAGATTTTAAAGCCATAAAAGGTGAATAAAATTAGTCTAAAACATATACAATAGGTTTTTTAAACTTTAAAATATTCCTAATCATATTTTTCAAGGTCTAAAGATTGCAATATTGACAGCTATAGGTAGGGGTTTCTAAGTCTAAGCAGGAGGGTATAGTTTGTGTTGATGGAAGCATATGAGTAACCCAAAATGATCAAATATACATATATAAAATCTTATAGGTATTAAAAATATGTATATAATCACTATGTTCATATTATTTGGAGTCCAATAAAGCCTACAAGCAAGGGTGTATTAGTCCAAAAGGGTATGGGATAGTGACCTTAGGTTAGATACCCCAATGGTGTTTTAAAGGTTTCTAAAGAAGAATATGGGATAAAACACATGGTGTGAATTAAAATTGGATTAAATTAACCTTTAAAATAAAAACCTAAGCTCTATGTGATGCAAATTACACCTAAAATAGTCAAAATAAGAGTGTCTCAGTTAATAATTCACCAAGTTGAAAGCAGGGTTTAGTTGAAGTGTTTGGCAGGGTTAAGGTGTTTGGTAGAATTTTAAATTATTTAATTATGGTTTTAATGATGTCATTATTCCATAAAAAATAATTAATATGTTTTAATTGTGAAAATAGGCACCTATAGGGGTAAAAGGATATAGGTTTAAGTAAGAGTATAGTGGGGTATCCAATTTTGACAAAAAAGTGCACATGAGGCCCAAAAAGGGGTTTGGGTGATTTTACAATCATGTGGTCATATAAATAAAAGTAATTGTAACTTCATGAACTATAAACATCATGAAAAAAACCTCCAAAGGATCTCTTGTACCCCTATGTGCACTTCCAACCACCATGTTGTAGTCTTGGACATGAAAGTGAGAGGAAGACATGAAGGTGTTTGGGTGAAGAAAGAAGTTTTGAATAAAAATAATATGGAACATGATTTATTAATTAATTTTTATAAATAATAAAATACCCCTTAAATATGTCTATCCATTCTCGCTTACTTGGCCAAAGCTATGAGTCTGTACAAAGAGTCAGGAAACCTCTTAGCCCAATAGATGAACAAGTAGAATGCAATGAAATGAGTGTTTTTGGATGAGTTAAAATATTAATGAGAATTAATTTGATATTATAATAATGTTTAAGAATATTTAAATCATGTTTTTATCATGGAAGTGTCACTCTTAGGTGGGTTTGAGAAAAAAATAGGAAACCAGGGTTTTTAGAGGCCTTTTTGGGGCATTTAGAGTTGGTTAGACACTTAAACCATGGAATCAAGCAAACAATTTTGGTTAAAAATATCATTATGGATCTTAAAATATCCAAAAATATTCAATTTTACATGGGTATGAGGTCTATATCTCACTATTTTATTTTAGAGGTTAGTCAGTCCATGAAAATTAGGTTTTGGCAAAATGAGATAATGAGGGCAAAATGAGCAAAAGACCTGATATGGAGATTTTTTAGCCTAATGAAAACATGTTTTGATGTGCATGGAAGGAGAATAGGTTTTTATAATTACTATAAAAATATAAAATCTCTCTATATGACCAAAATTCCCCTTGTATAAAGTCTAACTAGGCAAGTTTCCACTAGGTCTAGTTGGTGAATGAGATAAGAGGATGAAGAAGGGTGATTTGGAGGTTATGAAATGGTCTTGTAATATAAAATTAGATGTGAAAATTAATGACAAACCAACCTATCTATTATATATCAATCCTAGTATCCAAATCTAACAAGGTGCCTATTAGACCTATTAGGCCTTAAGGAGACCTAGAACCAATTAGGGATCCATCTTCATTTCTAGCTCTTGGTGGACTATATAGATGATTTAGGCATGTTATGGAGGTGTATATGGACATGTGTAAACTTATATTATGTAGAGGAACTTACAAAAAATATATTTTTATCCCAGAGAGAGTACAAGCATGCAAGAAAATCAAGGACAAGCTCAATGAGGTGTTTTTAAATGCCATTTTTTTTCTAAGGATTTGTATGGGAGCTATAGGAATTTGGGGGTGTTATCAGGGTCCTTTATAATATATTTTTTTGAATTTAGTGTTATGTTTTATTTAAATTTTTTATCAACAAAGTTTAAGACCCACAACTACCTAAAACCCTACTAAACCCTCAGCCAGGACCTGATGGAGAAAACAAGCTTTTGGAGAGATATCCAAATGATATGGTTTGATCATGAAAGATATTAGATCATGTAGAGGACCCCCTCAGGATATATTACACAAAGATGAGCTCTATATAATTGTACAAACTACATGTAAAATAAGGTATTTTTGACCATTTTTTGTGTTTTATAGGTTATAAGAGGTTTCAAAGGATGAAATAAAGTTTGTATGAAGGATATATATTTGTTATAACCCCTCATGGTTATTTAATTCTTTGGAAAATCTTCCAAGTGTTCAAATAATTACCTTCATCTTAGCTAGTCAAAACTAGCATAGTGGACACAAGGATGAAAAGGGTGAAATTCCAAGGGTGATCCTTTTTAAATAATAATGATGCCTCTAAGGATATGGAGGGTATTTAAAAGTGTCATTAACCCTAACCCATGGATTTTCATGGAAAACTAAATAAAATTTTGGGGCCAAGTGTGAGGGGTGACTAAAAAAGGAGTTTTTTAGACTACAGATAGTGATGGCTTCCTTCCAAGAGTTTATAGATGAGTAGGGATGAAAAAAATGAATTTAAATACATTATTTAAGGCCTTAAATATTATCCCAATCATCATACCTATCCCTAGTTAGTGGTGGAATGTTAAAATAGGTTCAAATTATGAAGGTAGTTTTCTGAGCCAAGACTGGGAGTTTTATGCCACTTTTCATCAGTTTCATGACTTGTGTGGACACTTGGTCCTCTTGAAATTGTAGAGTTTGTTTCATAAATTATTTTCATGCAATTTTAACCCCTTTTATTATATTTACAAGTGTCCAAGTGACCTTTAACTTCTCTTGTCTTGCTCTTCTTTGAAAGGCTAAACATATTGACTCTTTTGGCTCTTTTTAGTAGCCTCCATTGGTTGATGGTAAGACCTTGGAATTTTTTTTTACTTTAATATATATTGAATAAAAAAATAAGTGAATTTTCATACTTACATGTTGTATAATTGAGTGTTGATGCAATATTATTAGTCTTGTCTAGTAGAAGATGATCTTTTCTAGCATGTTATCCTTGATTCTTCTCCAATGTACAAAGAACAATTGTTATAGGTCTTTGTTAGTGTTATCTCTTAAGTGTATGTGTGTTTTAGAAGTGGTTTATTATTTTATTTCCAAAAGGAATCACCCATTACCTTCCTAAGCATTCAAATACCTCTTGAGCCTAACTTATGAAATATTGATGTGATCATCCATCTTGAGTTGTGAGTCTTGAGTGAAGGAAACTTTGTTTAGCTCTAAGTAGTATAATTTTAGTCAATAGGAGGAAATTAAATATTGGTGAATCACCTTTTAGTTTTATTATTTGTTTTTATACCCTTTTCATCCAAAGTTGATAGGTAATAAAGTACTTCAAAGAGTACTTCAAGGGAACTAGCCCTTCTAGAGATTCATCTCAACAAATTACTACCCACAAAAAGAGAGATGTTTCCATTGTGCCACTTGGATGAGGAGATATAATAATCTCATAAATGGGTTAAAATACAATTTAAAATAGTTTTTGGCATGTTTTTTAGGACTCTATGTCTTAGAAGATTATCCAAGATTGGTGTTGGTCTTGGCGTAATTGCAACTACTAGAACATCTACATTTAGTACCTAGTGACTCCACTAAAGTTTTCAACTCTTTGGTTACTTATCAATCCATAATTTCAATGCCAAATGTGACCTCTAGGTTTTATACTAAAGGTATTGATCCAAGCAACATTTTAGGTGACAATTTGGGTGACGGTTCTACCCCAATTAATGGTAGAATTTCTAGGAGCCATAAATTTTGCACCATATCTTTGTTTAACTCCCCATTTAAACCATTGGAAAGATAATAATGAGGAGAACATGATGAGATGTAATGAGATATTCTCAATGGATTTTTAACCTAGAAATCCCAATGGAAGTGTCCTAAATTTTAATTTTAATAGTGTAGTCTAAAAATAGTAAGTTTCTAAAAATAGTAATTTCTAAAATTCTGTAATGTTGTAAATCATGGTAGTCGAACCACTTCATCTCACTAAAGATTGGTGACCTTAAAAATCCTCCTCTTACCTTCAAATTATGTATAAAAATAGATGCATCCCATGTTAAGGTGTGGAGCTAAAAGATTCACTAGATGAGCGGATGCTGAAGTTGCTAGATTTACACAGTCATCGATGACGACAAGGAGTCGACCAGTAGCTACCGATGTCGATTATAATCGGCTGACATCGGTCATGTGCAGGAAAATAGGGAATGAAATTAGTCACCTATGCATCCAAAAAGTCTATTTTTATGGATGGAACAAATTATTTGCATGATTAGTTTAGCTGTTAGTTGTAATTCCGCATTTCTATTTTTGGCAGGACTATTTTAAGCCTTTGATTAGGAGGTGTATCTAATGGTTGATATTGCATAGCTCATGATCCCTAATCTTATATAATAGGGATAGATCTTCATAGCTTATTGTAGAAGTAGAATATATTTTGTATATGTGTATCAATCCAGGTTGTTGGAATTGATTGTAATTGAGAGAGAGAACTCTTGAGGAAAAGAGATCTGTACATCTGAGAGGTGTGAGAAGAAAGTCTGATTTTTTTCATTGTATTTCCTTTTGGAAGAGTTTAATACAAGTTTTTAGGGTGGTTTCTTTTATCTCTTATTCTTTGCTATTTCTAATTCTAGTTACTTATCATTCTAGTTTAATTTCGTGTTTAGTTGCTTACATAAAAGTAATCAAGTTTGTTGGTTGATCTAATAAGACCTAAGTTCCCCAAAGCTCTGACACAACTTGTTAGAATTAAGAGCACACATGATTACCATTGTATAAGAAACTTAAGCATGCAGAAATAACCAGAAGAACAAATAACTATCAATGAGAAATAACACAGAATATGAGAGGCAACACACAATTGTATTCAACTCAGTTAGAAGGAAATTATAACAAAGAGATCACACTCTTTCTTCCACTTTGTGGGCTTACAATAATCTTCCCTCAGGAGTAATCTTCTCTCAATAGGTCACAACACACAGCTAACACAAGCTGTTGTTCATCTCATTGTACTGCTAATACAACCGAGTACGAACTGGTACTCCAAGTAGATCTCACCATGATCTTGCTCCTTGATGTATTGCTGTCACCTTAGATCTTGCTCCCCCATCGATCTCCTTTTGACCCTCGCATACACACACCCCTGCAGAGCAACCTGATCTTACTTATCACATGTAGATCTCCTCCATGATCTTGCAACACCCTGCAGACCAAACCTGATCTTACATACATGAAGAATCCTACTTGATTCTACCATGGGAAGAACTCTCCAAGTTCTACACTTAACAATACAGCCCATGAGTCTATTATATAGATCTCATGCATACAATGATTAGACTTATGGCTCAAGACTCAAATTAGTCTTTAACATGCAAACAACTCATTCACTTAACTGACTATTCATCAACAACAGTTTTGGAACTGCCATAGGCGACCGACGTCAGTCCCTGTCTAACTGGAGGTGACCGACGTCAGCCAACTGCTACCGAGGTCAATTTCCTTCTGCACTATCCACTGACTGATGTCAGTGATCCTACCGATGTCGACGACTGCATACTCAACATCCTCCATGTTTGCAACAAGGTGAAGCTTTTAGCTCCACACCCTAACATGATCCCCAACAAGTGATATCAGAGCCTAGGTTGAATAATAGGTGTTTCAGATCTGGTTAGTGTTTGTTGATTACAGGTCACTCACAGGGGTTTCTATTTGAGTGAGAGAAGCAATGGCAAAAGAAAGTAAACTGAGAATGGAGAAGTTTAATGGCAAGAATTACCAATTATGGAGAATGTAGATAGAAGATTATCAGTATCAAAAAGATCTATACTTACCATTGGGTGGGGTTGATAGAAAGCCCACAAATATGGAAGATGAAGAATGAAAAGTTCTTGATAGAAAAGCTCTTGGATCTATAAGATTGAGTCTGACATCTACTGTGATTTCTAACTTGTCACAGGCAAAGACAATGGTAGAGTTAATGACTACTTTAGTAAATTTATATGAAAAACCCTCAGCTTCAAATAAGGTATATCTTATGAAGCAGTTATTTAATTTGCAAATGCAGGAAGGTGGATCTGTATCTAATCATCTTAATGATTTCCATGGAATTGTAAATCAATTAAATTCAATCAAAATAGTTTTTGATGATGAAATTAAAGATCTCTTAATTTTATGCTCTTTACCTGAAAGTTGGCATAGTTTGGTAATGGCAGTTAGTAATACTGCATCTACTATAAATATCTTGAAAGTAGATGATGTTGTTAGTGTAATCTTGAATGAAGAAACTCACAAGAAAAGCATAGGGGAAACATTAGGTAATGCTTTAAGTATTGAAAGCAGGGGAAGGCAAAGAGAGAAGAGCAAGCAAGGGAGATCAAGGTCTAAGTCAAAGATGAGCAATAGATCCAAATCTAGAAATGGAAAAAGAATGATAACCTACTGGAATTGTGGAAAGAGAGGACATGCAAGAAAGATTGCTGGTGGAAGGTTAATGAAGAGAATCAGCATGAAGGTAGTGAAGAATTAAAAGTTGTAGGTATTGTTGCACAAGATGCTCTTTTACTTCCTTTGCATAATAAAATAGAATCTTGGGTTTTAGATTTTAGGGCCTCTTTCCATGCTACCCCAAATAGAAAATTTTTCAATGATTATGTCCAGGGAGATTTTGGAAAAGTTTATTTAGGGGATGATGAGCCTTGTAAAATTGTTGGCAAAGAAAAAGTGCAGCTGAAATTGTAGAATGGAAACACATGGGTGTTGAAAGATGTCATGCATGTCCTAGCCCTGAAGTGGAATCTAATTTCTATAGGAAAGTTGGGTGATGAGGGTTGTACAGTAACTCTCATAGCTGAATCTTGGAAGGTTACCAAGGGTGCACTTGTATTAGTCAGAGGTAAGAGAGTTGGTACTCTCTATTTATGTAATTGTATTACTGATTATTCTCCTTCTATATTATCTACTTCAGATATGGATGCAAAGTTGTGGCACTGTAGGCTCAGCCACATGAGTGAGAAGGGAATAAAATTTTTTAAGTCGAAAGGTAAGCTTTTAGATTTGAAAAGCATAGATCTAGATTTCTGTGAGCATTATGTTTTTGGAAAATAGAAGAGAGTAAGATATATCAAAACTGGGTCAACAAAGAGGAAGCACAAGTTAGAGCTTGTTCACACAGACGTGTGGGGACCAGCTCAGGTAGCTTCTATTAGAGGATCACAATATTATGTTACTTTCATTGATGATGCTACAAAAAAGGTATGGGTTTATTGTATAAGAAAGAAATCTGATGTTTTTGACACTTGTAAGATGTGGAAAGCTTTAGTTGAGAATGAAACAGGCAGGAGATTGAAGTGCCTTAGATCTGACAATGGTGATGAGTTCTACAGCTACAAGTTCAACTGGTATTGTTATATGAATGGAATACATAGGAAAAGGATGGTTCCAAGGACACCTCAGCAAAATGGAGTTGCTGAAAGGATGAATAGAACAATAATGGAGCGTGCATGGTGTATGAGGTTGCATGCTGGTTTACTCTTACAGTTTTAGGCAGAAGCTATAGATACTACAGTTTACCTAATTAACAGAGGACCCTCTACAGCTCTAGATGGTGGAATTCCAAAAGAGGCGTGGACAGGTAAAAAGGTAGATCTCTCATTTCTCAGAGTTTTTCGTTCTGAAGCTTTTATGCACATTGCTAAGGAAAATAGAAAGAAGTTGGATGCTAAGTCTATGAGGTATACATTTATTAGTTATGGCTCTGATGATTTCAGATTCCAATTTTGGAATCTAGGAACTAAAAAAATAATTAGGAGCCGTGATGTTTTTTTAATGAAAAAGTGATGTATAGTGATCAGCTTAAGAAGCTAAATCAATCTGAGTAGAGCAATGTTGAATTGGATGAGGTGACGATCCAAAATGAGCTCGTGGGAAAGAATAATCACAGACAAGAAAACACAGAGACTGATGTCAATCAGGAAGGAACTAAAATTAGCAATACAAGAACTGATGTCAGTCAGACAGTGACTGATGTTGGTCAGGAAGGAACCAACGTCGGTCATATAAAACCAATGTCGGTCAGTTACAGGCCTGGAGGTGATCAAGGATGGTCACTGCCAGAGAATTTGGGTAGGCAGCATGTTGTGAATGAGTCTCAAATGCCCATCAGGAGGTCAGAAAGGCTAAGTAAACCTCTAATTTGATATTCCCCTTCATTATTCTATTTATTGCTTACTAATGGTGGAGAACCAAAGAGTTTTAATGAAGTAATACAGGTGGAATCCAAGAATTAGTGGGAGCTAGGCATGAATGACAAAATTGATTCCTTGAAAGAGAACCAAACATGGGATTTGGTTGAGTTGCTAGTGGGAAAGAGAACACTGAAAAATAGATGGATCTACAGGTTAAAGGAAGGTGAGAATGGATAGATGAGATATAAGGCCAGGTTGGTAGTGAAAGGATTTGCACAGAAACTAGGTATTGATTTTGGTGAGATTTTTTATCCTATAGTTAAAATGACTTCTATTCAGACTGTATTGTTTTTAGTTGCTATTGAGGATTTGCATCTTGAGCAGCTTGATGTTAAGATAGTGTTTCTTCATGGAGATTTAGATGAAGAAATATATATGGATCAGCCAGAAGGATTTGAGGTCAAAGGTAAGGAGAAACTTGTGTGCAAGTTGAAGAAAATCTTGTATGGTCTCAAGCAAGCTCCTAGACAATGGTATTTGAGATTTGACAGGTTTATGACTGAGCATGGCTATAGTAGATGTCAATCTAATCATTGTGTTTATTTTAAGAGATTGGATAATGGTAGATATATTATCTTGTTGCTATATGTAGATGATATGCTGGTTACAGGATCACACATGCAAGATATCTCTAAGCTTAAGGTGAAATTAGCTCACACATTTGCCATGAAGGATTTGGGAGCAGCAAAGAAAATCCTTGGCATGAGTATTAAGAGAGATAGGAAAAATCACAGGTTGATTTTGTCTTAAGAGGATTATGTGAACAAGGTGTTGGAGAGGTTCAATATGCAGGATGCAAAATCGGTAAGCACACCTATGGCTGGACACTTCAAGTTGAGTAAAGAACAGTGTCCTAATTCACATGATGAGGTAGAGTACATGAGTAGAATTCCATATGCTTCCATAGTTGGGAGCTTAATGTATGCAATGGTATGTACTAGAACGGATATTGCCCAGGCAGTGGGAGTTGTCAGTAAGTATATGACCAATCTAGGGAAGGAGCACTGAAAAGCAGTTTAGTGGATTCTCAGATATCTGAGAGGGACCAGCAGTAGGCATTTATGCTATGAAAGGTCAAACACTTCTCTACATGGATATGTAGATTTAGATATGGCAGGTGATTTGGATGGCAGGAGAAGCACCACAGGTTATGTTTTCACTGTTGGTGGAACGGCAGTTAGTTGGATATCAAAGTTACAGAAGGTTGTTGCCTTGTCTACTATAGAGGCAGAATACATTGCAGTCACAGAGGCTAGCAAAGAGATGATATGGATGACACGGTTCATGGAAGAGCTAAGAAAGGAGCAAGAGAGTTATAGATTATACAATGATAGTCAAAGTACAATTCATTTGGCTAAGAATTCAACCTTTCATTCAAGAACCAAACATATACAGCTTAGGTACCACTTCATAAGATAGGTATTGGAGGATGGTGAGTTGAAGCTGGAGAAGATCCATACAGATAAGAACCCTGCTGATATGTTAACAAAGTCGGTAACAAAGGAGAAGTTGAATCTTCATTCAAATTTTGTTGGTCTTCAAGATTGAGTTTGAAGATGGATAAGCTAGAAGATGTTGCTGTACAGGTATTGGTGCAGTTGTTTATCTCCAAGTGGGAGATTGTTAAGGTGTGGAGCTAAAAGCTTCACCAGATGAGCGGATGCTAAAGTTGCTAGATTTACACAGTCATCAATGATGGCAAGGAGTTGACCAGTAGCTGCTAATGTCAGTTATAATTCGCTGACGTCGGTCATGTGTAGGAAGATAGGGACTGACGTCGGTCACCTGTGCATCCAAAAAGTCTATTTTCGTGGATGGAACAAATTGTTTGCATGATTAGTTTAGCTGTTAGTTGTAAGCCCACGTTTCTATTTTTGGTAGGACTATTTTAAGCCTTTGATTAGGAGGTGTATCTAATGGTTGATATTGCATAACTCATGATCCCTAATCTTATATAATAGGGATAGATATTTATAGCTTATTGTAGAAGTAGAATACATTTTGTATATGTGTATCAATCCAAGTTGTTGGAATTAATTGTAATTGAGAGAGAGAACACTTGAGGGAAAGAGATTTGTACATCTGACAGGTGTGAGAAGAAAGTCTGATTTTCGTCATTGTATTTCCCAAAATTGCAATCAAACATCTCTTCTCAAAGATAGGCATATGTTTGGATCTATAAATTTGATCAATAAAACATATCCTCTTAGAGATAAAATTATTATAATTGTGTTATTCTTGTTTATTGAATTATCTTTCAACCAAAGCTACCAAGTTTTGGATTAGTGGTATCAGATTGGTTTACATTTAGAGTATATGATCCTGAGGATGAGGTCAGATTACAGGAAGCTTGGGTGGAAAATAATAGAACTAGTAGACTATCCACCTATTCACTCCAAATGACCTCAAATGGAAGATAACACTAAGACATATGATCCTTTCAAGGAAATGGTGAATGAAGCCCTCCAATAGTAGTAAGAATAGATTCTACAACAATTCACCCAAATTCTCCAACAAATCTTGATGGGAAATTTTAGCTCCTCATCTATAACCCCACATATTTTCAGTGCCCCAACACCCTTCAAGGTTCAGGTTAATTTTTGATATCCCTATATTTGAAGGTAAAATCAATGCTGATATAATAGAAAGTTGTTTGGATCAATTTTCATCTTATGTTTCTATAAATAAATTCACTAATAAAGAGAATATCACTTTTTCTCTTTTGAAAGCATCATTGCTTGTCAAAAATTGGTGGGAAGTGTACAAGAAGAGATTCAGTATGAATGATGTTGGCCTTGAGGTGGAACCTACCTAGGATGATTTTATAGAAGTTGTAAAGGAATAATAATACCCCATTAGAGCATAGGATGATCTATATATAGAGTGGTAACAACTTCACCAAGGTAAGGAATAGTCTATTCAAGATTACACTAACATTTTTCATTCTCTATCTATGATATTGGGTATCCAAGAAAGTGAGAAACACAAGGTTCTCAAATATCATGGTGGACTACAATGGTATATATGGATGAAATGGAACTCTTCAATTTATAAACCCTCAATGAGGTGTAAATGTTTGTAGTAAAGATTGAGTAGACGCATGGAAGAATGAATACAAAGAGTCAGCCTTCAAAATGGAAAAGTGACAAAGAAGGTCAAACACAAGGCCAAAATTAGAAGTAAAAGGAAGGGAAGATTGGGAAATGGTGTGATTACCAGAAATATAGAACTCACTCCAAATAAAAATGTTGAGCCATCAAGTCCCTACTTTCTAAGTCACAATCCTCAACATCTAGTACTCTACCTCACACCCACCCTGCAGTCAAAGAGGATGAAGAAGAGATTGTAGATGCTGAGCCTTATGCCATCTTTGTTTCATCATAGACCCATGAGGAGAGGCCAGATGACAAGTAAAGGTTATTTCACTCTAAGCTATAGGTGAAAGGTAAGCCTCTGCATTTCATTCTTAATAGTGGGAGTCAAAAGAATTTAATCTCTGCTAATGTTGTGAAAAGCCTAAATCTATTCATGAAGCCTCACCCAAAGCCATATATTATTGGATGGTTGAGTCTAGGGAGAAACCTCTATGTGACCCACCAATGTCTTCTCTCATATGTAATAAAACCTTTCTAAGATGAGGTCTTGTGTGATGTGGTCAATGTAGATGTTTGCAATGTACTCCTTAGTTAGCCATTCATGTATGATCAACATGGCATCTATGAATCAAGAACTTGAAGGATCACCCTCACTCTTGGAATATGATGCTATAGGGTACCAAAGGTACCACCTTCTACATTTGTCTCCCTAATCAGTGTCAAAATTTTTTTTCTCGTGGTGGTCAAGCCACAAAATTTCAAAAGGGTTGATGTTGTAACCCTGACTACACAAACAACACAAAAATAGAAGCAAATAGATACCAAGCTAAGGAAGTTCATATCCTTCCATCCACAGACTTATGTTTAGATAGAAATGGTGAAAAATTGGGCCCTAAAAACTCCACAAAGCATAATCCATTCCAAGTATGCATTGGGAATCAAATCAAAACACAACTTCCACACTTGATGAAAAATCTTGATGTAATGGGGACCATTGCTTCTCATAGAGGGAGGAATGGTCCAAGTAACATTTTAGGCAACAATTTGGGTGATGGTTCTACCCTAATTACTGATAAATTTTTTAGGAGCAATAACTTTTACACCATAGCTCTATTTGACTCCCCATTTAAACCATTGGAAAGCTAAGAATGAGAAGAACATAATGAGATGGCATGAGCTATGCTTGATGGTTTTTGACCCCTAAAATCCCAATAGAAGTGTCTTAGATTTCAATTTTAATAATGTAGTCTAAAAATAGTAAGTTTCTAAAAATAGTAATTTCTTGAATTTTATAATGTTGTAAATCATGAAAGTCAAACCACTTCATCTCACTCAAGATTAATAACCTTCCACATCCTCCCCCTACCTTCAAAGTATGTATAAAAAGAGATGTATCCTGAAAAGGCAATCAAACATCTCTTCTCAGAGATAGGCATATGTTTGGATCTACAAAATTGATCAATAAAACATCTCTTCCCAGAGATGGAATTATTATAATTGTTTTATTCTTATTTCTTAAATTATATTTCAATCAATGCTCTTGAGTTTTGGATCAGGTATACCATTTGATTTTATGTAATTGAATTTATATTCTATCAAAAGGTTTAGGTTTATGAATAGTCATCCTTATTCAAGGGAGTTGATGTTTAAGAATTATAAATTACTACTAAGTTCAACCTCTAACATCCATAGCCTACATTACAAGATGGATAGGAACCAACCTTTTGTAGCCTTTACTAGATCATCCTCTTTGAATCTTTCCCAATATGATTAAATTCCAAGAGTATCCCTTAAGA
Organism: Torreya grandis; assembly: GCA_037957365.1. Lineage (NCBI taxonomy): Eukaryota > Viridiplantae > Streptophyta > Pinopsida > Cupressales > Taxaceae > Torreya > Torreya grandis. Next base: position 1,492,432 of record JARHVA010002866.1, read on the forward strand.
GTGTTCCATATTTTAGTGGAGAAGGTCCTATTAATACAATTAAACACATTAAAAATATATCAAACTTTTGTAATATCCATAATACCACTCAAGAGAATGTGGCTATTAGGTCATTAGCATTTTCTTTCAAAGGAAAAGCTTTAGATTGGTATGGGACTCTACCTAAAAAATTTATTGGTTTATGGGATCAACTAGGAGATCTATTGACTAAGAGATTTGGAGAGAAGAGTGATCATCTATCACTAGCTAAGAAATTGACCACTATCAAGAGGGAACCACAAGAGTTTATACAATATTTTAATACTATATTTTAAAAGACATGGGATAGGATTCCAACCTTTGTGAGACCTACTCCAAATTATGCCTTCTTGTATTATCTAAAAGTATTGAATAGTGATTTAGCCATGATGGTCCAATCCATGGGTAGGAATACAATACCTACTACCTATGAAATAGCCATCAATTCCAATAATTATCTTTTTCAAGCAGGTAAGATTGCTTCTAGGTTACTAATTCCATTATTCCCTGATTTACAACCTCTTAGTCAAGTTGCATTACCTACATTGGCTCCTTTACCTAATTGAGAAAGACCCACCAATACCCCTAAAAATGAGATTCATGAAGTTAAGAGTTTTCTCCAAAGTATCACTAATCAATTGGTTTCCCTCAAAAGTCAAAAATATTATAGTTATAGATCTTATCATCCTTATAACTAGTTTGGATAAGCAAATAGGCATCCTTTTCAAAGTAATAATCAAGGACAAGGTCAAATCACTCAAGCTAGACCTTACCAAAGTTATGATCATAATGCTACCTCATCTTTCAAAGCTCTTGTTCCCAATCAAAACAAATTTATTTAGGAATAACCATTTTATCCCTCCTATGACCAAAATCAAGGCCAAGTTGCATATGCCAATGAAATAATAATGCAAGGAAATCAAGCATCTAAACTTCCCAATTTTGAGATGACAATGTAAAATGGAATGAAAATTGGAATGGAGAGTGGATAAACACAATCTGATTTTACTCTCATAAATCATTTAGAGGGAGATTTTTGTGCCATCAATCATTTGGGGAATTCAAGCAATGTGAATGCTAGTGTGTCCTCTAACACTAGGTATAAGAAGAGGGATGTGAAAGAGATTCAAGGGGATAATCAAGGATATATGTTGACTCTTTCATCATCTCCAATGGTGGGTGGGTCTAACTCAACTCCTAAGGTGCAAGAAATTAGAAGTTTTTGAATGTAAGGCCTACTCCTACACATCCACCTCTACAAGCTACACCACAATGTACTAGTGCTTATAAATAACTTTCCAAGGTGAAAAATACTTATATAAATGTTTTGGACCAGATGAATAAGTTACATATAAATATTTCACTATGGGATTCACTAACAATACCTAGACAAAAGGATATGCTTCAAAAAGAATTATAAGGACTGGGCGAGCAAGTTAGATCAAATAGGAATGAGAATGTTGTCTTGGTGAATGGAACTCAACCCATTGATGATAAAGCAAATAAAAATGATAAGACTCCTCATTTTTACCTATATTTAATCATTGGTGATTTCATAGTTCATAATTGCATCATAGATAGCAGGGCTAGTACTTTAGTTATGCCCAAGTGTATAGTGGATAAACTAGGCCTCATGTTTGAACCAATGGATAAAGGAGTTTTAAAATTGGATGGATCACCAACAAAGACCTTAGGAGTAGTCAAGGATTTGAAATTTATTTTAAATTATTGTCCTAATTTTTTAATTCTTCATGATGTGGTTATGGTATATTTATACCTCCATACTTTTCTCTTTATTTGTTAAGAGCATTTACAACTAACATAGGTGGATACTCGACAGCCAATTGGTCCTATATGGTTTTTAGGATAAAGTATGGTACTAAGGTGAAGATTTAATTAGATCATATCCATAAAAATCACTTAGAGTCTTACATGAATAAAGTGGAAAATGTCAATTATGCCATTATTGATGAGGAGGAACTTCATATAGATCATTCTCCAACATTTTTTCTTGAAGGAGTTTTTGATTTGTACTTAGATGAATGGGGAGATGAACATTATTAGCATGATCCTTAAAAATTCATAGATGAATATGGTATTGTGGTGTATTTTATGCATGAGGATGACTCTTTCATGCCAAATTTGATGAAGCCAAGTGAAGACATGGATGGTTTATGGCAGTTATTCTTTGATAGATCAAGAAACAAGATTGGGGTAGGTGGAAGAACAATGTTGGTTTCTCCTTCTAATGAAAGGTACTATTATATTTTCATATTTAAATTATATTGTACTTTTAATGTGGTAGAATATGAGGCCCTCATTCATGGCCTTGAGTGGGTTAAGAAAAAATGTGTGAAAGAATTACAAGTGTATTGTGATAGTGAGTTGATTGTGAATCAACTAAGAGGACAAAATGTGACTAAGAACTCTTTGCTTAAGTCCTATAAGCATAGAGTGTGGGATATTGTGGAAGATTTACAAGCTCTAAACATCACATATATCCTAAGAGAAGACAACAAAAATGTTGATAGGTTGGAATCAATTGGAGCTTAGTTTGATGTTCCTAAAGGGATAAGAGAATATAAGAATTAACCACATCTCAAGGTAATTATAAGGCCCTCCATAACAAATAATGTCACTAATTGGAAAGTGTTTGATAGTGACCAAAAAATATCACTTTTTTACAAGAGGAGGCTGAGTTTTATTCCAAGAATCAATCCAAACTATAGTAGTAATATAGAGGGCAGATTGTACAATTGAAGCCAAACAAGCTCCCTAAAGGCCTAGTCACACTTGAGAGTATTTTTAATGATGATGACCAGTTGAAGAAATAAAAGGTAAGCATGTCTACTAAGAAATAAACTATGAGAAATTACAAATATTCAAGTATAATTTTCTTGCACTTGGGAAGGTATGTACTAGTGAGGAGAAACATGCTTACATTGAGTTATGAAAAGAGTTTTCTAATGTCTTTGTATGGGAATATAGTGATTTGAAGGGATTTGATCCAAACTTATCTCAACATAACATAGAGATATATGATAATGCTAAGCCTATCAAGAAAATACAAAGGCCAATCAATCCTAAGATTGAGCCTCTCATGAAGAAAGAGCTTACTAAGATGATTGAGTCCAAAATAATCTTTATTATTAAGCATTCATCTTAGTTGGAAAACTTAGTCCCTGTTAGGAAGAAGAATGGATAAATTAGGTTGTGTGTTTATTTTAAGAACTTGAATATAGTTTACTTGAAGGACCATTATCCTCCTCCTTCCGTGGATTTTTTTTTAAAATTTGTGGTAAGTAGTGAAAGGTTTTCTCTCCTTGATGGATATTCTAGGTAAAATCAGATTTTGGTAAAGTAAAGTGACCAATATAAGACAAATTTTATGACTAGATGGGGTAAATATGATTATATAAAAATTCCTTTTCGATTGTCTAATGGTGGATCTACATTTCAACATGTAATGGATATGGCTTTTCAAGGACTAATAAATGACATTGTGTTGTATCTTGATGATATCATAGTTTTTTATAAGGATGTAAAAGATCAATTGAATCACCTAAGGCAGATTTTTTAGAGATTTAGAGAGTTTAGAATCTATATTAACCCAAAGAAGTGTGTGTTTTTTATCCATGAAGGCAAACTTGTAGGACACATTGTCTCAAAGAAGGGTCTATCTATAGATCCTGAAAGGGTGAGTGCAATCTTGGCATTGGCTTTGCCCATACATAAGAAAGGTTTGCAAAGTTTCTTTGGGAAAATTAATTTCTTAAGGAGGTTAATCTATAGTTTTTATTTTTGATTCAAGCCTCTAACCTCTATGATAAGGAAGGATGAAGTGTTCACTTGGACTAGAAGAAGGAAGGAAAGTTTTGAAGAGATTAAACAAACCATTGCCCAAGCTCTAACTCTTGCAAGTCCTAATTTCTCAAAGGATTTAAAATTGTATACCTTTATAAATGAAAAGGTAGTCTCTACCATGATTAATAAATCAAATGAATAAAACTTGGAGCAACCTATTGCCTTCTTTAGTCAAGGTTTGGAAGGCTATGAGGTAAGATACACCTATGTTGAGAAGCAAGTAATTTCAGTTGTTAGAAGTCTAAATAAGTTTAGGCATATGTTATCTAACAACAAGATTCACTTATTGGTACCTCATCCTAGTGTCAAATATTTCATTTTGAGTAGAGACTTGAATGAAAAAAGGGCTAGTTGGATCACAGAAGTGATGGAGTATGATGTAGAAATCAAGACAACCAAGCTACTTAAAAGAAAGGGGTTGTAGACACTGAAATTGTGTCTACTCCCTTGGTCATCCTCTCCCCATTCTCTCCCCTTGCCACCTCACCCATGCCACCTCTCCTCTCCTAGGATGCTCTCCTCTCCTAAGATGCTCTCCCTTGGATGCCTCCCATCACCCTATGACCCATTTATGACCCCCATTTTATTCTCCCATGCCTATTTAGCTAGTCTCGATTGTCTTCCCATGAACCTTGACCCTGACAGCATGTAGGAATGGGAAAAAGGCTAAAATTAGCCTCTGTCCCCATTCTGCAGCCACCGATGTCGGTCACTATTCGGCCGACGTCGGTAGTTCTGCCAGCGTCAGTTACCCTTAAAACTGCGTTCTCGACCCAAACGCAGGTTCCATTATCCATTTCCTAATCTGTTATCTGTTATCCAATTCCCAATCCGTTGTCCATTATTCATTTCCCAATCAGTTTTCTTATCCGTTATCTGACCTTCTTTCAAGATGTTCTCGAATCTGACCTTAGTTATAACTTCAATCAGCCAATCTTCACTCAGCCAATCCACTAAAAAATCCTCTCTCTCTCTCTCTCAGGCACAGGTACTCTACTTCAGTCACCTTACTGGAGGTCTTCTACATCAGGCATCTACAACCAGTCCAAAACACACCATTAGCAATCAATTTGCAACCATGTCTCCTACTCTCTCTTTAGTAGGCAATAGGTAAGCATTTCTTCTGTGCTTTCATTTTGTTTTCTGGTTATTGCTTTTAAGTGATATCACCACCCAGATTCAAACTATCAGACCACATACTAGACTTGAATTTCTCCTAGAAAGGCTGAGAGGCCTTCCCATATCCTTATCACCTCTATCCCCCCTTTTCAGAACATACAGTCTGTCCATTGTCCCTGCAACTCTACCCAGACCCTTACACAGACCATTAAATAGACCTAGACTCTTTTAGACCATTATGTAGCCCTGAAACTAGTCCAAAACTTGACCAGACCTCATCCATAGACTACTGCCTTGATCGATGCTAGTCACTGCCTTGACTGACGCTGGTCACTACCCAAACTAACGTCGGCAGCCTAACTGACATCGACATACTTGACCAATCGATGTCGATAGAATAACTGACACTGGCGACTGTGTAAGGTAGATTGCTATAAGCAGGTACACATTTGTCTTTTATTCCTTCATTTAGTCTTTTATCATCTCTGTTTCTATCAATATTCTATTTTTAATAGTGGACTGTCATCCTCTGAGAAGTCTTTTGCGCTTCTAGGACCAAGCTTTTGCTTGGCAGTCCACTTTCTTGTCATCTAACATTTTTTGTGTTTTAGTCTTTTTCTCTTTCAGGTGTCATCCTCCACAACCAAAGAGGAGTACCTGCTATCGTCTAAATTTGGTGCGCACGACTTCATCTAGGTACATACAAGCCTTAAACCATTTCTCTTAGTTTCTCATTTTCCTTTCTTGAATGTGAAAAGCGAATCTTGTTTAGAAACATTATGGCACGCCCAATGGGATCCTAGGGTCTTCCTTGGATTATTTTCTTTCTTTTCATATACGGTGCATTAGGTTTCTCCTTTTCACCTCTTTCTTCTCTCTCTTCCAGAAGACATCATAAGTAGGATTAAAAAGAACTCTTCTTTCTTTTCTTGCATCATAGACTAGTCAAAAGTCATACTCTTCAATCGTTTCTCCATTTATCTTCATACGAACTAACATTTTGACTTGGGCTTAAAACACATTACATTTCATTTCTGCTTGCTTGCATTTCTTAGTCCACATCTAGTAATTAACAACTGCATCATGAATTAATCGTAGTCCACTTTATGTTACACAACCAAATCACTTGCACAAATCAAACATCAAAACTCACCTGAGACAAGGCTCGACTGGGATTTCATCACCCAACAGATACCTTACCTGTCCTGGCAATCCTACTTGGATTTCATCACCAAGGGGAAAGCCCACTCTGTTCTCTGGCAGAGGATAATCTCTAGGGAAAGTATATTTTGGCTAAGTGAGACCAGCTTATCACTAGGCTCGTGAAGTGAGGGGAGCTTGCTCTTTAGCACCAGGCCATGTACGGAACCTAACCCAGATTCTTGAGTACCTAAACTGACCTAAAACCATCTTTAGACTACCTCTTTAAGGACCCATTCTGACAGCCAACCTCCCAAACATCACTTTAAGGCATAAGCCACAAGATTCTAAAAGTTGATTCTTAGGATTTAACGCTTAGGGTCTGCCTGTCTCCATCTATTTTTTTGTTCCTATCTAGTTTTTTGAGCTAGTGAGGACAATTTCTTCCTTTTTTCTAAGAATCTTCAATTTTTTTGAGTTTCTAGAAACCACAGTCATCGGCATCGGGTTTACCACCGACGTCGGTAATCTTCCTTCATCGGCATCGGTTATCTGACCAACGTCAGACATCTATCTCACTGACATCAATTTTTCAACCGACGTTGGTCACTGTCACAGTCCTTTTTTTCAAAATAGCAGCCTAAACCCGACCCTTTTTCTGCCAAAACCACATTCTAAGTTTCTAAAATTGAAAAAACACAGTTTCTGAAACCTGACCCTTTCTTGCCTTGAATGGTTTTGACACGCAGTCAAACCAAGGCTTTTCTTGACCATGCGAGACATCAATCGCTTCCGCCTTCCCCGTCCATAACCAGTCCTATAATGGAGTTCCACTCAGAGACCAAAAGAACTCCTACTCGATTGACCCTGACTCAGACCCCCATTGTCCCTAAGGGGACCAAGATTTCAAAAGATTCTTGGACCTCGATGTCAAATCCCTCCAAAACTATCTCGCGAGGAACCCAATGCGAGACCTTTCGGGTGAAGTGGTGATGGCATCAACACCATTTGCTACCCAGCCTTTTGCCTTAACCATTAACCTGACCATGGCCAATATGCAAAGTTTGGCCTCCCCATCTATTTTTAGACCAACCTCCATCGAGGTTTCATTACCCCCTCAACCATACACAATTCAACCAAGTTCTACATCATACCAGAACTTGATTGTCTCGACCCTGCACACTCTTACACCCATAAATGTAGGAGTGTCTACCTCCCCCTTTGCTAATGCCACCACGCAACCACCTTTGGTGGTATCTAGTCAAATTATGCCTTCTACCTTCATGACATAACCACCCTTGGCCTCCACTTCTATCCCAACGACTAGTTATCAATATGTTGCGCCCCTACAAGCACAACTAACTACGTCGTATGCTCCTTCTAGCACCTTTCAAGCACCCTACAACCTAGGGGTGCCCCATCTACCAATCCATCAACAGATCTCATCAAAATGCTGATGGATAAAATGTCTAGTCTCGAGGCTTCTATTTCTGGTTCAAGCAATGCCCTCTCATATGACCAAATTTGCAATGAACACATTCATCCCTCCGTCCCAATTTGACCATATCCCAACCAGTGGGAGCTTCCTAAATTTTCTCATTTCCAGAGTAAGGAAGATGTACAACAACACCTACGGGCATTCAGACATACCTATTATCTCATAGCCCATGATGATGCATTACTTCTACACACGTTCCCCATGTCACTTTTTGGCCCCGCCCTTGACTGGTATAGCTCTCTTACCAGACATTCTATCTTTTCATTCACTCAACTCACCCAATTATTTCTCGACCATTTTTCTATCAACATCACCAAACAAGTCTTGATCACAGACCTCTACTCCATCAGGCAATTTGATGATGAATCAATAGTTGATTTTGTCACCCATTGGAGAGGCTTGATTAACCAGCTCTCCTTCTCCTTGCCTCAACCTGAGCTCATCGAGCTCTTTTCTCGAGCATGTGCCAGGCACATCTCTTCCACCTTGGGGATTCAAACATTCCGCACTTTTGACGAAGCTTTCACCATGGCCTGAAAGCTCAAACTCTATGCCATTGAAGAAGATAAGGTCAAATTGCGTAATACTAATGCAAGAACCAATGACCCTTCTTCTTCCAGACCTTCTGCCAACTCCAAGTCCAAAGGAGTGGCCAACACTGTGGTCATTAGATCACCATCCTTGACAATGACTGACCAACCTCAACCTTCTACATCTCAAAGCATCACCAAACAATTCCAACAATGGTACATCTAGCGTTCATACACTCCACTTGGAGAATCATACGCTTCTGTTTTGGAAAAACTTGTCAAGCAGGGGGTCCTCAATCTCCCTCCAATCTAACCACCTCAATTCGACCCTTCAAAAGCCCTCCCCACATGGTATAGGGAGGCCGACTTCTGTCACTTTCACCGCGTCTAAGGCCATGACATCAACAATTGCCGAACCTTCAAAAACATCATTCAAGACATGATTGACAAAGGGGATCTTGTTTTAGATAACCCGAACACCCCACCCAATCAACACATCAATATATTCAAACAACCCTTTCCTAATCATCCACCTACCCAACACAATGTCTAGACCATGGCTGATAGCTCCCACGAGCATGACATACACACGGTCAACATGATCTCGCCTCTTGTCCCTGACCAACCTCCTTCACAAGTGGAAGACCCTTCTTCCCCTATTTCTCTTCCACAGGTAGAAGAATCCTCTTCTCTTGTTAGTCCTCCATCGACTTCTCTTATATTGGAGGATGCCTTGACCATACCAATGCCATTAAGCCCACATTCATCCATCCTCCCACCAATGGAGGACCCTACCTTGCCTACTCCTCAACTACAAGTGGAAGGCACAATCATCCCTGCCCTCTATTCTCTTGAGGAGCCACACTCTCTTATTTCTTCTCCACCAAGAGAAGAACCAGTCTCTTCACCCATTGCGACTGAGGAAGACCCAGTCATGGTTTCCTCTTGTCTTTTACCTAAGATTGCTACATCTCGCTTACTTCTGTCCACATCTGAACCCAAACCCGTATCTGACCTCGCCTCGCACAATGGTGGCCCTTAACCCAAACCAAAGAAGGCCACTAAACCTCACTGGAGGACTCCTCCCCTACCTTCATCATTACCTTCAATTTTAGGCCCACATCCATCCACTTTAATAGGAGTGCATCCTACTCCCATAATTCATAGAGGTAAGTCACCTCCATTACCCCCTCAACCCATCAGGCATATATTTCCTCCAAAACATTCAACACCTATCATCACCAAAGTGACATCTACACATGTGGCTACACCACCCACAAAAATGATGGTGTGACCAACACCTCTTATGCCTCTCAAACCAAAGTCATCAACCCCCACTGCAACAAGACACACAGACCCATTAGCAAGTTCTTATACCTTACTGTTACGGCAATTGTTGTAGTCTTCTCGCATCAATCTTCCACATCTTAAACCATATCAATCTCTCAGACCAAAACCACCCTAGTTCGATGACAATCAGATTTGTGCATATCATCGCACGCCTGGGCACGACATTGAGCATTGTTGTGCCCTCAAGGTTGTCATTCGCCAATGTTTGGAGAAAGACACCCTTCTTCTTGACCACATTGTCAGCAAACCTTCGACACTGCCCCACTCATCAACTCTCAGATCAAGACCATCTTGGTTTGACAACTCTAAATTTTTCCACTATCACCACACTCTAGGACATGACACTAAGCATTGTTGCGCTCTTAAAGCTATCATTCATCAACACCAAAAAAAGGATACCCTTCTCATCAGGGATCCTCTTGACCACCCCTTTGACAAATCATCAACACCGACCCATGCTTCTCAAACCTCATCACCTAAATCAGGATCTCCATGCCAGACTATGGTCCTTTTATTGCCTTTGACCCCCTTATTCGACATCAACACAGTCAATCTGACCACCAAGCCTCAACCAACCTTGACCAATCTGTCAAACATTCTCCCTAGTCATTGGGGGAATTCAACGTTCATCCAAGCCTCAACCAACCTTTCAACCCAGTCTCGACCAAATATCAATCACTCTTTTAATCCTAAACCTCGACCAAGCCTCAATCAAACATCAACCAGTCTTGACCAAATATCAACCTTGACCTTGACCAATCATTCAACTAACCTCGACCAAACCTCGACCAAGTCTCGACCTGACATCAACCAGTCTCGACCAATCATGACCAAACACCAATCTCAACCTGACCCTCGACCAGTCTCGACCAATCAGGGACCATATCAACCAACCACACATCAATCAACATGTGACCCATCTCCAAGAGGCAAATGGGGCAAGTTTGCCCCTATTTGGTTTAGACCTTTCATCATCACGCACAAGCATGGACCAGGGACTTATCAGAACCTAAGCCCTTTAATGCATTGCATCTGCGACCATTCTACTGTTAGTCGAGTACTCATCCTCTTGACATTTAACTTGAGCTCATCCCTTGAGCAACTCCATCCTCTTAATCTTATTCCTTTCAACCTTGTTCCCCTTAACAAATCCTCTATAACCATTTTATACAGTATGGATGCTTTGTCCTAATAAAAGGGAGCCCTTGACCTTCTCTAGTCTTGTCCATGGCTCAAAATTCTGTCAAAAAAATAAATCGAGATGTCAAAATATCAAAGGTCATAAACTCTAAAGGTAGATTGCTCCCTCAAAGGACAATTGTACTATCATTACTGTAACTAATAGACTGTTCCCTCGAAGGACAAATATTCAAAGCCCTTATATATAAAACACAAATATAGACCACTCCCTCGAAGGATGACTATGACTAAATCTTGCTACAAACAACACTCTTTTAGAAGCTTCCCACATCGATCAGCTTCAAAAATGACCACAAAGCAAATGACATCTCTATGTAGACTTCCCGCATTGATCAGTCTAAAAAAAAAAATGGGTCATGGACTTGGCTTGTAGTTGTCTCAGGGTCTCCTATACAAAGGGGCAAAGTTGTCTCTACTCTAAAATGGGTTACCCTATTCTATTCCTATCATAGACCTGCTCAAGGGACTTCGAGCTCACTTTAATGTCAAAGTGATTCGATTACCTCTCTAACACAACCCATGGTCAATGACGTAATGCATGAACGGGGATTTTGTTATAACAACCCCTATCCATGCCATCATTCTGGTCCTTGTCAATGAAAGGGTGAATATGCCTTTTACTTTTTCTCTACACTTTGGTCACATCCAATCATTTGTCATTTATCAAATCAGCTTAACCCTCTTTTCAGACCTATCTGCACTAGTTTCTATGGACACCAATACACATGGAAACTGTGGACTACTCAATTTATGTCAAGCATAAACCATTACTTGCTGAAGCATAAATAGACTCATTTCATTTTTGGCATATGTCCATCACCTAATATGGACAATTGCTAGGGGTGAAAAACCTTGACTTCTCCTAATCATTTCAAGCATGTTCTCTCAGACATATGGGATGTGCTAGACCATTCTCATGACTAGACCAACTCTCAACCTCTTTGTCTCCTAGTCTGAACTACATTGGTCTGAGGCCCTAAGACCAGGGCTATGTAGGCAGCACTCAGTTGACACGACGTCCTCTGGGGTTAGCTCGACCACCCTCGTTTGTTCATCTACCTGATGGACAAACCTTCTTTTCTCCTATTGACCATGACTTGACCTCGACCAAGACCAATCCATACCTTTGACCCTCTTCTTCCCTTTTAGGGAGAACTACATTGGCCTAAGGCCCTAACCACAAGGGCTATGTAGGCAGCACTCAGTGTTCTAAGGTTAGCTCAGCCACATTCTTTCATCTGCCCATTCATTCGAACAATTATCTATCTCAGCCTCATCTCGACCAACCACTTTGGGGATCATGCCTATCTCCTCCGACCGTGACCACTTCCAAGACGACTTTGCCTTGGTTCTTTTTGCATGTATGCTACCCCACGACTGGTTAGCAAACTTGTGCACAAACTATTTTTGACCCTCACAAGTATAGGATTGCTAGCACATTGATCCCCACTACTTGTGACATTTTCATGTTTTCTAGGAGCACTTCTTGAGCCCAGGATACTCGAAACATGATGACCATTGGAGCTACAACTTAGATTGAATAACCCAATCAGCTACGACCAAATGCTGGGACCCGGTTACTTCAATTTTGACACTCCTCGACCTTGACCTGTGACAATTTGACCTGACCATCCCGTGCAGTGGTATGCATGCAATCACAACTATTGCGGAATTCACACTCACCATTTTTCATCCACTCTTTATCAAATCAACACCTGATTTTAGTTTCCCTTCCCTTGACTCTTACTTTGAGGGGGAATACCTCATCCCATCTGGTGCAACCAACCCTCCTATTTTTGTCTTACAGTTCATTCAGACAACCAATAGGGCAAAATCAACCTTATCCCACACCTAGGGCAACCAACTCCTATTTTTGTCTTGCAATTCATCCAGAATAACCAACAAGACAAAAAGGGGCAAATGTAGACACTGAAATCGTGTCTACTCCCTTGGTCATCCTCTCCCCATTCTCTCCCCTTGCCACCTCACCCATGCCACCTCTCCTCTCCTAGGATGCTCTCCCTTGGATGCCTCCCATCACCCTATGACCCATTTATGACCCCCATTTTATTCTCCCATGCCTATTTAGCCCCTCTCAACCATTTTCCCATAAACCTTGACCCTGGCAGCATGTAAGAATGGGCAGAAGGCTAAAATTAGCCTCTATCCCCATTTTACAGCCACCGATGTCGGTCACTATTCAGCCGATGTCGGTGGTTCTGCCGATGTCAGTTACCCTTAAAACTACATTCTCAACCTAAATGCAGGTTTCATTATCCATTTACCAATCTATTATCCATTATCCATTTCCCAATCCATTGTCCATTATCTATTTCCCAATCAGTTTTCCAATCCGTTATCTGACCTTCTTTCAAGATGTTCTCAGATCTGACCTTAGTTAGAACTTCAATCAACCAATCTTCACTCAACCAATCCACTAAAAAATCCTCTCTGTCTCTCTCAAGCACAAGTAATCTACTTCAGTCACCTTGCTGGAGGTATTCTACATCGAAAATATACAACTAGTCCGCAACACACCATCAACAATCAATTTGCAACCATGTCTCCTACTCTCTCTTCAGTAGGTAACAGGTAAGCATTTATTTTGTGCTTTCATTTTGTTTTCTAGTTATTGCTTTTAAGTGATATCACCACCCAGATTTAGAATATCAAACCACAAACCAGACTTGAATGTCTCCCAAAAAGGCTGAGAGGCCTTCCCATATCCTTATCACCTCTATCCCCCCTTTTTAGAACATATAGTCTGTCCATTGTCCCTGCAACTCTGCCCAGACCCCTACACAGACCATTAAATAGACCTAGACTCTTTTAGACCATTTTGTAGCCCTAAAACCAGTCCAAAACTCAACCAAACCTTATCCACAGACTACTACCCCGATCGACGCCGATCATTGCCCCAACCGATGCCGGTCACTGCCCAAACTAACGTCGGCAGCCTAATCGATGTCGACAGACTTGACCAACTGACGTTGGTAGAATAATCGACGCCGACCGATTTTGCAAGGTAGATTGCGGCAAGTAGGTATGCATTTGTCTTTTATTCCTTCATTTAGTCTTTTATCATCTCTATTTCTGTTAATATTCTATTTTTAATAGTGGACTGTCATCCTCTGAGAAGTCTTTTGCACTTCTAAGACCAAGCTTTCGCTTGGCAGTCTACTTTCTTGTCATCTAACATTTTTCGTGTTTTAGTCTTTTTATCTTTTAGGTGTCATCCTCCACAACCAAAGAGGAGTTCTTGCTATCATCTAAATTTGGTGCACACGACTTCATCCAGGTACATACAAGCCTTAGACCATTTCTCTTAGTTTCTCATTTTCCTTTCTTGAATGTGAAAAGCGAATCTTGTTTAGAAACAGGGGTTATGTGATCATCTTGATTGAGATTTGAAAGAACAAAAATATGTTGTTTTAAAATTCTATTATGACCCTATGACAACTGCATCTTCATCAATGAGGAGTTGGAAATAAGATATGATCCATTTTCTTCAAATCGGTGATTGTCCACAAGGCCTTGATAGAGCTAGAAGAAGGTACTTTAGATTGAAATAAATTCCTTATGTAATTGTTGAGGGAGAGTTATTTAGGAAGGAATTATTAAGTGTGTTATTGAGGTATGTTGAATTATATTATATTTAGAAATTTTTTGTTGAGTTTCATGATGGACCAACTGGTGGTCACTTTGCTCCAAGAACCACAATTACTAAATTATGAGAGTTGGATACTTTTGGCCTAGTTTGTTCAAAGACACCCATGCTTGGGTAAGGAAGTGTAAAAAGTGTTATCTCTTTGATGGAAAACAAAATATTTTTACCTTTCCTCTTGATCCAATTTAGGTTGATCAACCCTTTATGTAATGGGGTTTAGATTTCATAGGCCTAATCAACCTACCTTCTAGTGATGGCCATAAATGGGTGGACTACTATAAATTACTTTACAAGGTGTGTAGAGGATGTTTCTCTCAAGGAAGAAAATGAAATTTTAGTTCTAGAATTCTATGAAGGCATAGTGATAAGGTTTGGAGCTCCAATAATAATTTTAGATAATGTATTGGCTTTCCTTGGGATGAAGACAAGTGAATGGGCTTTAAAGCATGGCATCTATATTAGTACTTACTCTAACAATTATCCACAAGGGAATGGAATATATGATTCCACCAACAAGAATCTAATAATAATCATAAATAAAACAAAGGAGGAGAACCAAAGGACTTGGCATTCCAAGTTGAATATATCTTTTTGGGCTAATAGGATCACCCCAAAAAGAGCCATTGGAAACTCATCATACACACTTTTTTATGGGAGAGAAGATATAATACCTATTTCACTTGAGTTGCCAACCTTGGATCTCACTTATCAGCTAAAATTTATGGAAAATTAAAGCATGAAAGTTAGGTTGTGTTAGTTTATGGAGCTTGAGGAGATAGGAGATCAAGCTATGCAAACTATGACAGCTCATCGAGATCAAACAAAGAGATAATTTGACAATAAATCCATGCCAAGGAGTCTAAAAGAGGGAGACATTATTCTAAAGTGGGATGAAGATAGGGCTAAGCTTGAAAGACACACAAAGTTTGATGCTTTGTGGAGTGGCCCTTATGTTATCACCCAATGCAAGTAACACAATGTTTTCCAACTCTCAAAGTTGGATGGAGAGGAGATTCATATACCATTCAATAGGATATATCTCAAAAATTTCTACTAAGTTTCTCCTCTCTCCTTGTACATACTTTGTTATTTTCCTTGTGCTCCCTTAGTGCCTATGCACATATGTGTGCTTTGTATTGTGTCTTGCTTTGTCTTGTGTTTGTTTGGTGTGGTGTGTTTATTTTGTGTGTGTTTTAAGTATTTAATTTCTAGTTGTATTAAAGAAATAATTGAATCCCTTTTCCCATGATAGGATAAGGCTACTGGTCTAGTTAGTATAGTAGTCATACTAGCCTTATGAGTCACCAATTTGTTGACCAAATTTGACTTTTAGGTCAAATTAGGGCACCCATAGATTAAAAATTGGTTTTATAGATGTTTTTTTGGGCATAATATCTTGTCATGAGGTGTTTCATAGGTCATTTAATGTTATTAAATGATATATTAGCCTTGGTCATAAATTTCATTAGACAACATGTCCTTTTGAGTCATTTTAGGGGTCAAAAAGGTGCATTTAATGATTTATATGGATTTATTTGGAAATTTTCAGGTTTCAAAGGGTATTTTAATGTGAAATGTGTCTTAGTAAGTCTTAAGTAAATAAAACCAACTGAAAATTGGTAGGTTATTTATTAAAAGGTAGTTTTCTTGAAGGAAAAGGTGAATTTGGCACTTGTATGACCTCTGTGGGAAGTGTGCCATGTGGGAAATGGTTATTAAGTACATATTCAAATCCCCATTCTCAATTACATGTTTGATTTTATTTTTAAGTTCCATTTATTTGTCAAAACCATTCTACTCCTTTTCATCCCTTCTTGGCAAGCAAAAGTGACTTACAGGTTTGTACTTGGTATAGATAGCTCATGAGGTTTCAATATAAATGATTTTTGGAGATGATAGCATAGTAATATAACTTATTTTTCATATAAATAGTGAAAATATTTATCAACTTTGATTTATGAACCATTGCTAACAAGTTGATTGTGCTTTTCCACTATTTGTTTCATGTACCCTTTAGGTTTTGCTTCATTTTGAGAAATTCTGTATGAACCAATAGCTAAGGTTGGATAAAGAGGATGTTAAATTAATTATAATATGGTTTCCATTCTTATTTTAATATTTAATAATGTTTTAATGAGTAGGTTAATTGATGATGCAAGAAGGTGTCACCATGTGCAGTTTTAGCTGAAGTACTTCTTGTTTTCTAGGTGTTTTCTCTTGTAGGGGACTCATATAGATGGGAAATGGTTTTACACAAGTATATAGGTCATGTTACCACATATTTCCAAGTTTTGGCTTCACCATCTTATGTCTTGAGTAGCTTACAAACTTGTCATTCCCCATTGTCAACTTCATGTTTAACTTCAGTTGTAGTCACATATATTGTTCTTGGAGTTGTATTCATAGTGTATTAATTTTAAAATACATTATTAGTTGAATATATCCCATTAATATTTTTTAAAAATGTGCAAATTTGGTTCCAAATATATTCATCATGCTCAAACAGTCATTTGATGTTCCTGATTTCTCTATTCCACGTATATGCAAGTGATTTTCATGTTGAAAAAGGTGTATTGAAGATATTTTCATGGTTTAATTGATGTATATTACTTAATTTAAGGTTTATAAATTCATTTGAGTCATTTTTAAGCTATTCCCTAACATGTTCTTACTTGATTCCATGTCATGCCTGCATAAAACATCTTAATGTACACTTACAGGGCCTGGATGACATCATGATGATGTGTATAGAGATGGACATGTGTTTCACACTTATTGGAACTATTATAGGTGTATTATGGTGTTTTATAAGAACACAAAAGTTTCACATGCATGGGGAGTTTCATTTTGTTCACATCTAGCTCACTATGGTACATCAAAACATCCACCTACAGGTGGCTAAGCAAGGTATAAAAATATGATCTCATGGAAAAGATGAAATAATTTGACAAAAATTAAGGTTTTATTAATATTATTAATCCTTTATAGACCCATAAAAATTATAGAGAGCATAACAATTGTTGAACCATGTTAGAAGACAAGAGACTCAGTTTAGGGAAGTTTTCCCTAAAATGGCAAAATAAAGATCAAAGGGATTTTTGTGAGTATCTTAAAACATGATGGTCAATGGTATTAATACATATAATTAGGTTTATCTTACATTCCCTATAATATAAAATACCTATGAGAATAATTAAGGTAAAACACTAAGTGGAAGGAGGTTGTTTGAAGCCTCAAAATGGCCCTAAAAATACTGAAAGCATGCAGTGGTATTTATAGGTATTGAACTCCAAGGTGTTGCTTCCTTTTCAATTGAAATTCAAACCATTACACATGATTGAATGGTATTATATAGACTAAGGTAGTATGAATTACCTAATGATCACTAAAAGGATCTCATCTACTATGTGCAAACCCTCATATGCACTTTTAGTCCATACACAAGACATGATAACATTCACCTACAATTGAGTATGGAAAAAACCATCTAAACATGGTATTTTGATGATGTTTTATCACTTTAGAGGCGAATAAAGTCATGGGGTTGATACTAGTTAACTCTCAATATTCCAATATGATCTCTATACCTCATGATCAATGTCCTAATGGAGAAATTCACACCTACAATAGGGTTTAAGGACAAATTTATCTCAATCATCAAGCAATAAGCATATATGAGTTATGTTTAGGCATTTCCATGCATAAAAGATAAGTAAATTAAACTCAAACAATTTTTAAATGACTCTAAATATTCCTCAAATTTTTTTAAGTGATATGTGGCATTGGTTTTGATGCTAGAAACCACCTACAAGACCCCTAGAGTCACCTGTAGGTGACTGTAGGTAGACAATGAAATGAAAATCTACCTAGGTGAGATTTTAGCCATAAAAGGTGAAACAAATGATTTTAAACCATATCTAAGATGTTTTTAAAACTTAAAAGGAGTCCTAATCATATTTTTTAAGGTCCAAGGATTGCAATATTGATATCTATAGGTATGGGTTTCTCAGTCTAAGTAGGAGGGTATAGTTTGTGTTGATGGAAACATATGAGTAACCCAAAATGATGAAATAGACATATATGAAATATTAGAGGGAGTTAAGTAGGTATATAATAAATATGGTCATCTTAGTTGTATCCTAATAAAGCCTACATGCAAGGTTATATCAATCCCATAAGGTATGAGTAATGACCCTAGGTTATATACCCCAATGGTGTTTTAAACGTTTCAAAGGAAGAATATAATTAAAAAACATGGTGTGACTTAAAATTATATTAAATGAACATTTAAAATCATAACCTAAGCTCTAGGTGATACACATTACACCTACAATAGTCAAACTAAGAGTGTCTCAGTCAACAGTTCACCAAGTTGAAAGCAGGGTCTAGTTGAAGTGTTTAGAAGGGTTAAGGTGTTTGGTAGAATTGGAAATTATTTAATTTTGGTTTGAATTATTTAATTCATTCCTTCACACATAATTAACATGTTTTAAGTGATAAAATAGGCACCTACAGGGGTAAAAGGGTAGGGGTTTAAGTTATAGTATAGTGGGGTACCCAGTTTTTACAAAAAGGTGCATATAAGGCCCAAAATGGGGTTTGAATGATTGGAAAATAATGTGGTCATATAAATAAAAGTAATGATAACTTAATTAACCATAAATATCATGAAAAAAAATCCAAATGATCTCTTGTACCTACAACCACCATGTTGCAGTCTTGGACATAAAGGTGAGAGGAAGACATGAAAGTGTTTAGGTGAAAAAGGAAGTTTTAAATAAACATAATATGGCCCATGATTTATGAATTAATTTGTATACACACTCCAAGACCAAATAAAAATGTCTATACATTCTCCCTTACTTGGCCAAAGCTATCAGTTCGTACAAAGAGCCAGAAAACCTCTTAGCCCAATTGATGAACATGTGGAATCTAAGGAAAAGAGTGTTTTTGGATGAGTTAAAATCTTCATGATAATTAATTGGATATTATAAGAATTTTTAATAATATTATAATCATGGGTTTAACATGTAAGGGTCACTCTTAGTGGGTTTGAGAAAAATATAAGAAAATAGGCTTTTTAGAGGCCTTTCTGGGGCATTTGGAGTTGGTTAGACACCTAAACCATAGAATCAAGAAAAAAACATTTGGTATAAATGAAAATTATGGATTAAAAAAATCCAAAAATATTCAATTTTATATGGGGATGAGTGATATACATCATTATTTTATCTCAGAGGTTAGCCAGCCCATGAAAATCAGGGTTTGGTAAAATGAACTAGTGGGGGAAAAATGAGCAAAAGACCTAATATGGAGCTTTGGCAACCTCATGGAAA
The DNA here is from genome assembly GCA_037957365.1 of Torreya grandis. Lineage (NCBI taxonomy): Eukaryota > Viridiplantae > Streptophyta > Pinopsida > Cupressales > Taxaceae > Torreya > Torreya grandis. Next base: position 1,512,154 of record JARHVA010002866.1, read on the forward strand.
CATTTTTTAAGGAGAATTTAATGTTAATATGTGATTATAAGTAACAGAACAAGATAAAATATCTCTTTATGACAAAAATTCCCCTTGCATATAATCCAATTAGGCAAGTTCCCACTAGGTCTAGTTGGTGAATGAGATAAGAGGATGAAGAAGGGTGCTTGGGGGTTATGAAATGGTCTTGTAATCTCAAATGGGATGTTAAAATTAATTATAAAACAACCTAACTATGAGATATCAGTCCTATCATCCAAATCTAATAGGGTGCCTATTAGACCTATTAGGCCTTAAGGAGACCTAGAACCAATTAGGGTTCCATCTCCATTTCTAGCTCTTAGTGGACTATCCAGATGATTGGGTAATGTTATGTAGGTTTTTATGGACATTTTTTTACTCATATTATGTAGGGTAACTTAAAATAAATCCATTTATAACCTAGAGATATTACAATCATGTAGGAAAAACAAGGACAAGCTCGATGAGGTGTTTTCAAATGCTCATATCTTTTCTAAGGATTTATATGGGAGACAGAGGAATTTTTGGGTGTTATAAGGGTCCTTGGAATAATTTTTATGGATTTTTTCATCAGGTTTAATGTCAAAGTTTTATGAAAAATGCTTAAGACCCAAAATTGCCTACAATCCTACTAAACCCTTGGCCAGGACCCAATGGACAAAATAATCTTGGAGAGCTATCCAAATGACATAGTTTAACCATGAAATTTGTTGGATAATTTATAGGAATCCCTCAATATATCTCACACCAAGATGAGATATACATAATTTTAAGGACAACATGCAAAATAAGATATTTTTGACCATTTTTTGTGTTTTACAGGTTATAGGAGGTTTCAAAAGATGTAATGAAGTTTGGATGAAGGATATAGAATTGATATAATAATTAATATTAATTTAATTCTTGGGAAAATATTTTAATTATTTAAACAAATGCCTTCATCTCAGCCAATCAAAATTGGCATAGTGGACACAAGGGTGAGAAGGGTGAAAACTCAAAGTGTGATCCTTTTTAAAGCATGAATGATGCCTATAAGGTATGGAGGGTCTTTAAAAGTGTCATTTAATATCTCTCATGTATTTGCATGGAAAAATTAAGCAAATTTTGAGGCCAAGTGTGAAGGGTGACTAAAAAAGGAGTTTTTTAGACTACAAATAGTAATGGCTTCCTTCTAAGAGTTTCTAGATGAGTAGGAATGCAACCAATGCATGAAAATTCATGATTAAGGCCTTAAAAATTATCAAAATAATCAGACCTATCCTTATTTAGTGGTGGGATGTTTAAATATGTTCAAATTATGAACATAGTTTTCTGAGCCAAGACTGGGAGTTTTATGCCACTTTTCATTAGTTTCATGACTTGTATGGACACATGATATTCTTGATATTGCATGGTTCATTCCATACCTATTTATAATGCAATTTTAACCCATTTTCTCAGATTGATAAGTGTTAAAGTGACCTTTGGACTTCTCTTGTCTTGTTCTTCTTTGAAAGGCTATAAATATTGACTCTTTTGGCTCTTTTTAGTAGCCTCCATTGGTTGATGGTGAAACCCTGGCCAAATTTGAACTTGAATATCTCTTTAAGAAATAAAACAAGTGAATTTTCCTACTTACATACTGTACAATTGAGTGTTGATGAAATCTTATTGGTCTTGTCTAGTAGAAGATGATCTTTTCTAGTATGTTATCCTTGATTGTTATCTAATGTACAGAAGATTAATTATTATAGGTTTTTGTTAGTGTTCTCTATTAAGTGTATGTGTGTTCTAGAAGTGGTTTATGATTGTATTCCCCAAAGGAATCACCCTTTACACTCCTAATCATTCAAATACCTGTTGATCCTAACTTATGAAATATTGATGTCACAATCCATCTTGAGTTTTGAGTGAATGAAACTTTGTTTAGATCTAAGTAGTATAATTTTAGTCAATATAAGGAAATTCAATATTGGTGCATCACCTTTTATTTTTCTTAGTTTTTTATCTATACCATTTTCATCCAAAGTTGATAGGTAATAAATTAGTTTAAAGAGTACATCAAGGGACTTATCCTTTCTAGAGATTCATCTCAAAAAATTATTACCCACAACAAGAGAGATGTTTTTATTGTGCCACTTGGATGAGGAGAGATAGGAATCTCCTCAAGGGGTGAAAATATAAGTGACAATATAAATGACAAATATGAGATTCAAGGGCATCAAAGCATTTAAGAATAAACACAAAAAATATGAGGTCATGAATAAATTATTTAATTCTGAAGTGGACATCATTACCAAGAAGAAAAGCTTCCCAAGTCTAAACCTACCAAAGTATTGGCCAAACATCTACCTGCAAATCATTAAATATATGATGCTATAAGGTAAATTTCATGTCTTATTCTCTCACCACTTTATTCTCATGAATCACTTTAAATGATACATAATTAGTTTGCCATATTTCATATTCAAATCACTCAAAATTATGGAAACTACATTTGAATCAAACTCTATAAGTGACCTCATCCACCAAAGTCTATTTTTTCTCATCATAAAGAGAGGGAAAGTACCAAGGGGGAAGAAATTGTATTCAGTGGACAAAGAAATTGTGGAAAATTCTAAGAAGGACCTCAATAAGTCTAAGGAAATTGAGGAAGATAGTCAAGAATCTTCCAAAAATTATTAAGATGAATCCCATTCTAAAAGCAGCCACTTAGTGAAGATCATACCTGAGGCCAAACTTGGTAAACACAAAGCTTAAGATTCTAAGATTCCTAGAGAGAAGTGTGTTAAAAACATGAAGGAAGACTAGAGGAATACTTCTTAGTCTCTTCTCAAGGAATATAAGGATAATAATGAGAGGAAATACACCTCATGTCTTCATTTAAATTTTAATTTGAAACTAATGGTGTTGGAGGATAAGCTAGAACATCAGGGAAGTCTTATCATAAAATATATGGAAGAAAAAAATGCACTAAAGGGTAAGGGTGAGAAATTTAGAAAGGATTGGGGGACTAGTATAAATTTGGGGGTAATCCCTCAAACTAATAGGAAAAACTAGTCCTCCCAAGAATGAAAGAGGGGTGACAAAGACACCTATGCCTACCACTACCCCTCCTAATAGTAAAAATAAAATAGAAAGTGTAATAAGAAACATGAGGGAAAAAAGGTAGTCTAATTCAAGACAAGTCAATGAAATCTTTGCCTAGAAACATAGATAAAAATAAAGAAGGGTTGGACAAGGAAAAAGGCCTGAGCAAACATATCTAGTGATAAATAATGAAAGATAAAACCAAAGAAGACAATGAGAATACTGGTATGGCCATTATAGTGAATTAATTTTAATTTTAAGAGTCTATTTCTTAACTAATTCCTTGTTTATTTCATGTTTTAGTTTATTTTTTAGTAGAAGTTTAGTTTAGGTTTTTTGGAGTTTTTATAGAGTTTTACTAGAAGCTTCTCTGCTTTTTGGGTAGTCTAGAAGACTTGTTTTTTTGTTGTTTATTTTTGTGTTGTCTTGAATATATATTTTAACAATATAGTTATAATATCCATGTAAAACTCATAATCTTACTTGATCAAATAAACAAATATTTGCCCAAATATTCAAATTTTCAACCAACAATTTTTGGCACCCACCATGGGGCATGATTTTAAACTTTCTATGCAACTCAAAAACTAGTTTCATTTTTTTTCACAAGACTACCCTAGGAGTTCAATATATTATTATTCATTTAGGTGTTTATTGGATACCAGTGATGCAAGAAGACAATTTTTATTATTTATGAGTGTGTGCTTGGGATAATAGAAATAAACTCATTTATTTTCAAATAGTTGTAGCTACATTGGAATAATAAAAAGAACATGTTAATATTGTCTAAATAATTGTAGTGTTTTCCATTGGAAGAATAAAACCAAGACAATTCATTAAAATATCTATTCATTTTCCTTCTACTAGGTTGTAATAAATTTCTTCCACACTAGATAACATAAAATTTACCAGGTCTAGTAAGATAAAAGGTTATATTGATCATTTTTTTAAATTTAAAAATGGATTTAAATTTAGTTCATAAATTTTATCAATGAAAAAACCAATAATTAATAAATATGTAAGTCTCTCTTCAAGTCTCGAGAAGAAAATATAAGAAGGTGGTACTATAACAAGTTGATCTCTTATTCTTTCTAGAATAATTTTCCTTTAAACAAAAACTTTGTTATAATTTCTGTGGTACATGTTGGCTATTTTAGCCACCCTTGGTCTATTGATACTTGATATGCATGGGAAATAACACTTATTTTGATAGAGACAATTGAGTATAGTCCTTGAAAGCACCTCTATGATGATATATCAACCCAATGACAGGTATGCTAAGACCATTGATATTGCTTCCACTTTTTGCTTCATTGAATGAGACCTAAAAATCATTTTATGAGGTCATGAGTTGGTTTTAGTCTTATAAGAGGCCTATAGTGTTGGTTTTAAATGCAAGGATGTATGTCTAGGGTCTTGTATGAGGTCTTCAATCTTGTCAAGCCTTGTTTCATGTCTAAAAATACCTAAACTGCTTCCTGATGTATGATCTTATAAGAAGGCCTAATATTCCAATCCTAATGTCATGATGGCCTAATGAATAAATATTTGAGAATTATAAACATGAAATTCTTATCAAGGGAAAGGTCCATTAAAAGGGTCCAAAATTCATTCATCAATGTCTTACTAGCCTTATAGAGGCATATTCAAGTTCTCCTTAATGTGAAATAAAGAAAAAGGTCTTAAAAGACACTTAGAAGGTCATGAAGGGTTGAATAAGTCTTATGACATTCATTAAAGTCATTGTAAATGGGTGAGAGGTCTAGATAATTTCATAAAGCCACCTTGAGATCTCAACTCCTACACAAAATTTCAAATCCATACATCTTGTCAACTATGCATTTGATTGGGTTTTCCCTCTAATCCTATTATTTGGTGGATTTATCCATTTCCCAATGTGGAAAGAGTGTATTCAAATCATAACTAATATGTTACCTACCTTCAAGCTCTCATTCTTGGCATTCATAGTGTTACTAAGGTTTTAAGGAGCATAAGATGTATTTATAGGTTAATGAGAGTTTCAAGTTCCTATTAAAGGTTCAAGGAGCAAGGAAATTTTTCAAAATAAGAGATCAAACAAGATTTTAAGACCCTCAGTGGTTTATTTAAAACTCTTAGGGAATAATCAAGGATTTGAAATTTTGCAGGCCCTTATAAAGATGAAAAAATAGAGTTTTGAATGTTTTACAAACCTATTTTAAGTTAAAAGCCTCTAAAAAGTGATAATCCATGTTTGGTGGTTGTAAAAAGATTAATTAAGGATCACAAGAACCCTTTATGAATATTTAAAGCCTTAAAAACTTCACCCAAGCTTGTAAATCAAATAAGAAAAATTTATAGGGTTTATTTTGAAACCATTCATGTCATAGCCTTGTTCTTTTAGTGTATGGTTATTGAAGCATTTAGGAGGGGTTTTATAGTGTCTCAAGGCATCTCACCATGGTTTATATAGGTATAAATAAATAAAAAGTTATGAAGAAGCAACCGATAGGCCTACATATCCAAACAAAAGGAAAAGTTGTAAGGTTTGTCTTTTGAAACCAATCATGTTTTATCATCAACCTATAGGTGCATGGGATAAAGAAAGTTTTGAGGAGTGTGATAAATATTGTAAGGACCCAATAAATGGTATTTATATTGAGCAATAAGGGGAGAAGCATGTCATTCTACCAAAAATATGGCAAATAACTCTTAAACCCCTCTTAAACCCTAAAACCTACATTTCCACTTTTTAAGGGTTTTCAAGCTTTGAAAATGTATCCAAATCATATTTTAGGGTCTAAAAAATTAAAGGAATGATTTGAAATATGTCTCTAATCCACCTACAAGTCTGCTTATAAGAATGGCAAGGTTTCTGAGGGTTATAGGTGGGTAAAATCTATTCAGGGTCCTATAATGGCATGATGCTATAGATTTCAATGTTCTTAATGATATTATGATAAAAATAATAAGTTTTTACACTTAAAAGAGTCATATATCATGAAACAATGAGTTCACTAAGTTTACATAATTTCATGTGGCCAAAAGGCATCTATTTATAGGATTTGGTGGTTGTTGATGTCTAAATGTGTACCACAGGTACCCAGAGTGTTTAGTGAACACTTATCATTTATAAATTCTTGAGAATATAATGCATGAGTTACAAGTTGTGATAATCCTATTATCTATTGGTGGAATATAGGCAGAATAAATGACTATTTCATAATATTTATATTAGTTAGTGGTTGGGAGCCACCATGGCCAAATAATAGATCTATACAAAGTATGTAGGACCTATGATAATAATAGTGAAATATGATCAAGAACTAATCTAAATACTAATCTAAGATATATATTTATAATGACAATTGAACTAAAGTGATCAGGTTAAAAAAAGAAGCAAAAGAAAGGGTAGGGTAGAAAGAGATGTTATTGGTCTTGTTTCAGACATTATGAGAAAGTTCACATATCATTTGAACATGCATTCAACCAATGTATGAAATGAAATAAATTAATCCCAAATCACAACATACATCAGGAAAAATTCAAAGGAAGGTATGAAATGATGCAAATAGGAACCAGACTCACTTTAAAGATTCACTCCTACAAGCAAGGAACATTATCTCAAATGTATAAAAAGTACAACAAATGGAATAATCCTAAGAACTTTCAACTAATATAATAGTGACACAAATTAGAATCTATTAATCCAAGATACACATCTAGAATCCATAGGAACCATTCAAATATGAAAGTGAAATTAGACAACTGAGAGAGAAACTATAGAGCACTTCTTATAAGTAAATACTGAACAATCTTTGCATAATTCCTTTCTTATATTAATTTCTCCTAGTTTAAAAAGTAATTTTATTTCTAATAAATCCCCCCCTTTCTTGACAAATTATAATGTTCCTTTTATAAAATACAAGGCAACATGTTAGTTAGTGATATCAAGTTACATTTGAACATGTGTATAGGACAATTGTCCTTTTTGTTACATTCCAAAACAAATAATATTTTATAATAAATTGACCGATAGATAATGTACTCTTATAAATTTCACATGTCAAAAATAATATCATATTTTAGAATGTAATACAATGATGGTTACAAAAGTACATCCTTATTTCATTGATCTTTAGGACCTTTTTGCTATTGAAGTTATGAGTTACTGTTGTAGAGTCCTCATTGTTCATTGAGTAGCTACTTATTTTTTACATAATTTAGCTTGGACATACATTAAATATAGATTGAAAACCAATCAAAATATTATTTTTCATTTAGTTATTGCATTAATGAAATCTTACAAGCTACATAGCCTTGCCACTAAACTATTGGGACCCTCCATTTAAAAGCCATTAGCTGGTTCTCAAATCTCAATATAATGTTTATACAAATGTAATTTGACATCCCATAGACTATAAAATTTAATATCATATGTATTTTTGCCTAGGCTCAAATTTTACATCCGCGTGAACATCTTCTATTTTTGGCCAACTTTGTAATTTTATATCTTGAAGCTCAAAGGTCATGGAGGCACCAAAATTATAAAAAATAGACTTGATATTGAAATGAAAAAACCAATTAAATCCACTAGTATCAAATGATTTTTAGGAAAACTTATAAAATGTAGAAGTTAATTGGTCCATATGATTTTGCATGACATCCTTGTATTTGTCAGGGTCAAAAATGACTATGGAAAAAAATAATGGAATTTAGCTAAGAGGCCAACTTTGGATCTCCATATATTTTGATGTGCTTTGGTAGATGAGCTAAAATTTGGCTCATATGATCTAGGTATAAAGATGAAAAAACCTATTTGATCATTTATATTGAAACTATTATGTCCTCTTTTCGAGCAAGTACATAGATTGTGCTAACTAGACAAATATTAACATGAGGTGATCTTTGGAGTAGTTGCTCCCATTTTTTTAAATTTTGGCACTAGATGGAGGAGTCCAAATGGATCCCATGACAACTAGTAGGTAGTTGCATAAGTGACAAATTTCATAAAGACCCCACTACCAGGACTTAGATGTGGTGGCTTAAGAAGCATGGATGTTAAAGAGTGGAGTAGGTGAGATATCAACCTCTCAATGATAGATCAACATTTAGAATGTGCTTATCCACCTTGGATAACATAATGAAGCTAACAAACTAGAAAAAACTTAGCACTCGACATGCACCCATCTAATGAAGTAGGTGATGACATCAGGCAACAATCAAGTGGGTCAAGGCAATGCAAGTTATGGCTAGAGAAATATGGGATATGGTAACCAAAGAGGCACATGTAGATGAGGAGGAGAATGTGGTAGATGTATATTCCCACCATGATCATGCTACAACTATGGGTTAACTAAATGTTATCAATGAAACTACCCCACACATCTAATATTCAAGTATTGTTGAGGGCCTCATGTAGTCAACGAATGTCCTAACTTGTACAAAAAGTTGACTCAAGGTTGGCTTGGCACAAACAGAGGTCCATGATAGTTAGGCATGAGTCCAATAAGGTAATGTAGGCTCCCAAGTCACAACAAGCTTACAAAAAGCCACATAATTTACAAGCCAAAAATAAGGAGTGTGTTCACCACTCAACCACCCATTACACAAAATTGAGATCTATGCTTGGATTATGGTGAATCAAGCCACACTAAGCATATACTGTAGCTAGATCCAAAAGTTTCACCATAGCCTAACCCTGCATGGCAAAAGGACATCTTGCAACATGCCATGAACATGATATAAAACTTGTAGGGAAAACTTTCATTGGCTAGATATTTAGAGGCACAGGCCACTACTTCATGTAGGAAGCATGATCACTAGGAGGATAAAGTAAATGAAGTAATCAAGATCCTTTACCTCCTAAAAACTAAAGGAATGCTACCCTTAAGGATTTGTTGATAAATCATGTAGGGAAGAAACTAGAAATAGAGGCTACACATCAGATAATTGAGGTTATTGCACCACATATGGAGTAGGTGAGAGAAGTAAGGCATACTCAAAATATTGAGTATGATCAGGAGTTTTTGATAGATGCCACCATCAATGGGTGGCCAGTTTGTGAAGTACTAGTTGATATGGGTACTGAGGTCAATATTTTGACTCAAAATAATTAGGAAAAGATGGGGTAGCCACCCTTGATATGTTCACCTCATATGTTGTTCATGGATAAAAAAACCTGATCACAACCTATTAGGATCCTAAAAGACACCATTATAAATATCATAAGCATCGATTTCCATGTAGAATTTGATTTCATTGAGTTGGTAGAATAGGAAAACTATCTAGTACTCTTGGGAAGACCATGGTGTTATGATAACAATGTAGACATGTGATTTAAGAAGTGATATATAAATTTTGAGAATGGCAAGGAAAGAGTGGTGATCCTTATTTAAAGTGAATAAGGGTCCCCATACATATAAAGTATTGATCTTGAAGATGAGATTAACCATATTTATAACATAATGGTTTAAGGTGCTAAGAAGCTTAACCCTAATGACTAAGGCATGCTCGAGTGGGAGGATGGAAAATCAACCTCCGATACAATTGATGTAGCCTATAAGTGATGGGTCAAAGAGGCCTATGATGTCACTAGCTAAATATGCCATGTAGTATGTGTAATTAGGCCAAAATCATCCAAGATAGGGTTGGTTAGAATTGAGTACCTCAAAAGGAAATGGGTCCCCTATGCCTAGAGGATAGAGAAAAGGGTACTCTAAATCAGTAAAGGGAAGCTTAAAATCATAAAAAAATATGAAGGGAGCTATCCCATAAAAAATTATGTCCAAGACATTGAAGCCTACATCCCAAGGGAGATAGACCAAATAGGTGTACTAGTGCATACCTTAAAAAGGATTACCGCACACTAGTGGGTAGTATAGAGACCTAGCTTGCCAACTTAGCAGGACATGAAGGTAGTGATATGTACTAGGTTTGATAAGATTAATGAGGATCTAGATATACCCACTTATATTGATGATTCTGACCTAATCATGCATGTGCATCTATGCAAAAAAATGTGGACTATTTACAATAAGAATTCACCAAGAGGCCTATGGGTGCACACCTTTTACAAGACCTTAAAGACATCTATATGAGCATGATACATTATAAATGAGATGCATTAAAATGAGATAGGGAATTGGGAGATGCTCAAGGAGAAGTTCATGCACATTTTATCCTTTTATTTGTAAAGCATAGAGATACTAGAGCCACTACAAGTCATCCACATGGCAATGTTTGAGGACACTACATTCTTAGAAGAGAACCTAAGGGAAATGTTTGGGGAAAAAGGACTAGCACTCTTGAACTTTTTTAAAGAGATGGTTCTCAATAGTGATTCCAATGAAGAGGATGATGAGACCTGGAAAGAGAAAAATTGGAAGGCTCTAATAGGTAGACAAAATATCATGCACCTTATGGATGATAGCACCCTAGACAATAAAGATCCAATGCATATTCAAATTGAAATAACATGAAGGACAAGGCAAGTTGAAGAATCTCATAAGCAAATAAATGAACCTTATTGTTCACCACTCAAGATCACTAAAGTAGACAATAGTATAGAAGGTGAGTCAAAGATCACCACTATAGGTGCTTACTAGTCTAAATCAGAGCTAACACAAATTGTATACCTTTTGAAATAATTTTAGGACCTATTCCCATGTAGCTATAAGGACATGAAGGGAACCCACTCTTCACTTAGGAAAATGAGCATCAAGCTGGTAAATTGCATGAGTCCAATCAAGAAGCACCCATATCAGATGAATCCCAATATCTATGCTAAGGTAAAGATGGAGATCAATGGAATGTTGGCTACCAGCATTATTTACCTAGTACAAAAATCTGAGTGGTTGAGCCCAATGGTCATCAACATCAAGAAAAATGGGTGCAAATGGATTTTCATCAATTATAGGATGTTGAATGTTGTTTGTGTCAATGATCCCTTCTCGACCCCATTCATCAATGACATCTTGGATGAAGTTATAGGTTATGAGATCTACACTTTCACTGATGTCCTCTTAAGCTACCATCAGGTATAGATTAAAGAGGTTAATCTCAAAACAACATTTGTGATTGAATGGGGTTATTTTTCCTATAATGTGATTCTCTTTGGACTCAAGAATGTACAAGTTGTATTCTCCAGGATGGTGATCATAGCCTTTAAGGACTTTATCCATAATTTCCTCCAAGAGTATCTTGATGACTAGATGGTGTATGGTCTTATGAAAGACCACTATAAAAAATTGTGCCTTATGTTTTAAAGGTTCAAGTAGCTTTAGATCTTTTTAAACCTGAAGAAGTACATCTTCACAACTCTATTTAGGACATTGTTTAGGCACATCATTTTCAAAGATGGTTTGCTGATTAATCCAAAAATGATAACCATAATAATCCAACTTTAGACTCCCTTAATGAAAAAATACATGCATGTTTTCTAGTCCATTGTGGCTACTATAGGAAGTTCATTCGAATATATGTGAAAATCATAACACCTTTATAAAATCTCTTGCATAATGATGGCCCATTCTAATAGGCTAAGTCACAAGAGGAGGCCTTTGAAATACTAAAGCTGAAGCTGGTCAGTGTGTTAATTCTACAATTTTTTGACTAGATGACTCTTTTTCACATCCACATTTATGATTTAGGCTCTACCATTATTACCATAGTGGCACAACTAGGTGAGGGTAAGATGGACCACCCCATCTCATTTGCAAGTAGAAAATTGACACAAGTAGAGTATAATTGTACCACCACTGAGTGAGAGGCACTAGAAATGGTCTATGCCTTTCAAAAATTTAGGCAATACTTTCTAGAAAACCTATTCATCTTATTCATATATCATGAGGCACTCAATTACCTCATGAATAATCCTATTTTACATGGGTGCATATGCAAATGGATTTTTCTTATCTAATAATTCTAGTTATCTATAGTCATTAAACCTAAGAAGCAAAACTTGGGGCCAGATCATTTATCCTACATCAACTCTAGTGATGTGGTGATGTCCATAGAGTATTATATGCTAGACACAGTTATATATATTTTAACACTTTCTTGAAGATCTAACAAAGATTACCACTTTCCTAATAGCTGAGTTTACACCTTAGACCTTGTCCAATAAGGAAAAGAAATAACTTGGGATATACACTACCCCCTTCTAGTTCATTGAAGGGGAGATATATAAACTAAGTGGGATGAACTCTTGTACCGGTGTGTTTTAGAACACAAATGGGACTCCATCCTCCAAGAAATGTATGAAGGGATTGCAAGAGCCCATTACATTGGTGATGTAATGACATGTAAGGTATTATAGTTAGGCTTATGGTGGCCAAGCTTGTTTCAAGATGCCAAGGGTTATGCTAAGGCATGTGATGTATGTTAGTGCACTAGAAAGCCTAACCATCAAGATGAGATGCCTCTCATTCCCATTCTTTCCTAGGCACCATTCAAAAAATGGGCCATTAACTTTGTTGGGACAATCACTCTCATAGCATGACATACTGATGCTAGATATATTTTAGTGGCCACTGACTATTTCACCAAGTGGGTCAAAGCTGCACCAACCAAAGACTGTATAATGATAATATCCATGTGCTTTAAATGAGATAACATCATCATCAGGTATGGGTACCCATTGAGTTTGACTAGTAATAGGGGCACTCATTTCATCAATGAAACTTTATGCATCCTTCTCACTGAATACATGGTGGCACACCATAAGACCAACCCATATCATCCCTAGGCCAATGTCATAGATGAAGCCTTTAAAAAAATCTTAGGAATGTGCCTAACAAAGATATAATGCATTAGTTGTAGGGGCTAGGATGATCATGTTTCATTGGTACTTAAGGCATACCTCATGACCTACAAGCACTTGAATAAGGCTACACTATTTCAATTGGTGTTTGGCATTAAAGAAATTCTAAACATAGAATTCATGGTGCCCTCCTTGTGTATTGCATGAATTAGCTACTTAAATGACCAGGAATCTTTAAGCATAAGGTTGGAAGACTTGGAGTTCTTGGATGAGAAGCACGTCTAAGATAAATGGAGTCAACATGTTGAGAAAGCATGTTAAAAGTGATGGCATGATAATCACTTCAAGCACAAGGAGCTAACTAAATGAGTATTGGTATTTCTCTATGATTCCAAGTACTTTAAGCACCTAGGAAAGTTGTAAATTTAGTGGATGGGTCTATAAATCATCCACCACATATTGAAAATTGGTGCATATAAGCTGTGTATATTACTTGATGAAATACTCCCTGGGTATTTCAAGGTTAACTGACTGAACCCATATAGGTATTAGGTTGGTACTCACACCATCAAAACTCTAACTTCTTATTCAATAGTTAGTTTAAGTTGAGCTGATTAAAATAAGGTTTGGTGAAAGACAAACCATTCCTTTTCTTTCTTTTGTCCCTTATACAATGTACATAGGTAATGAGCAATGCATGAAGGCCACAATAAATTTTGTGTCAACACTTCATGCATAATTCCAATCAGGGGAGTTGAACACTTGTGCCTATAAGTACAAAAGGCTAGACATCTAAGTAGTGGGCATGCGAAGCTTACTAGGTTCAAGCAGAAGTAGTTAAGAGAAACACATGCATAAGATAAGAAGTGTGAGGCTCTCAAGGGCCCAAAAATGAACTAGTATAGCACTACCTTTGCACCATAATCATAAAGAGGTACATCAATTGATATAGTTGCCAATAAACTTGAAGGTAGATAGTGAAGATGAATTTACTAAAAGTGTACAAGAGTATTAGGAGAAAAATAAATCACTGGAATGCTAGCATAAGGGATTTATATGTGGTAGGATAGGACAAGGCAAGATGATGCACATAAAATTGACCAAGGAAGAAAAGTGAACTTGAAATAGGAGTGAAGCTAGAGAAGAGGTATAATTGAGGAGGCTAAGTTGTGTGCATATGAGGTGTTGTACCCAAGTTCCCATAAAAAAGGTGAAGGTCATGTTGAAGGATACACATATAGAAGGAAGTCATCCAAGGCAACTTGCACCCCCTTTTAGAGTAAGTACATGGACTATGCCAACTAGACAAATCTCAATGCAAGGTGATATTTGGATTAGTCACTATAGATCTTGCACTAGCTAGCAGGTAGTTGTATAAACACCAAATTTCATAAATACCCCACTACCAAGAATTAGATGTGGTGGCTTGAGAAGCATGGATGCATATAGTGGAAAAAGTAAGATATCAACTTCTCAATGATAAATCAACACACAAAATGTGCTTGTCCACCCTGGATAGTGTAGTGGAGTTGATAGACCAATAATAGCTTAGTACTCGACACATGTCCATCTGACCTGGTAAAAGATGACCATCCATCTATAAAAGAATGCTTGTAGTTGAATTTAAGGGGGGAGTGAGGTAAAAATTTTTAGGGAAGCTCTGATGAAATAGAGAGTGAACTATTAGTGTTTCTTAGCATGTATAAAGTAGTTTAGAGGTTTGAATGTATAGCCTAAGCTCACATGTGAGCCACTATGCATGAATAGAGTTAAGGGGAGCACTTGATCAATTATTTTTATTGTATTTTGTTGATAAGCTATAAGTGAATGAAGATACTATTGGGGAAATGAAGTATTATTCTTTGATTTCTTTAGGTTTGTGCAATTTATACTTATGAGTTATGTTCTTTGAGAAATGACAGTTGATATTGAATGTACTGTGAAATGAGGGTTCTACCCTAGTCACTAATGGCATCCTCATACCATTATCAACCGTGGCTAACCTATAAATGCATTAAGTGCTAAAACTCAAATGCACCAAGGTCCATAGAATCATGCCTAAAGTGTTACATAAGGGTGAGCCCTTAAATTTAAGTTGTCCCTATAACTTGTATAACTAACTGAATGGCCCTTAACTCCTGACTCGATAACCTGCACCCATAAAAGCTTGGTTTAGCCATAAATGGACTTATACCTTAGGATATATGCTCTCATGAAGTCTTGCACCCAGTGACCTCCCTAGGAAAGACTTATCACTAGAAGGCCACCTAAACCCATCTGGCCAATGATTAAGCCCCTTTGAACCCCAAATTGTGCCATGATACAACTAGCCCAACATGAGCCTAGTCCCTTCATTATTATACTTCCAGTGAGTGCACAAGGCTTGCACCTTATGTGAAACTAATACCAACCACATAAAATGATTAAATGTTGTGCACCAGACCTTATTACCCTCATGCTTAGCTCTAACAAGTCTAGATATGACTTGGCTCGATGGTTAAGTGCATGGCCAAGCATATTAACTGACCTAGTAAAATTTTCTACAACATTTTGGTTGTATTTTTGGGACCTATGTTGAATTTTATTACTAAAATGGTGTAACAAAGTGATGATTATACTATCACTCGATAACATCGAGCACTAGATAAAGTAAGTGGAAGATAGTTTTACATAGAACCATCCTACATATAAAGGGTAAAAGCTGAGAAAATGGGTACAATCCAACTTGTATGACACCCTGCATGAAGTGTTCTTCTACAAGCTACTCGAGCATGTGTACTAGTAGTTGGTCACTTACACTACTACCAGGAAGTGAAGCTATGGATAGTGCCTCGAGTAGACCATAGAGTGTGTAGAAAGGTTAGAGATCTTAGATGATTTTTGGACATGTGTTATGGACAAGTGGTGAAGTGGCACATTGAAAAACTACATGTTAGAGTTCATAGCATTGACCTTCTCATGCCCATAAGAAGTAGAGTATGAGTTTCTTTATGAACCAAGAGGCAGATTCATAAGAGGGATTGATATCAAATTGAAGACACTTTTGGTGAATTATAGTATTGAAACTATAAGAATGGAAGGTTAAAGTCCTTACATGTATGAACAAGCATGAAGGGTGAGAGGGGGAAGTGTAGGTAAGGTGTAATGGAAGAGGAACAATAAATTAACACCTGAGAGCTTTGTAGGATAAATTATATTAAGCAAAGGCATAGGTTAATGGAATATCTATAACTTGGAAGTGTTGAGAGGACCTGTAATGAGTGGGAAGGGCTTGGGAAAGGATCCCTTAAACTGGATTAGTATGAAGAGAGAGAAGAGGAAGTAGGAGACCAGACTTAGTAGTGGGGTGAAAGATGCAGTGGGTTCCTACAAGATGTGGCACTAAAAAATGTGCTAGAAGTAACTACCCCCTTTGAACCTAAAGTGCAAGATCATGCACTAGATTCTTCACCAAAATAAAGAAGAATGGTAACTGAACTTGTTATCGACATAGGCTTTGATAGGGTCCAAAATTTGGATCAAGAATTTATAATTGAGAAAATAATTCCTTTTGAGGAATTGAGTAATTATATAGTGAATATATCATTCACCAACACAAGAGCATTGAACATAGGCATAAGCACCTTGTGTAGAGAAAGTTAGCTATTCCAACTAGGTAATAACCCATAAGAAGTGGCATGGCACTGTTAGTAAGCATTACTATGTTGAAAAATTTAGTAGCAAAACCAAATCCATTAGGGTCAATGCTTAACACTTCAAGTGGAGGCATGAGAGGGCCACCTTGTGTAGAGAATATTAGCTATGCCAACTAGGTAATAGCCCATAAGAAGTGGAATGGCACTGCTAGTAAGAAATACTATGTCAACAACTTTAGTAGCACAACCAAATCCATCAGGGTCGATGGTTAACCCTTCAAGTGGAGGCATGAGAGGGCCACCTTTGATGTATACCCAAGGGGGGAAGTGCATTGGAACCTAGTGCCACCCCCTTAATAGATCTCTTATGAGATGGTGATGCACTTGCTTGAGTATCATAGAATTGAAATATGTTGTGGAGCATATGCTAAAGTGTGAGTTACAATGGTGTGCTTAGGGAATCACTCAACCTGAGCATAAGGAAACCCAATTTGTAACCACCCTGCTAGATCATGCCCATACCTGGTATCAAAAATTTGATTAGAACTAGGCTATGGTTGACTACAATGTGCTGAAGAAGCATTCTTGAAAGAGTTTGATATCCCTAAGTTTAAGTAGTAGAGCATCATGGTGCTCAAGGAAATCAACCAAGGGTTACCCGAGAGCATGTGCCTATATGATTTTCATTTTAAAAATCTTTTATCTAAGCTTCTATATGACATTCACCCCTCCAAGCATGCATAATGATATTTTGGAGGCTTGTTGGTACCATTTAGAATAACACTATTTATGAAGATGCTCATAGACCCCCACAAAGAACTTGAAGCCACACTCTAGGGTAAAGTGGTAGGCAACATTGATACCATGATTATCCCATTTATAGAGGTTTAGATTGCATCAATGGCCTCCCAACTATAGAAGTTAACTATTGGTTTAGTGCATGACAGTCATAGTAGGTTATGGTGCACTGACTATGAGATGGAGGGGCATAATAAGAGTAACTACCCATGAAAGAATGTATGTTCCATACTTATCAACTATGAGGTTTGTTATGGGCCACATGACTCATGAAACTATCCTAATTTATATAATTCTAACCAAGTAAACACCACCATTTACTACAAGATGTGTGATGCCTATACATACTCAATGATGGACTATAAATTCATCGATGAGATGCACCAGAATATGGAAAGGGGCCCAAAGATGTAACCTACACAAGCACACAAATAGAATAAGAGATGCATCACCGATGGAAAGACATGGGCCTTCGTGAAGACCATATTGATGTATCACTAAAATCACATCGAAGGCATGAAGAGATGAAATCCAAGGGCATGTCCCAAGTTGAGATTGATTAGGTGGAGGCCAAAGAGATAAGAAAGAGAGAAAATAAATGCACCACATAAGACATTAAGAGGAATGATGAAAAAGAAGGCCAATAAATAAGAGGTAGCAAGAAAGGCCAAATTAAAGAAGGTTAAGAAGAAGGAGAGAGAGGAGGAAGTGGATCATAAAGAAAGTGAGTGTATGTTAGAAGAAAGAGAAAAGAAGAAGGATTCTACTAGTACATGACCCAAGGAAGAGAAATTACTATAAATGATGCTTAGTACCTCCACTAAGAGAGCAGAGGAATCCACACAATAGGCATGCTCTGACTCTAAAGGGGCACCTAAAGAAAAAGAAGGTGATACTAGTACCTTAGAGTAAAAAATAGAGGAAACATGGCCACGATAAGAAGAGATGGATGAAGGGGAGAAGTCCATAGAATAACCCCTAAAAAGGTAACACAATAGTGGGTCTAATATTGAAAAAAGAGAGGGGGATGATGAGAAAGAAGGAGAAGATGAGAAGAGAGAAGAAGAAGAAGATGATGAAAAAGATGAAGACACAAGATTAGGTAATATAACCAGTGAGGAAGAAGAGCTTGGTGAAGATGAAGAGTATGAGCCCAAAAATAGGGGAAGGGCATAACAAGAATTCAAGGAGGATTATGACTTATACATGATGGAGTGTATGCCTCTAAGAACTTTGTGACCCTGATGTGCCACTAGGTCTCTTGGGTGTGGACTAATACATGGGTGAGCCTAAATTTGAGGTTTTAAAAAAGGTGATCTAACGTGTCAAGAAGCCTAATAAGGGCATGATTACCACCTAATAAATCCATAACATATGAACCCTATACACTTTGAAAATGTGCTAATCAAAATGGCATCCTCAGTGGCATGCAAGAACATTGTCAGTTATGTTCATACCAGTAGTTAGAAAAAAATAGTGAAGGACATGGAGAAAGAGCTTGAGGCAACAAAGCTTAAGCTCAAATAGATAATAGAGCACATGTAAGAGGTAGAGCCATCCTTCCTAGATGGAGTGGATACCTCTATAATGAAAGAGGTTGATTATGTTTGCATGCTTATGGAGCAGATGTTACCAAAGATAAAGCCAATTCTTGAAGAAGAACAAGACCCCTGTGAGGCCTTATGAGGTGAGTTAATTTTTTTTTGGATATGGTCAAATACATATTCACTAAAATTGGAGAAGGCATCAAGGAAGCTGACACAATATTTGGTAACTTCACTAATCAGGGAGCCATCATTGATATGCACCTTAAAAAGGCAGAAGAGAAAGACTCTCTATTCCAACACTCCATGGTAACCAAGGTTGAGTGTGTGTAGGTGATGGTCAAGGTTAACTATCTTAGCACTCAATTAAAGACTCAAGAAAAATATTTGGAGGTGGTATTCCATGTCTTCCAAATAAAGGCCGGTGAGCAGGGGGAAATATTGGATTGTGGAGTGAAGCAAGTGAAGGAAAGGCTAGAATCCTTTAGAAAGGAATTAGAGAGCACATATGTGCTTTCCCTATAGGCTGCATCCACTAAAGTGGATGGTGCCATTGAAGATATTAAGGGCACCATCTAAGCCTTTGAAAATTTTAAGGAAGACTTGAGGCAGGGTGCATGCAAATTCTATGCACCTAAGACATTTCAAGACTAGCCTAGGGGGGACTAGAAATTTTGTATGGGGTAATGTTATTCCCCCTTTTAGACAAAGTATGTGGACTGTGCCAACTAGATAAATATTAACATGAAGTAATATTTGGAGTAATTTCTTCCTTTTTTTACATTTTGGTGCAATCTAAAGGAGTCCACATGGATCTTGTGCCAGGTGTCAGGTAGTTGCATAAGCACTAAATTTCATAAATACCTCATTACTAGGACTTAGTTGTGGTGGCTTGAGAAGCACAAATGTTGGAGAGTGGAATAGGTGAGATAGTGACCTCTCAATGATAGATCAACATATGATATGCACTTGTCCACCCTAGATAGTGTAGTGGAGCCAACAAACTAGCAACAACTCAGCACTTGGTACATGCCCATCTAACCTAGCAATAGATAACCATCCATCTATAAAATAAGGCTTGTAGTTGAAGTTAAAGGGGGGAGAGGTGAAAAAGTGCAACAAATCTCTAGAAAAATAGAGAGTGAACTATTAGTGTTTTTTAGCATGTATAAAGTAGTTTAGAGGTATGAATGTATAGCCTAAACTCACATGTGAGCCATTGGGTATGAATAGGGGGAATATTTACTCAGTTATTTATATTGGATTTTGTTGATGAGATATAAGTAAATGAAGATACTATTGGGTAAATGAAGTATTAGTCTTTGATTTCTTTTGGTTTATGCAATGTATACTTATGAGTTACATTCCTTGAGCAATGTTTAGCTGATATTGAATGTATTGTGAAATAAAGGTTCTACCCTAGTCACCAATGGTGTCTATGTTTCATTAGCAACTATAGCCAACTTATAAATGAATTAAGTACTAGAACCTAAATGTACCAAGGTCTAAGGACCCATGCCTATATCGTTACCTGAGGGTGAGCCCTTAAACGTAAGTCATCCCTATGACTTGCATAACTCACTAAATGGCCCTTGATCCTTGACTAGACAACCTGCACCCGTAGAAGCTCAATCTAGCTAAAAATGAACTTTCACCTTAGGATATATTCTCTCATGAAGGCTTGTGCCCAGTGACCTCCCTAAGAAAGACTTAGTGTCAAAAGGCCACCTGAACCCATTTGGCCAATGATTAAGCCCCTTTGATCCTTGAGTTATGTCATGATGCAACTAGCCCAATGTAGGCTTGATCTCTTCACTTTTGTGCTTTGGTTGAGTGCACAAAGATTTTGACTTGTGTGAAACTATTGTCAATGCCATAACATGATTAAATGTTGTGCACTAGACCTTACTACCCTTGTGCCTAGCTCCACCAAATCTAAAACTGACTTGGCTTGATGGCTAAGTACGTGACCAAGTGTAGAAATTAACCTAGTAAACTTTTATGTAATAGAAACTATAAAAAGTGTGAGATATGGCCTTACCAACATGATTACTAGGCTTTGTTTAGACCTGGAAAACACAGTAAAAAATACTTTAGAGGGCAAAATTACATATTTGTATCTTCTAGCATGATTTGTCAAGTGAGTTAGAATTTGACATATATATTCTTGGAATAAAAATGGACAAACCCATTTGATAATTTTCCTTGAATCATCCACACATGTGAGATATTAATTCACCAATATGCTCACTCAACTTTATTTGGACCTATAAAAATTGTCTATGGAAAAACAACAAAATTTTCTTGAAAGGCCAACTTTGGGTTCTCATATCTTTTGGCATGTTTTGTTGTATAAGTTGAAACTTGGTGTATATGTTATTAAAATGAATATGAATAAATATATTTGATAATTTCTATTGAAACAATCACATGTGTGAGATACGGTCTTGCCAACATGCTCACTAGGCTTTGTTTGGACCCAAAAAACACAGTAAAAAATGCATTAGAGGGTAAATATGCACGTTTGTATTTTCTTTTTTGATTCATAACATGAGCTAAAACTTGGTACATATGATCTAGGTATGAATATGAAAAAACACATATGACCATTTCTCCTAAAACTATCACACGTGTGAGATATGGCCTTGCCAACATACTCACTTAGCTTTATTTGGACCCTACAAAATTGGCTAAGTATAAAAAATAGTAGAATTTGGTTGTGAGGCCAACTTTGGATCTCCATAACTTTTTATGAGATTTTGTGGATGAGATTAAATTTGTCACATATGATCTTGTTATGATGATGAAAAACCCCATTTCATCATTTCTCTTTGACTCATCCACACGTATGAGATATGACTTTAACAAATTGCATGTTCAGATTTTTTGCCATTAGACCAGAATGTCTAGATAGACATAATGAGGGACCAACTAAATACCATGAACTTCCTTACTTATTACAAGCACTCTTAGTACCCCATAGGGTTTTTAAAACATTTATATGGTCTTTATCAATTGATAAATGACACTTTAAGTGAACCTAAAGTGTTTCAATGGATGATCTTCAAATAAAAATAATGTGCAAACATGCTAGTGAGACTCTGATCAAGTGAATTTTCAATTCTAAGGTACAAATTTACACAATTTGACACAAGAGTCCCCATTTTTCATAAATAGAGGTATGTTGACCTCAACAAATGGTGACTTTCAGGGGAAACATAGAAATATGTTAGAATTCAGAGACTTTAGTTTAGACAAATAACTAAGCTACTTATTCCATTTGATCGATAACCATTATTAATATCAATTCATGATTATAAATTTTTTTGTACATGTATAATTAGGATCAAACATAAGACCTAGTCATGTTGTGTGTATGCTTTGATTCTACTTACTAATTGACAAAGGATTTAGAGACCAACTTCTAGGTTCATGATTTTAATCATTAACATTAAATTTTAACATGTTTGAATACTCATTAAAGACTATGCTTCACTCAAGGAAGGATTGAGAATTTCTCTACTACCATCCAAGTATCCATAGCCTTGATAGAGATGCCTTTGGCTCCGCTCATGGCCTTGCTCCACTGCCAATCATACATTCATAGACCTGATGGAGAATTTCAAAATCTTCTTTGCTTGAAAAGCTTTTGATTTTTCAATAAAATTTTATTTTTATATTTTTTAGATCATTTTTGGCCTTCTAACAAAGGTTGAGAGCTAGGTTATCTAGGTTTATGGATTTGGTCTAGTGTTTTATTTTTAGACAATCACCCTTGGCTGTAAATGTTGTCCCAAGTAATTAATAATTTTTAAGTGCAAGCTTGACTATATCCTAATAGTTTAAACTTTTATTCTACATGTGTAATCTTTATTAAAACCAAGCTTAGATAATAAAAAGGTTGAAAATCTCAAGGAACAATTAACTTATCCATTAGTCTTTGCTAGCTTCTCTAAACTACAACATCAAGCTCATATTTTAACAATCCATGATCAACCAATGTTGAGAAGTCATATATTCATTTCTAACTGTGAAGCTCTTGAGCAGTTAGATGAAACTTGAGCTGAGGGTTGTCTAAAAGGACTAATTTAGAATCAAGGAACAAAGCACAAAAATCAAACAAATATGTATAGGTGTTATATAAAAACAAGGGACAAGAAGGAAAAAATAAGAAAGAAAGAACATGAAAGAAACTAATCTAAGTCCTATACTAACTTCATAAAATACTTACCTTCAAGATCAAATGGAAAATTATTTAGTCTAATAAAGAACCTTAAAACTTGATTTTTTTTTATGGAATCTTTCTATAAATAGGGGTCTTTGGATGAATAGATATTTTGTATGGTGTGACTTGGGCTCCCATATCCATTCTTAAGTACATAGATTGAAGATATGAGTCTAAAATCCAATCCTCTCCCTCCCAAATCCTTCTATTTTGCTATAGGAGTGTTAGTCCTACTTTGTCCATAAATAGTTATTGTATTATATCATCTTAACTCAATAATGGTAGCTTGGCTTGTATCTTTTGAATGATGTCTTCATTAGGTTCTTTTTGAGGTGAAAGTGGACTACCAATCTTTGCACAAAAATCTTCTAATTCATCCTAAAAATTTTCTTCATCCTGTTCAATTTAATGATGTTCATCTATAATCTCATCATAAAAAACATGTTGGTCCCATACCTCTATCTTTTTAATGAATTCATATGAGAATTATCGATCTATTATGCTTGTTTCATCTTCATCTTTGATGAGGAAAGGTATATCCTCTATCCAACCAAGTTCTAACTCATCTTGTCTTGGGATCTCCCAAATGGTATAGTCTTCTTGAATCTCTAGACCATTGGTGTAATCCTTAGATATAGAATCAATATGTTATTCTATCCCATCATCCACCATCTCAAGCTTCTTTATTTTATTCAAGAAATCATGGTATGATTGCTATCGATGATCATCTTCTTCAGGATTATTCTCCATCTCAGTAATGAATCTATGTGGATTATCTTCTTAGCTACCCTCTGAAGAAGTATTATCTTGTACTTGATCTATATACATCATTGAAAATCCTTGGGAAACCTCTAACAACTCATCTTTTTCATTTGTAGGTGTCTCAATGATGATGTTTTGTTGGTCTTCAATTGAAATCTTTTTCACATTTTTAGGAATATAAGTCATCTTAGATGCAACTTATTCAAGTGGCTCATCTTCATCTTCATCCTCATCTTAAAATGGGGAACCAAAGGTTTCCACCATTAAAGATTGAGATGTCTCTAAATATTTAAATGTACCTATAATATTATCTCGATTAGGTATAACTCCATATATGTCTTTTCCATATTAAGATGTTTCAAAAACATTGCAATGATTATCCAAATATACATCACAAAAATTCATATGTATGTCTTCAGATGACTCATCATGAAACCTTCTTGGAGGTATATTAAACCTTTGATAAGAGAAATTTATACTAGAGTTCTCCTCATTATTACCCATTTGCTTTTGCAACTACAACAAATTAGTGCTCAATTTTTGAACCATTTTCAATATTAAGTCATTTGAATTATTTAGGGTCTCAAGCCCATGGGTTAGAGAATTAATAATGATTGTGGGCATTGGATTTCTATGATTTTATGGATGGAGTCCATTAATAATGCTATTTAGGAACCATAAGATCTAGCCATGACATGGATGACTCAATGGTACTTGGTTCTGGACTAGAGGCTGATTCAGGATAGATATATTTTAATTGGTGTTAGGTATGGAGTATGCCATTTGTCTTTGAGGTTGAATTTCATCATTAATCATTATGGATTTAGTTTAGGCCCGAGCCAATGTATCCATCACTGGAAGAGATATTTTTAGGAACACTGAGGTCATGGGATCCACAACAACTTTATAAAATTTTAAGGCTAAAGCCTCATTGGGTCTATAAGGGGATATGGTTCTATTAAACCTATTTTAGAACGTAGCGTTGAAGGATTTGATAGTCTCATTAACATCTCTTTTAATTATGGTAAATAGATGATACACGATATAGGGACTAATGATTTTGGTAAATTGATTAATGAAAACATTATTAAAATCATCCCAACTAGTAATGGAATCTTCAAGTAGATTGAAAAACCATTCATATGAAACATCTTTAAAAGTAAAATAAAATAGTCTACATGCTACATCTTCATGATTCACATTTAATAATCTTAATGCAAATTTGAAACTTCTAACATGTTCTTCAACTGTGACAACATTATAACTAAAAGTGGGTAGATATATTTCAAGATTTTGAGGAAGATCATTCACTATACTTGGTACATTGATTGAAGAACCACCTAGCCAAGCCATACCTTGAATACATGAGTATCCTAAAATTATGAAGTAGATTAGGAGCCTAAGATTTTTTTCTCACCTTAGTCTCACTTTTGCAATTCTAGCTTAAGGACTTTGAATCCTATTTGAAATATGATATGTCAAATCAATATTTACAAAGAATAATGATTAGATTGCACATTAAGCAAATTTTACAAAGATTCATATAAATAACAATAAAGGATAACGCTCTTTAACTATGTTAGCTCAAATAAGTATCCAAATTCACCAATATGAATGATCTTTACATGTTTAAGTCCAAATAAAATCAAATTTGCAAAGTATTTATGAATCTTTGATCAAAATAGTTATTACTAACCTTAAACTGGTTGGATTCATGTATCTAAAGCTATCTTTACCATAAATAATCATATGTATTCAAAATACTAATCTTTTTCTAAATAAGCCCAAAGACTAGTCTAAGACCATGAATATCATCAATCTTTCCATAGTTATGCTAAAAAAACACAAATATGTAAATAATAGAGTGATATTTGATAAAAATACACCAAAAACAACAAATATCCTACAAATTTACAAAGATTTGTTGATATCCCTCCTTATAACACCAATACAACTCCTCCTATTGATGCCTAACCATGTACTACAGGTGCTTAGAGTATTTAGTGAACACTTCTCATTTCTAAATTCCTAAGAATCCAATGCATTAGTTGCAAGTTGTGATAATCCTATTATTTTTTGGTGGAATAGAGGAAAAATAAATGATTGTTTCACAATATTTACATTAGTTGGTGGTTGGGAGCCACCATGGACAAACAATAGATCTATGCAAAGTATGTAGGACCTATGCTAAGAATAATGGACTATGATCAATAACTAATCTAAAGTGTAATATAAGATGGATATTTACAATGATAATTAAACTAAAGTGATGAGGTTAAAAGAAGAAGAAAAAGGAAGGGTAGGGTAGAAAGAGATATTGTTGGTCTTGCTTCAAACATTATGACAAAGTTCACATATCATCTGAATATTTGTTCAACTAATGTATGAAATGAAGCAGCTTAAGCCTAAATCACAACATACATCAGGCAAGCTTTAAAGGAAGGTATGAAATGATGCAAATATGAACTAGACTCACTTTAAAGACACTCCTACAAGCAAACAACATTAGCCCAAATACAAAATAAGTGCAAGAAATTAAATAAGCCTAAAAAAATTAAACTAATCTAGAAGTGGCACAAATTAGCAGCTCTACATCCAAGATACACATCTAGAATCCATAGGAACCATTCAAATCTGAAAGTGAAATCAAAAAATTGAGAGATAAACCATATAACACTTCATACAAGCAAATACTAGACAATCTTTGCAAAATTCCTTGCTTATATTAACTGATCCTAGTTTACAAAGTAAATTTGGATCTAAGAATTGTTAGCCAAATTTCATACCTTGTTTTAAAACTTCCTTTGGCTAAGTTCAATGTTCACTTATCTATTTTAGATCACCTGTAAAAGACCAATTGTTTTGTTTTCTTTTCTTCAAAGATTTTGTTCAGCATTTTCAAGTGTCTTTTTGGTCTTTTTCCCAAGGTTTGAATTATTTTAGGTTTCTTGTCTTAGAATTTTTGTCTTGGACAAAATGTCTAAAAGGATTATCTCCATATATTCCTTGAAGGAATTATTTCAGCCTTTTTGTCTTAGATAAAAAGTTTGAAAGAATTATTCCTTTGTCTTTTCCTGAAGTTTGTCCTTCAAAATTTTTCCAAAAGAATTGTTTCAGACTTTTTGTCCAAAACAATCCTTCTGAAAAGTGCCCTTCAAAACTTTTTTGAAGGGTCTCTCTCTCTCTCACAAGTTTCCTTCAAATTTTTTTTGAAGGGAGACTTTCTCTCCAAAGTTCCCTTTAGAACATTTCCAAAGGGCCACTTTCCATCCAAAGTGACCTTCAGAACTTTTGCAAAGGGTCACTTTCCCTCCAAAGTGTCCTTAAAAAAAGTTTTTGAAGGGACACTTTCTAGGCCCGAAGGGATCATTCCAAAAGGAAGTGACCTTTTCAAGAATTCCAAATGAATTATTTTAGACTTTTTGTCTACAACCATCCTTTAGATAAGCCATACTCTAAAGGCCTGAAAAGACATGGACCATTGAAAGGGGAGAGCATGCCCATGGGAAATCTTTTAGGGAAAATGTTCGATGAAAATGTCTTTGGGAATTCTTTTAGGAAAGTACCCACATGAATTGTTCAAGAAGGGTACTCAATGAAAATCCCCAGTGGAATGATATTTGAATGAACATCAACTTCAAGATAGTGAGCTAATCATTAGGGTTCAAATAAAAGGATTCACAAGTAGATCCAAGGGATCACATCCTTAATATATTGAAACAATGGGATAACCCATATCACCATTAATCGACTATGATCCATATCATTTTGTGACAACCAACCAGGGAAGAGAAGAAGCCAAAAGAATGAAAACAACAAATCACCATGCTTAATAGAATGTCATTAGCATGAAGACAAATCTACAATAGATGGATAGCCGTATTGATGCCATGACTCAACTGAGAATATCCCAATTCTGTTAGTACAAACCATTGAAAACGCATCTTTGAGAGAGTAGGACAAAATGTGTAACATCTTGTGATGACATGGATTAACCAAATGGCAAAAGAAAACATCCTTTATAAATATGGTTGCAGCTGAAGATGGTGACAAAAAAACAAATTGATTCCTCTCCTTGGCAAAAAAGGCTTTCCTTTCTCTCTTCCTTCTTTCTATATATACAACCCCTTGGCTAGTGAAAATACATCCATAAAGAGTATGGTGAAGCATTTCTAGAATGATAGCCTACCTTTAAGCATTAGTCCACTCTTTTAACCTTTCAAGTTCTAAATATTGTCTGAGTGTGCAAGCGATATATATTGACAATAAGTGATGGTTTAATGCTTCTGTCCTTTGTCCTTCATGTCTAAGAAAATTTATTGATCTAAAAAGTCATCTAGAGTGTGTTTAAGTGTATAGAATTATTGTAAGAATTTTAACTATTCTTGAATGTGCAATGTGCCTTTCAGTTCATTCTCCTATTTTTTCATGCATCTCACCTCTTTACTAAAATAGTCATGGTATAATCTCTAGAACTTGGAAAAATGTCTTTACATTTTGTTTTATTATGTACTAAGATATGACATTCATGTGGAAGAAAAATCTTGGTGCATCACCATTCTTAAAATAGGTTTCCCTCATGCAATTTCTAACCCTTTTCTTTTCAATCAAGCTAGTGTAGATAGAGATTGTTTTGTAGAGACAAATTTAGGGAGCTAACCCTTTCAATATAGAGGTACATTTCCATTATAGGGATACCCACATACCTATAAGTGTTCCAATGTTTCCAAAATATAGAGAAGGATTGAACACCCCCATTTAGGGTATAAGATTTGGAGATAATAGTTCTAGCATGCCCAGTGGGACCTCAATTCCTAGTTATTTACATGTCAAGGTGAATGTTGCTCTTGATAAATCTAAGTTTTTACTCTTAATACATCATTTGAAAATTTTAAAAGGTGAGAATATTTGGTTTTAGATCAAGTTTCCCAAATTATACTTCATGGTCCTCACTAGGTCATCTAGGACTTTCGATTAAGCCCCTCTAGCTAAAGCTCTTCTTAAAAAATAATACCTTGAACCATTCCCAATGCTTATATATCCTTGGCATAGAGGTTTTTGAGAAGAATAATAATAATTTGAGGAGGTTGGAGAAATAAGAAATAAAAAAGAAAGAAGATAAATGGATAGACAACAACCTTTCCCAACCTATAACACAAAAAATTCAATTGACATTCCTACATACGACCCTATTCCTCCCAATGCTACCAAGAGTCTCCCTCATTTCAATGGAGAGGGTCCTAGTAATCCATATGAGCATATTAGGGACATTTCAAATTTTTGTAACTTCCATAATGTCACATGAGCCAACATAGCCATTACATTGCTTACTATGTCTCTAAAAGTCAAAACACTTGACTAGTATAGGAATTTGGAAGGTGGTTGCATTACAAGTTGGGATGGCTTTGGGGAATTTTTGGTGACTATATTTGAGAATAAGAGTGACAACACTTCATTGATCCATCAGTTAAATGTGATAAAGAGAGGTCCTAATAAATCTATGAGGGATTTCAATGATAGATTTCAAAGGACATGTCATAGGTTACAACCTATCATGAGACTTCCTCCAAGCTTTATGTTCCCCACATATATAAAAGGTATTAGTACTAATTTAGTAGTGATGTTAAAATCTATGGGAGGATTCACTCTACCTGATGCATATGAAATAGTAATTGAAGCTGAAAATAGTTTGATACAAGCTAGAAGACTCCCTCTAAGAGTTTATATGCCATTTCTATCTCATGGTTTAGTTGAAACTCCAATAATAGCTTAATTTCCTAACACTAATGTCAAGCCAAGATACTTCCTAAATAAAGTGGATAGTGCTATGGACAAAGATGAAGAAATCTAATCATTACGAGCTCAGCTCAAGCATGCTCAGTTTTAGATAAGTGCTCCACCTAAACATCAATATTATCCTCAATGAGGCTATAGATATCAAACCCAATATAACTACCAAGGAATAGGATAGGGTTAGAAAGGTTTTAAAAGGCAGCCCAATGCCTCTAATCCTAATCCCACTCCTTCCATGAAGGTTGTTGTTCTAGTACATGCTAATTTGGTTCAAGGAGAGAATCATTTGGACCAATGGGGACAACCTTAAGGTCAATTTATGCATGATGGTGGATAAAATAGTGAAGCTTTGGTGGCACAATATTAAACTACTCCTTATATAACTTTAAAAGAAGCAAACCTTATGCAAAGGGATATCCATGGAGAAGGCAACATCCAAAGTGTAGGTATGATGAACTTCCAAGCAAAAGATGATTATGTGTTAAATCAAATTTTATTTGTAGCCAACACAATAGCCAAGAAGAGAGTGTTGGGAGAAGGTCAATAAGCATGAGTAACTCCAAGATATGCCTCCCCAAGGCCGTAAGTATGACTCCTAATGTAGTTCTTGCTACAAGTCATGTTCCTCAGCAAAATTAAAATGTAAGATTGTCAAGCCTACAACACAATAGGTTTAGACTCCTCTACTTTCAAAGGTCTAAGAAAATGTGAATACTTCTTCTCTAAACATTATTGATTATTTGAAGAATGTCAAGACAAGTATATCTCTTTGGGAGGTCTTGCACATGCTTGGTCAAAAGGAGATCTTACAAGAATATCTTGCAATCATCCATACAACCCCTTAAAATTCAAAAAAAAATTGTGTAGCCCTTAAAAATGATCCAATACATGTCTTAGATCCCTCCACAAAGTTTTAAAATCCTCCACCCTTCTATCTCACCCTCATTGTGGGAGACAAACTGGTCCATAATTGCATTGTGGATAATGGAGCTAGTACCATTGTTATGCCTAAAGTGGTGGTTGATAATATGGAATTAAAATATGATCCACATAAGAAGGGTTTATTATAGCTTTATGGGACTCTAACTAATATAGTGGGACTAGTTAAAGGTTTGAAGGTCTTTCTACATGATTGCCCAAGTTTCCCAATTTTTCAAGATGTGGTGGTAGACCTTCTAACTCATTTTGCTATTTGCTTGTCAAGGGACTTCACATGTAAGATATGAAGGTAAATTTATATTGATTGGTATTTCCTAGATTTTAAAACAAGATATGGAACCAAGTTGATTATAAGGACTTAGCCCTTAACAATGTTTCATATTGAGCCATACATGGAGACAAACTCAAATCAGAATTGTCTAATTAATAAAGAGTAAGAAAGTGTTATGGACGGTGAAGCATCCTCCCCACTTGAAGGTATTTTTTAATCTCTTCCTTGATAAATATAGCACTAAAACACATGGACTTGATCCATATACTTTCATTTAAGAGACTAATTTGGGAGTTTATTATATGCATGAAGGGGATGTTCCAATCCCTTCACTCACTAATGAAGACCATGAGCTTGAAGGAATTTGATAAATGGTTTTCATTGGCCCAAGAAGAAAATTAGGTGTAGGATCTGATGTTATGTTATTTTATCCATGAAATAATTAGTACTCCTCATATATATTATACTTCAGCTTCACTTGTAATGTGGTAGAATATGAAGGCCTAGTCCATGGTCTCCAATGGGCAAAGAAGAGAGGCATCAAGAGTTTAAAGATTTATGGAGATAGTGAGCTGGTCATCCACCAAGTAAGAAATCAAGATACAACCAATAATTTATTGCTTAAATCCTATAATCATAGGGTATGGTACCTACTTGAAGACTTTGACGCCTTCAACATACAACCCATACCAAGGGATTCTAATAAACATGATGACATATTGGCTGCCATAGGGGCATAGTTTGATACAAATGCTGATATGGGACACGAGGAAGATCAATATAATATAAAGATCATTATTATAACCTCTATTCTATATAATGAAGTTTCATGTAGGTTTTTGAAAGTGATGAACATATTTCACACTTCTTACAAAATGAGGTAGGTTTCTCCTCAAGAAACCAAAGGAGATTACATGATAAACATGAAGAGCAAATCATTCAGCTGAAGACAAATAATATATCTAAGGGGATGATTACCTTAGAGAGTTTTTAAAATGAGGATGATTAGAAGAAGAAAGAGTGAGCATGTCAACAAAGGAAGAGAACTATGAAAGATTCTTGATTTTTAAAGATAGACTTTTGAAAATTGGCAAGGTATGTTCTCAACCCAAGAGGTAGGCTTTTACTGAATTGTGAAAAGAGTTTCATGACATATTTGATTGGGATTATAAATAATTGAAAGGTTTTGATACAATTATATCTCATCATACCATCAAGTTAGAACCTAGAGCTAAAATGGTTAGGCAAAAACAAAGGCCTATCAATCCCAAGATAGAAGAACTCATGAAGAAAGAACTGACCAAGTTGATTGAGTCTAAGATCATCTTTCCTATCAAACACTCAACTTGGGTGGCTAATCTTGTACCTATCCAAAATAATAATGGAGAGATCAGACTTTGTGTGTATTTTTGAGATCTTAACAAAGTGTCTCTCAAAGATTATTATCCACTACCCTCCATGGAGTAAATTTTGTAGGTTGTTTTAGGTTCCCAACACTTCTCTCTTCTTGATGGTTATTCAGGCTACAACCAAATATTGGTAAATGAGGAGAATCAGTTCAAGATAGCCTTCACTACAATGTGGGAAACCTTTTCCTATAAGAAGATTTCTTTTGGTTTGTCTAATGCTGGAGCCACTTTTCAAAGAGTAATGGACATGGATTTTAAAGGTTTGATCAATAAGTTCCTACTTGTGTACCTAGATGATGTAACTATCTTTTCAAAAGATGATGTTGATCATATGAAACATCTAAGGTATGTGTTTGAGAAATATAGGGAGTATGGCATATCCCTTAATCCCAAAAAGTGCATCTTTATTATTCATAAATTTAAACTTTTACGACACATTATTTTAGAAGGAGGCTTGTCTATCAACCCCAAAAGGATTGAGGCTATCTTGGGCTTGTCATTACCTCAACACAAGAAGGGACTAAAAATATTCTTGGGGAAAATAAAATTTATCAGAAGGTTTATTCTAGACTTTGCAGTTGTGGTAAAGCCTATCATAGCCATGCTAAAAAATAACCAAGTTTTTACTTGGATAAAAGAAAGAAAGAACAATTTTGAGATAATCAAGATAGCAATTGAAAATCTCCTACTCTCTTGAACCAAAAATTTTCCAAGTATTTCATACTCTATACCTTTGCTAACCTTGATACAATCTCAGTTATGCTCATGTAAAAGAATGATGAAGAGGTAGAGTAACCAATTGCATTCTTCAGCCAAGAATTAGAGGATTATGAGGTTAGATATACATTTGTTGAGAAGTAGGATTTGATAGTGATAAGGGGATTGAAAAAATTTAGGCACATGGTCTCAAAAAATATGATACATGTCATGGTTTCTCATCCCAACACCAAAGAGTTTCTCTTAAGCAAGGACCTCAATGAAAAGAGAGTTGGCTGGATCACAAAGGTGATGGAGTATGACATGGACATCAAGGTGACAAAATTGTTGAGAGGACAAGTATTATGTGGGCATTTATATTCAGATCTTCAAGAGCCAAAAGAAGAGGTCTTAATAAACCAAGTTCACCCCTAACCAGCTGATCAAATACCAGTCTAGAGCTAGACATAAGACATCATCAATTTTATTCAAAATGGTGAGTGCCCTAATGCTTTGAGCAAGTCTCAAAGGAAATAATTCATATTGTAGACCATTCCCTATTGCCTTGTTGATAATTTTCTTTTTAGAAAGGACATAAATAGTGTGCCATTGAGGTGTGTTGATAGTGGTCAATTTGACATGCTATTGGAAATTTTCACAATGGTACAGATGGAGGTCATTTCTCTCTTAGAACTAAACCTACAAATATAATGAGGGTTGGTTACTATTAGCCTAGTATTTTTAAGGACTATTATCATTGGGATAAGGTGTGTCCTCAATGTGTCTTCTTTGTAGGCAAATAGAAACTTTCAGCCCTTCCATTGAATCCTATCCAAGTAGACCAACATTTCATGCAATGGGACCTTAATTTCATTGGTATGATCAAAATTCCATCAAGTGCTGGACATAAATGGATATTAACTGCTACTAACTACTTCACAAGGTGGGTAGAAGCTATTGCATTGAAGGAGGTAAATGAAAATGCTATCTTGGATTTTTATGAGAGCATTATAACAAGGTTTGGAGTTCATCATATCATCATTTCTGATAATGAACTTGCTTTCTTAAGTGCCAATTTTTTTTACTGGGTAGATAAGAATGGAGTTCACTTGAGTACCTCATCCAATTATTACCCTCAAGGTAATGGATTAGCTGAGTCTACCAATAAGAACCTCATCAAGATCATTAAGAGAACATTGGAGAACAATCAAAGAGCCTAGCATAGCAAGTTGAAAATAGCTTTATGGGTAGATAGGATTACTCCTAAGAAATCAATTTGTAACTCTTCCTTTGTTCTTGTTTATGAGAGAGAAACTAGGTTATCCATATCCCAAAAACTCCCTACCCTAGAACTTACACAATAGAAGGAATTACTTGAAAACACTCCAATGGAAGTTAGGTTGATAGAACTAATGCAGTTGCAAGAGGCAAAGGATGATGCATACAAGGCTATAGAGCACCATCAAGTACTCATGAAGAATTCCTTTGATAAAAGAACAAGTGTAAGAGTGTTCAAAGAAGGTGACTTGGTCTTGAAATGGGATGAGGATAGAGAAAATCTAGGTATACATAAAAAGTTTGACACTTTTTGGAGTGTCCCTTACATCATCAACAAGTTCAAGCAAAGCAACTCCTTTCAGCTATCCACGATGAATGGAGAAGAGTTGCATATCCCTATGAATGGGATACATCTGAAGTCTTGTTATTAGTCCTAGAAAGCCATGTTTTGTAAATACTAGTTTTGATGTGTTTTTCCTTTTGGTTGGCTATTGTG
Organism: Torreya grandis; assembly: GCA_037957365.1. NCBI lineage: Eukaryota > Viridiplantae > Streptophyta > Pinopsida > Cupressales > Taxaceae > Torreya > Torreya grandis. Next base: position 1,546,823 of record JARHVA010002866.1, read on the forward strand.
TTCCCTAAGTGCATTTTTTTAAAATTGTCTTCCTTCCTCTTATTTGGTGTGCATATTTTCCTTTGTGCGTTTGATCATCTAGGTTGTGTGTTTTTAGCCAAGAAGCTTGTTCAAGTTTTTTTGAGTGCCTTATGCATGAATCCATGCTCAATGGAAGGATTTAAGCGATTGGTCTTTAGCATAGCAGACATGCCTCCCTTTAGAATCACCAAGAATATTAGCCAAATTTCATACCTTGTTTTGTAGCTTCCTTTGGCTAAGTTCAATGTTCACTTGTCTATTTTAGCTCACTTGTAAAAGACCAGTTGATTTGTTTTCTTTTATTTGAAGCTTTTGTTCAGCCTTTTCAAGTGTATTTTTAGTCTTTTACCTAAGGTTTGAATTCTTTTGAGTTTCTTGTCTTAGACTTTTTTTCTTGGATAAAAATTTCAAAAGAATTCTCTCCTTGTCTTCCCCAAAGGAATTCTTTCAAGCTTTTTGTCTCAAACTTTTTTTTGGGGTAAAAAGTTTGAAAGAATTATTCCTTTGTCTTGTCCCAAAGTTTATACTTCATAAATTTTTTGAAAGAATTTTTTTGGACCTTTCGTCTAAAATAATATTTTCGAAATGTGCCCTTTGGAACTTTTCCGAAGGGTCTCTCTCTCTCCAAAGTCCCCTTTATAACTTTTCCAAAGGAGCACTTTCCCTCCAAAGTTCCCTTTGAAACTTTTTTGAAGGGCCATTTTACCTCTAAAGTTCCCTTCATAACTTTTTTGAAGGGCCACATTCCCTCCAAAGTGTCCTTCAAAAAAGTTTCTAAAGGGACACTTTCCAAGCCTAAAGGGATCATTCCAAAAGGAAGTGACCTTTGCAATAATTCTGAAGTCATTATTGCAAAATTTTTGTCCATAATAATCCTTTAGATAAGCCATACTCCAAAGGCCCAAAAAGACATGGAATATTCAAAGGGGAGAGCATGCCCATAGGAAATCATTTAGGGAAAATGTCTGATGAAAATGCCCATGGGAATTCTTTTGGGGAAAGTACCCATGTGAATTGTTTAAGAAGGGTTCTTGAAGGAAAAACATTAGTGGAATGATGGTTGAATGAACATTAAATCAAGAAAATGAGTTAACCATTGGGGTTCAAATAAAAAGATTCACAAGTAGATCCAATGTCTCACATCCTTCATCCATAAAATAATGAGAGAGCCCATATCACCATTAATCAACCAAGATCTATGTCATTTCATGACAACTAACTAGGGAAGAGAAGAGGCTAACAAAATGAAAATGACAAATCACCATTCCCAATGGAAGGTCATTAGCATGAAGATAAATCTGTAATAGGTGGATAGTCACATTGATGCCATGACTCAGTCGAGAATATCCCAATTCTATTAGTATAAACCATTTAAAAAGCATCTTTAAGAGAGTAGGATAAAATGTGTAATAACTTGTGATGACATGGATCAACCGAATGACCCAATTAAACATCCTTTGTAAAGATGGTTGCAACTAAAGATGGTGACATAAAAACAAATTGATTCCTCTCCTCGGTGAAAAAGGCTTTCCTCTTTCTCTTCTTTCTTTCTATATATACAACCCCTTGGCTAGTGAAAATACATCCACATAGAGTATGGTGAAGCCTTGCTAGAATGATATCCTGCCTTTAAGCATTATTATAGTCCTTTTCCCTTTCAAGTTCTAAACATTGTCTGAGTGTGCAAGTGACATATATTGACAATTGATGGTTTCATGCTTTTGTCCTTTAATCTTCATGTCTAAGCAAAGTTCCTGATCTAACAAGTGATCTAGAGTGTGTTTAAGTGTAAGGAACTATTGTAATAATTTTAACTGTTATTGAATGTGCAATGTGCCTTTCAGTTCATTCTCCTAATTTTTTCATGCATCTCACCTCTTTACTAAAATATTCATGTTAGAATCTCTAAAAATTGGAAAAAGGTCTTTACATTTTACTATTTGTTTCACTAAGATATGACATTCATGTGGAATAAAAACCTTGGTGCATCACCATTCTTAAAATAGGTTTCCCTCATGTAATTTATAACCCTTTTATTTTCAATAAATCTAGTGTAGATAGAGATGTTTTTGCATAGACAAATTTAGGGAGTTAGCTATTTCAATATAGAGGTACATTTCCATTATAGGTATACCCACATGCTTGGAAGTGTTCCAACATTGCCCAAATCTGGAAGAGGACTAAACACCCCCTTCTAGGGTGAAAGATTTGGAGACAACAAGAACTCCCCCCTTTCTTGATGAATTATAATGATCTTTTTATAAGATATAAGGTGGCATGTTAGTTAATGATATCAAGTTACATTTAAACTTGTGTATAAGACAGTTGTCTTTTCTATTACATTCTAAAACAAATGATCTTTTCTAATGAACTAATTGATAAACAATGTCCTCTTATAAATTGCACACGTCAAAAAGAATATCCTATTTCAGAATGTAATATAATGATGGTTACAAAAAGACATTCTTATCTCATTTATCTTTGAGACCTTTTTACTATTGAAGTTTTGAGTTACTATTGTAGAGTCCTCATTGTTCATTGAGCAGCTACTTCTTTTTTACCTACTTTAGTCCAGACATATATTAAATATAGATTAAAAACCAATCAAAATATTGGTTTTCATTTAGCTATTGCATTAATGAAAATATTACAAGCTACATAACCTTACCACCAAACTATTGGGGCCCTCTATTTAAAAGCCATCAGTTGGTTCTCAAATGATGTTCGTGCAAACATCATTTGACATCCATGCAAACATATTTGACATCTCATAGAATGTCAAATTAATCTCATATGTATTTTTTTTAGGCTCAAATTTGACATTTGCATGGACATCTTCTATTTTTGGTCAACTTTGTAATTTTATCTTGAAGCTCAAAGGTCACAGAGGCACCAAAATTACAAGAAATGGACTTGATATTGAAAGGAACAAACCCATTAAATTTGTTGGTCCCAAGGGATTTTTATGTAGACTTATAAAATATAGAAGTTGACTGGTCCATGTGATTTTACATGACATCCTCTTACCTGTTAGGGTAAAAAAAAACTATGGAAAAAAATAATGGAATTTCGTTGAGAGGCCAACTTTAGATCTCCATAAATTTTGATGTGCTTTCAAAGATGAGTTAAAATTTTGCTCATATGATCTTGATATGAAGATGAACAAACCCATTTTATCATTTCTCTTGAAACTATCACATATTCGAGATATGGCCTTGACAACATGCTCACTAGTCTTTGTGTGGACTTGGAAAACACAATAAAAAATGTTTTGGATGACAACTTTGCATAGTTTTATCTTCTAACGCACTTTATCACATGAGATAAAATTTGGCACATATGTTCTTGGCCCAAAAGTGAACAAACACATTTTAACATTTTTATTGAACCCATACGTATGAGATATGACTGCACTAATATACTCACTCATCTTTATTTGGACCCAAAAAAATTAGCTATTTGGAAAAATAGTAGAATTTTCTTGAAAGGCCAACTTTGGGTCTTCATATATTTTGGTGCACTTTGTCACATGAGATGAAACTTAGTGTATATATTTTTAGCATGAATATGAACAAACTGATTTGATCATTTCTCTTGAAGCTATCACACGTGTGAGATATGGTCTTGCCAACATGCTCACTAGGCTTTATTTGGACCCAAAAAATACAGTCAAAAATGCATTGGAGGTCAAATTTATATGTGTGTATATGATTATATGATTCATATCATGAGGTAAAACTTGGTGTATATGATCTAGATATGAAGATAAAAAAAACCCATTTGACTATTTCTCCTAAAATTTTAACACATGCAAGATATGGCCTTGACAACATGCTCACTTGGATTTATTTGGACCTTGTAAAATTGACTATGGAAAAATAATGGAATTTGGCTAAGAGGCCAACTTTAGATCTCCATAACTTTTGATGCGCTTTGGTGGATGAGCTAAAATCTGGCACATATGATCTTGGTATGAAGATGAAAAATCCCATTTGATCATTTCTCTTTGAATCATTCACACGTGTGAGCTATGACTTCAATAAACTATCTATTCAAATTTTTGACTATTAGACCAGAATGTCTAGATGGACACAATGAGGCACTAGTTGAATACCATGCACTACCCTACTTATTCTAAGCACTCTTGATACCCCATAGGGTCTGTAAAACATGTCCATGGTCTTTATAAATTTATAAATGACATTTTAAGTGAACATAAAGTGTTTCAATATATGATCTTCAAATAAAAATAATATGCAAACATCTTAGTGACAATTTGATCAAGTGAATTTTCAATTTTAAGGTAAAAATTTTCAAAATTTGACACAAGGGTCTCCATTTTTTAGAAATGGATGTATGTTGACCCCAACAGTGATGTTCTCATTATTTTCAATGCAAACTAAGGTCTCCAAACTTTAAATAGTCTACATTTAGCTCTTTAGACCAAGTGAGGAGTTTTTAAACTTGTCAAAATCCTTCATAAGAATCTATATTATCTTAATGTTGATGGTTAAAATTTGCACTTGTTTCTAACACCAACAATGGGAAGTTTCAAGAATGTGGGACTTGCGACTTGAAACGACCTCCAAATTTTTAAGAAACTAGTCTCTTCTTTATCTCAAGTGTATAATGAGGAAAGGGATAGGAATTTGAACATAAACACAAATGAAAAGAAAGAAAATCTAACTATGGCAATGCACTTGAATGTAATTCAACCCTTAATTCTAAGCATAGTGAAACTATATGTAAGATTCAATTACATTAAAGAGTGAACAAGGCATGCTCAATGTAAAAGATGAAAACAATAGAAACAGAGGCTCACTGCTTAGACTACTTTTACAATGACATAGAAAATATCAACAAAGGCACAGAACTCAGTCTTCTTATTAATTCTCCAGTCACATAAAAGGCACAAAAACATGCATAGTTACATAAACTTTCCAACTCAAGAAAATAAAACAAAGGCAAATGATATTCCTGATCATAGCTCTAAAAGTCTAAAAACTCTTGACAATATTCTCTCATAGAAAATTCTCTCTAATCTTCTCTTGATCCTTCTTTCGGTGATCTCTACACCCCTCTTTATAGCATTGGATTCCCTCCAGATTATTTGCACGTTCCAAATCTAATGGCCCAACTGAACTCTAACTGAACTGGAAGTGTTTAACAAAAGATATTTCTTAGATTCTAAAACATTCTATCTTCCTGTACTTCATTGGCTAAAATAGATACACAAGATGCTTCCTTCTGTCAAAATGGAGAGGACACTTGGCTAATTACCCCACTTTTACTTGAAAACCTTCTTATTATTTAGGATGCATAAGAAAATGACACTTGGCATGTTTCATAGCACTTACTAAATACACATGGCACTTTTCACATAACCTATACTCTTACTGTGCCTTCGCTTAGAAGTGTTCCATCCTTGACATCTGTCACCATCTACTTCTCCAAAACTTAAACAACTTCTATAGAAAATGGGACCCAAATCACTTCTTGCTCGAGCAACTTCAAAAAGGGAATAGGGACAAGTGGCACTTTCCATACATTTTAAACAAGGGACATGTGGCAATCTCCGCTGCTCTTAGCTACCCTTTGAGAATCCTGCAGAAGATGACACTTGTTAGTCTCTACATCACTCTATCTATTCTATAGAAACATTTGGGCCTTATTTCATATTTACACAAATGATGACACTTGGTGGCTTTTGCTTGCCTCAAAAATAGAACTTGAGACCCACCACAGTCTTTACTTATCAATGAAACAAAGTGAAGATAATTCAAAAGTTGACACGTGGTGACTTCTATTCTCTTCAGCTAGGGATATGTGGCATCTTCCGTTGCTTTTATAAAAGCATATTGAAACCCTTTGTGATTGCCACCTGACATCTTCTGCTTGATCTTGAGAAAAGCTTATTGGAAAGAAGCCTTCAAAACCTAGAAGAAACATGAGACGTGGATGCCGATACTTGTTGCACTCCACTGAGTTACTATGGGACACATGGTACATTTTGTAGTACTTACTGAAATTATGAAAAGTGCCTGAGTTGATGACACTTGGTAGTTTCTGCTCAATTTTAACACTTAGACAAAATTGAGGCAAAAAGAAAATTGAGCTCGCGCTCTGAGTCAAAACTTCACTGTCTCGAACCAAAGTATTCAGGGACAAAAATTTGGATCGCGTGATTGAAAATCAAAATGAAATGTAGAGTATTTTTTACTCTACAATTATTGGTGACCCCAAGGAATTTTGAGCCTACTCAAAAAGAATCTCCAACTCCCACATGATCAAAATGACAATTAATCATAGCTTTAGTAAAGCTATTTGATAGGTAAACCACTCATCATCAGATAATCCCTACTTATTTTGCAATTCATTAAAGGCTAAATCAAAGTTGATAATATCCTTGTGTGAAAAATTCTACAAAATCTGAACCATAGCCTTTAATTTAAATTTAAGCCGGGAAACATGAATCAAAATAGCTTCTACTTTAGGTACTGATGAATCATCCCTTAAATCTTGAAAAATTGCTTGATCATTCTGCGTGGCTAACAATAAAGGTTTAATTCATCAATCATTAGCACAATGTTGTCATCAAGAAAAGGGGAAGGAAGACCTAATTGCACTAAGTCTTCAATGTGTTGTTTCATTTTGCTGATTCATTCTTTCATCACATCTAGAAGCTCTCTGTAATTGATTGCGGTGTAATTGCAATTGAGAACTTCATTCAATCATTTAGCAGTGACCATTCTATCATTAATTCCTACTACTAACAACATTTCATTATTTACATCATATAGCTTTTGTAGTAGCGTTTCAGAGTCCAATACTCTCCCAAAAATAGTAGCCAGAGTGTCTTCAACTAAAGTCTCCACCTTTTTGCACAATTTATGTGCATTTAACAAAAAGGTTAGAGAAGGTCTGAGTTGAATAATCTCCGTAGAGATTCTTTTCCATATTGATTCATAAAGCTCCTTCACCAGATTTAACACCCCTACATTCTTTGACCTATTGGCCAACTCAAGTGTTAATTATTTTGCCCTTTGTCGCTTGGCTTGAAATTGGGCTTGTATAGCTGTGGTATTATTCTTCTCATTCAACAGCTTTTGTTGAAGTTGAGTAACCTATAGTAGGCTTTCCTCACATTTTTTTTGTAATGCTACTTTTTCTCGCCTTAGGGTCATCACTGCATCTTTTACCTACATTAACCCTACTTTTAAGGAATCATTTTGGGCCTAAATAGCGTGGTGAGTTTGAAGAGAAACAATATCTTGCAACTATTTATTTAGACTCTCTATTTCATTATCCTTTGTATTGATTTCTGTGGTCAAATTGCTATAGTTTGCCTTCTCTTTGAATAGATCAATCTCCATCTTCTATAGCTTCCTTGATATTTTCAAGTAATATTCAGCAACTGCAAAAGTGAATTTAGTTAGTAACTCGACCCTATCTTGTGGTCTAAATAGGGACATGTCTATAGCCACTGCATTCATTGTGTAATCTTCTGGCTACATCTGCTCACTTGGCTTGATTATATTTGGTGATAAATGAGTTATTGTCAGTTGCTGCTAAATTAAGTCAAATTGTGACCTTAGATATGGTGTAGCCAAGGCCTTATTATCTTTGATCCTCTTTTTCTCCCTTCGGGCTTCTCTTGACTTCCTAGTAGCATCTGCTTGAGTTTGAAAGGTAGAAGGAGAGGCAATGTGCCCACCTACAAAAGGATGACCTTGTGGCAATCCATATGGAATAACCAATTATTGGTTATGGGCAATTGCATGAGGTATTTTCCTGGGTACATAGGGAGAAAAGTGAGGCAATGATATAGCTTGAGTTGGGATAGACGGGGCAAAATGAGAAATGGGAGCAGTAGAGGTGGTAGGGGATATCATTTGTCCATATGGAATCACCGCCCCTATTGGAGAAGAGAGAGATTGAGAAGAAGAAGGAAAAACAATACCTACCTGAGGAGCCATCGAGGTACTTTGTAGTTGGTGTTGTGAGAGTTCTGCCCTCTCCTCTGAACCAAGTTGAAACCTCAACCTTTTATGTTTTCTTGGTGTTTCTTCTTCTGGTTGTGGTTCTTTTTCTTCAACATCTACCACTACTATTAGTGGTGCTTGTGCAAAACTAGGAACTTCAAGGACTGATGCTAATGGAGAAGCTTTTGGTGGTGAAGATACCACACTCTTTTGTTTTTCCATGATGCTAAGAGATTGGGGACAAACAGTTACAGTGACTGAAGCTGAGGTTTGCCCTGGGGCCTGTGATGTTTGGCTGGATCCTGCCCTGGCTTCTGGCTCTCCACCCTGTGTCAGCAAATTGCTTGTATCAAGGATAGATACAGGATACCGATGGAATTCATCCTAGAGTTCTTCCCATTTCTCATCTAAGTCCATATTTCCAAAAGAGTGAGTTGTCTGACAAATTTCTTGCCTATATTTCCAATAGGCTTCTATTTTCTCAGTGTCCCAGTCTTTATTCTTTAGTGCCCTTCTTAAACCAGAAGTCATTCTGATTTTAGGATCAAAATCCCTTTGCTTAACATAAAAAGTTTCCATGGTCTATTTTGTTGAAGGGGCAAATCTATCAATTCAACATAAAACTCAAGAATATCTTCCCTAGGATTTTTTCTATTTTCCCAAAAGGGGCGGCCCTCATGTGCAATTTTGGCAGCAACCCTATTAGTCCTAATCCATGAAGCTATGAAACCATTTGGGTCATATGCCCATTTATCTTCAATTAGAAGGAAACCCAAGAAGGCTAGCTTTCTAAGCAACACAATCTCAGCATCTCTAGCCTCTAGTGCCATGTTGTTTGTCATCCATGGGACATCATACATTTTCCTCTTCTTCTTCCCAGAACCATATTCATTATCTACCATAGACACCTGCCTAGTGACCTCTAAGAATGCTAAACTAAGGGTCAAAAACTTAGGTAGCAACACTGGTTCCCCACTAAAACCATGGACTCTAATAATTATATGGTGGGATCCAAAAAAGAAATCACAAGGGATAGGGAAATTGGTCATAAGATTTGATACACTTGGAAATAGTCTATTTATAACTGGTTCTAGGCTCATATGACAAAAAGTAAGGGCAACAAAATGTTCCTAAAATCCATATGGGTCGCTAGTTTTGGGCAAAATATGTGTCCATGTAGACATAGGAGTGGTCCTTTGTAGACTAAAAATTGGGTCATACATATTAAGATGCATATGTTGGGAAAAGATGCCAGAGTTTTGATATAACATAAGGTGAAACAAATAAGAAGAATACCTAAAAACCCCTTTTGATTTGAATTGGGCAAGTTATTCCACCATTGAGTATGCAATCTACTCAAAAAAATGAAGTCGATACTCTTGAGTCTTGTCGACAATTTTCAACCTAAAGAGGATAGCCATTTGTTCTCCATATATGGTCATATCATCTTTCATTTCAAAAATGAAAGCCATCATAGAAAGTGCATCTTGACTAGCTTGTGTAAATTGTGCTCTTGCTATAGGCAGTGTCGGCACAGTAGTATCATCATCACCTAATTGCAATTTTGATCTTAAGAACCTCAACTGAGTATTGATGTTTGCCCACATTTTCTGCATTTTAGCAATGGTGGGAAATGTAGCAGTCTTATCATGATACAGGGCCAACATTTCTCTGATAGCATTTGGTGTAATCTGTACCATGAATGGACCCTATTGAATGGTATTTAAAGGTGCATGAAACAATTCAGCACATATTTCAACCAAGTCAGGGCATGGATGCACACCTAGGACAATAAATTGTGCCAGCTGGGAAGTCCATATCCTCATTGCAAATGTCTCATTTGGTCCCACCTTGGCCCTCTAAAGACACCTTTGATGTGACCCTTCTCTAAGAGTTTTGCTACTAGTTCTTTGAAGAATTGGGTCCATGATTCCATCTGCAAAATCTTTTACCTTTGTTGGGTCATTTGCTTGACCAACTTTAGGGACTCTAGTCTACAAGTAGGTCTTTAATGGTTGTGCAGGGGCTGAAGTATATGATTTGTTTGTAACAAACTTGTTAATGGATTCATAAATCCCAAACCCTTTTTTCAAAGACTATGCTCCCTCCATATTTATATCTATTCTTGAAAATAGTGATCTGTGATAACAAGTATGAACTTTTACAATATAGAAAGCACTTTCGCTTAAGCAAGTTTTCTAGGAATTGAAAATGCAAGTAGCAATTTTTTTTTTGTAGACACAGGAATGTTTGAGACACTATAAGCTTTAACTTTTGTTATGAAGTATTTATTGACCCATCAAGTCTAAAAATGGCATTAAACTCGAATAACCATTAGCAAATCTTACTAAATCTTCATGGGACAATGAGATAGACACGTTGTGTAAGTGGCTGCACAAAGTACCTTAGGGAATTTTAAAGATTTGGGAGATAGTTAATGTGTTGAGAATTTTGAAAAAGGCTCTGAGCTGTGGCTACGTGTTCAAAGAACACTTATTTAAAAGAAGAGTGGGAAAGTAAAATGGGAAAACAAAGCAACTAAGAAAAGGAAACTATCTAACTATAATACATTAGAGACACAGCTTAACTAAAATGTTTCAAATAGATCCCATTCATAGGAATCTATTTAGGTTCACCTTCCATTGTTTCTAGATCAAACAATTTTTTTTGTTTACACGCACAAATTTTATAAGGGCCAGTCCATATTGCTTCAAATTTAGTGTGTTGACTCGGCTTGGTGGCTCTTGCATCCCATTTCAAAACAATTGAGCCTATTTCAAAATGGGGATTTGAAGTCCTTTTATCAAAATAGTCTTTAATTATTTTTTGATGCTTTACCAATGAATCATGGGCTGCATCCCTCTTTTCTTGAACTTCCAAAAGTTCCACGAGTCTGACCTGCATGGGGCCATTTTCCTCAATTTCAATCTATTTGATCAGCTGGAGAGTAGGAATTTCTAAGCGTAGGGGTATTACAGTAGGATTTCTATAAAATAATTCATATGGAGACATTTTGATCACCTTTTTAGGCATGATTCTATTAGCCCATAGTGCTAAATTAAGCACTTTATGCCACTCTTTGTGATGATCATCCCCTATTCTTTTGATGAGTCTAATCAGGTTCTTGTTAGTTGATTCTACCAAACCATTATCGTGAGGGTAATAATTGGAGGAAGTTTTCAGATATATTCCATGCTTTAATGCAAAGTTAGATACTTTAGACCCTAAAAATGCTTTAGCATTATCTAAAATTATGGTGCGAGGAGCCCCAAAGCGAGTAGTGATACTCCCTAGAAAATCTAGGATCACATTTTCTGTTGCTTCTTTGAGTGGCATTACCTCGATCTATCTGGTGAAATAATCTATGGCAGTTACGATCCATTTTTGACCCATACTAGACACTAGATTTATCATTCCAATGAAGTCAAGACCCCATTGAGCAAAATGTTCATCCATAATTATAGGACTAAGGGGCATTGCTGCATTCCTTCTCATCCCCACATAATATTGACAAGATTGACATTTTTTAACCAGCTAATAACAGTCTATAAATAAAGTAGGCTAGAAATAACCTACCTCACTTATCTTTATAGCTGTGGTCTTTGTAGGAAAATGTCCACTTGATACTCCATGATGCATTTCATGTAGTATTTTCTTAGCCTTAGCCTTTTCTACACATCTTAACAATTTGCCATTAGAATTTCTTCTAAAAAGAACTTGTTCAATTAAAAAAAATGAACTCCTTGCATCCTATAGTATCTCCTCTTATTTTGAGGGAGTTCTCTTGGGTAAATCCCATATTTCATAAAATGAATCTTGTTTGTGACCTAGGAGTCCTGATCAACCTCTTATATCCTCAATACAATTTCCTCTTCTATTTCTGAATTTGTCTCTTCAGGTATCATCTTTTCAAGCTCTTGAGTCATATATTGTCACAAACCGCTACCTCTGAATAACTTAGTGGGTTTGACTTCTACATCACATTCAAGGATCTGTGTTATCTAGTTTGCTCTTTTTTTAATAATTTCACCCTCCATGATGTATTCTCTGACATTTGGGTGAGCCACACATATCAAAAATTTTCTTCCTGATACCATATGCCTAAATTTCTTGAGGGCTTTTACCATATCATATGCTTGTTTCTCTACAAAGTTGTATCTAGTTTCATACTCCCTAAGAGTCCTTGAGAATAAAGATATTGGGTGCTCTCCCTCCTGTCTATCATCTTTTTGTGTTAAGACAACAACAATACTGAGCTCACCTCCATAGACATACATTACAAAAGGCTTAGAAAAGTCTAGGTTTCTAAGTACTGGGGATGTTGAGATAGCTTTTTTGACCTCTTCAAAGGCTGGCCTTCCTTCTATAGTCCACTTGAAAATCAAGTCTTTCTTTAACAAGAGTGTCACTGGTCTTACTAAGCTTGCAAAATTGGATATGAACCTACTGACAAAATTAATCTTCCCCAAAAAAGACTGAACTAATTTTTTATTTACTAGAAGAGGTAGGTTCATTATAGCTGCAACTCTCTCAATATCTATGGAAACTCCTTTAGATACTATATGTCCCAATAATTTTCCTTGAAGTACAACAAAGATATATTTCTTGGGATTTAGTGATATTCCAAATTCCTGTCATTTCTTAAAAATAGATTCTAAATGATCAAAATGATCAACAACATTTTTAAAAAAATAGTAAGATCATCAAGATAAATCAGGATGATTTTATTTATAAGTTAGCCAAATGCTACATCCATAGCTATTTAAAAAGTGGCCCCAACATTTGACAGGGCATATGACATCTTAGCATATGAAAATGTTCCCTATTTGGTAGTAAAAGCAGTCTTGCATTGGTCTTCATCAGCTAACCAAATTTGATTGTATCTAAAGAAACCATCTACCAAAGAAAACCTCTCAGATTTAGCCACAGTCTATAAAATTTGTTCCATGGAGGGCAAGGGATAGTAATCTTTCAAAGATGCTCTATTTAGGTCTCTAAAATTTACACAAAATCTTATATCACCATTCTTTTTCTTAACTAGTACTAGATTTGATACCCAGGTTGAGTGTTTGATTGGAAAAATTATTTTAGAATCTAAAAGTTTCTGCAACTCATCTACCATTAGAGGCTCAATGATTGGATTCACTGGCCTCTGTTTCTGTCTGATGGGCTTATATCCTTCAGTCAGTTCTATTATGTGCTGAATAATGTCTCTATTATATCCATGAAGGTCTTCATAGCTCCAGGATATGACTCTGTCATATTTTTTGCACAATTCAATTAGTCTTTCCTTTTCTACTTAAGTTGCAAAATTTTTAACTTTTAATTTTTTCCCTTCACTCACCTCTATTTTTGAATAATTTGCTTTGTTTTATTAGAACCTTTTCTTCTCCAAACTTACATCTTCTGGATCAAATAAGTTTTCTAAAGTGATCAAGCCTTTGGGAAGCTTATTAGTCTTCAATTGTATAACTTGGTCTTCATATGCCTCTTCAATTTTGGTTTGCAATTGATCAGCAAACTCCTCTAATTATTGTAAAAATGAGAGTACCTGAGTATCATTTTAAAATACTTGCCAATTCTCATCTTTGTCTGTAATAGTTGGCCTTACTATAACTTTTACTGACTCATTGTTAATTAATAGGCTAGTTGCTAGATCAAACTGTGAGCCAATCTAGGCCATCCTATCAGCTTCAAAATTTTGAATCCTAGGGACTAATTCAATATTGAAAGCTTAAAAATTTTCTATTAATTCCCAAATTCTATGTCTATAGGATCTCATCCTTACATTTTTGGCTATTGCCTTTTCTCTAATTTGCTTTACTACTAATTCTAAATCTCCTTTTACTATTAGATTCTTTATTCCCTTTTTCTTGGCTAACAAGAGCCCATGTATTAAAGATTCATACTTAACATCATTATTAGTATAGGTAAATTGGAAATGGATAGCCCTTAAAATTTTCTCACCATTTGGAGTAGTAAGACAAATTCTTGCTCCAGCACCATTTTTACTTCTAGCCCCATCAAAATTTAAGGTCCAAATTTCTGAATCATTTTTAGATTCTTGAGTATTTGACATTTCTTTCCTTAAAACATTTGGGATTTCATGGTCTTCATAAAAAATAACATAAGTGCCTAGACCAGTAGAGTCATAATTTCCAAATGGATCACTATGCATCATAGCTAACAACTGGTTATTTTCTTCTTCTTGATCATGCTTAGTCTAGCCACCTAACTCTTCAACAAAAACCCTTTCTTCCTTATTTATCATAGGATGATCTACCTCTAATTTTGATGTTGGTTCATTGGTGATGTGATCATTTGATAGTGGTTCAGATAGAATTTTCATCTTTGAACCATATTTAGTTCTTAGAATGAGGTGAGACCAATCAAGAGACATATATCCTCCTATCTTGGCTGTAAAGTCTCTTGATAAACATAAACCAAAAATAAGAGGTGTATCTATGAATACTATATCTTGATTGACAATTATATTGGGACAAGTATATAATTGTAATGGGAGTTATTTAATTCTCCCTATTATTTGCACTAATTTGCCATCTAGCTACATAACTCCTTTAGTGAGTGGTTCATACTTTATCTTTAAAGCATCTGATATTTACTTAGGCATTACTGTAGTACTAGCCCCTAAATCTATCATTGCATTATGCAGCAATTTCTTGCCAACTATCAAAGTCAAATAGAAGGGGTCTGGTTTGGATTTGCTTACTTCTGGTGGATTGTTCACTATGGTTGTTGTCTGCAGATGAACTGTGTCTTTGAGCTTTTCTTTTTTAGCAGGTCCTTCTTTGATCTCAATATGTTTGGGCACTACTTGGCCTTGTATAGCTTCTTGTAATAGTGTCTTTTGTTTAGGGATAGCTAATATGTCCCATATTGATACTTGTGCTGGAGTCCTCTTCAATTGATCCACCACATTCATTGATCCCAGAGTTTGGGTTCTTGGAAAAATAAGGATACCTTGCTTTTTCTTGAACTTGCCCAGGAACTACTTGATTTGGCACTAGCTGAGGCACTTCTTGTCTAACAGCTATGTTTCGATGACCTTGAAATGAAGGATTCTCCATAACTTCATTGTTTGCAACTTTAGGTTGTTCCATCATTCTTCTCTTCGATCTAGTATAGTAGTCTGATTGCACCACTGGTTTCTTGGAAGTAGAAGCTTCATTCAAGAATATTGATTCTTCATCTTCAACCCATGAGAATAAAGCATGTTATGGGGCTATTTATTCTTCTTTTTGTAAAGACATCCCTTGCATTTGAGCCATTAGGACTGAATTTTACATACCAAGAGATTGGTAGGCTTGATTATCACTAGTACTTGCAAATTGTCCATCCATTCTTCTTTGATCTACTACCTTTTGTTGTAGATTACCCATGGGACAATCTCTAGGCATATGAGCATTATTACAAGGGAAACACCAAGCATTGGTGCCATCTGCATAATTATTTTGCCTTTGAACAATCTCCCTATTTGAATTAGGGGGAATAGTTTGTGAGGGTGTAGGGATTGCAACTAATTGATTTGCTAGCTGAGGGTTATTTTGCCTTTGAGGACCCTGATATTGGTTTGGATATGATAAAAATATATTTCCTTGGTAGCCTTGATATTGGGGTTTAGGGTAAGGATTATGTTGTCTCTCTATGTTAATCAACTCATTAGAAAATGTCCTTAAGATGTTCTTGATATCATCCATCTCAGATGACTAGGCAGGGACAAGTTCTTTAGCAGGTGGTTGAGAATATTTATACATAGACACAGGTGGGGCTATGGAATTAGAGGCTTCTTGAGGCAATGGTAAGGTAATATCTGGAAACATGGGCATGGGAGGCCTTGGGGGTAACTTCCCAGAATCTATTAAATTATTTTCAGCTCTGACTGCATAGTCATAAGCCTCTGGCAAAGTCTGACCTCCAAGTGATTGAATCATGACTGATATATCTGAATTTAAAGCCTTAAGATAAAACACTATAGCCATACCTGGTAATTGTCTTGCTGTAGCAAGAATCCTTTCCCAAGTCTTTTGAAATCTTGAATTGAAGTCAGTCATTGCTTCTTGTGGTGCTCTTTGGATAGTAATCAATTGTTGCAACAAAGAATATTTATCATCTTTTTCTTCAAATCTTTCAAAGAAAAGATCTCCAAGCTGATCCCATGTAGATATTATATTTGGAGTCAAGGATCGGTACCATTCTAGAGCTTTCCCTTTAAAATAAGCTGCTAATAATCTTATAGCCATATTCTGCTGTGTGACATGTATAACACAAACATTTGATACATCCTGTAGATGTTCTTTAGGTGTTTTGAAATCTTGCCCATTGAATTTGGGTAGAGCTTTCAAGACATTTATTGGGGTAAGATCCCTGATGGCTAGTGGTATTGGGAGAATCAAAGGACTACCAGTGTTCCAACTTGCATAATTTCTTGGGGCTATAGGTGCTCCCATATTTGCTCTTGGTATTGGTATAAATTGATTGACCCTTCTTCTTAGACTAGTTACCAATGGTGGTAAAAGAATACTTGGATTTATAGCAGATTGAGATCTAGTTACTGGTCTGCAGCTCTGACTCCTTATAGCTCTATGGTTCATATGGTCTCGAAAGAAACTTTAAGAGATTATCCCACTGGGTGTGCCAAAAACTATTGATGGTTAAAATTTGCACTTGTTTCCAACACCAACAATGGGAAGTTTCAAGAATGTGGGACTTGCAACTTGAAACAACCTCTAGATTTTTAAGAAGCTGGTCTCTTCTTTATCTCAAGTGTATAATGAGGAAAGGGACAGGAATTTGAATAAAAACACAAATGCAGAGAAAGAAAATCTAACTATGGTGATGCGCCTAAATTTAATTCGACCCTTAATTTTTAGCACAATGAAACTATATATAAGATTCAATTACATTAAAGAGCGAATAAGGCATGATCAATGTAAAAGATGAAAACAATAAAAATAGAGGCTCACTGCTTAGACTACTTTTGCAATGACACAAAAAATATCAACAAAGGCACAAAACTCAGTCTTCTTAGTACTTCTCTAGTCACATAAAAGGCACAAAAACATGCACAATTACATAAACTTTCCAACTCAAGAAAATAGAACAAAGGAAAATGATATTCCTGATCACAGCTCTAAAAGTCTAAAAACTCTTGACAATATTCTCTCACAGAAAATTCTCTCTAATCTTCTCTTGATCCTTCTTTCAATGATCTCTTCACCCATCTTTATAGCATTGGATTCCCTCCATATTATCTACATGTTCTCAATCTAATGGCCCAACTAAACTCTAACTGAACTGGAAGTGTCTAACATAAGATATTTCTTAGATTCTAAAATGTTTCATCTTCTTGCAGTTCATTGGCTGAAATAGATACATAGGATGCTTCCTTCTATCAAAAGGGAGAGGACACTTGGCTAATTACCCCACTTTTACTTGAAAACCTTCTTATTATTTATGATGTACTGGAAAATGACACTTGGCATGTTCTACAACACTTACTGAATACACATGGCACTTTCCACGTAACCTGTACTCTTACTGTGTCTTCACTTATAAGTGTTCCATCCTTGACATCTATCACCATCCGATTATCCAAAACTTAAACAAATTCTATAGAAAATGGGACCCAAAGCACTTCTCACCTGAGCAACTTCAAAAAGAGAACAGGGATAGGTGGCACTTTCCACACATTTTAAACAAGGGACATGTGGTGGTCTCCACTGCTCTTAGCTACCCTTTGAGAATCCTACAGAAGGTGAGACTTGTTAGTCTCTACATCACTCTGTCTATTCTATAGAAACATTTAGGCCTTATTTCATACTTACATAGATGACGACACTTGGCAGCTTCCACTTGCCTCAAAAATAGAACCTGGGACCCACCACAGTCTTTACTTATCAATAAAATAAAGTTAAGATAATTCAAAAGTTGACACGTGGTGGCTTCCATTCTCTTTAGCTAGGGATATGTGTCATCTTATATTGTTTTTAAAAAAGCATATTGAAACCCTCTGTGATTGCCACTTGGCATCTTCTGCTTGATCCTGAGAAAAGCTTATTGGAAAGAAGCCTTTGAAATGTAGAAGAAACATGAGACATGGATACCGACACTTGTTGCGCTCCACTGAGTTATTATGGGACACATGGCACATTTTGTAGTACTTAATAAAATTATGAAAAGTCCCTCAGCCGATGACACTTGGCAGTTTCTACTTGATTTTGACACTTAGACAAAATTGAGGCAAAAAGAAAATCAAGCCCGCGCTCTGAGTCAAAACTTCACTGTCTCGAACTAAAGTATTCAAGGACAACAATTTGGATCACGAAATTTAAAATCAAAATTAAACACAGAGTATTTTTTAATCTACACTTAAGAAGACCACAAACCTATGTAATGCCTATGAGATCCAAGGGTAAGGTTTACATGAGTTTTGAGCCTAGAACAAGGTTTAAGAGATTTGTTGATTTGTATAAGAAGAGACAAGACATAAAAAAGAGACATTGGTTGTCAGGTCTATAGTAGTTCTCCTTTAAGGAAATATTTCTTAAAGAATAGATGAGGAATATCAAACATAGTTTTAAGCATCTCAATAATGAATTAAAATCCTACCAGCCAATAATAAGTTTAACAAGGTTTTGAGCCTCTAAGGTATGTTGTAGGCTTGGGTTTGAGGATTCAAGCATCTGAGGCTTTCAAATAAGGATGCTATTCACTATTTGAGCCTCCATAATTCTCTTCATATTTCAATAAGCACCAAAAGATATTAAAGTCTGTCTGAGTGAGGTTTTCAAGGTCTTAAAGGAGATATCCACATTATCTTAAATAGATTACAATGTTTCAAGAATGACCTTGTGTGAGAGAGGGAAAATTTAGTAGGGTTGTGATGTTGCAGTAAGAAGAAAGTTTTATTTAATAAGGTTGTCATTCCTAACAAATAAATGTTGATACAAAGTTCTAAACCCTGATTCAATGGTAAGTAGGTATGCAATATATTTTATGGCCTCAAGATTGTTATGGGAGAGTTGTAGGTAGAATGAATAAGCTTTTCCAAGTAAAAGGTAGGCCTACAATCTCCAAGAGGGATTTATTTCTCAACCAAGATGGAATAATGAGTCCTAAAGCTCTCGAAATAGGCCTGCAATTCAAAATTTGAGAGTTTTAATCAAATCTAAGGAAGAACACCTAATGGCAAGTTGGTATGACCTCTTCAAGAGCCCACATGCCTATAATTAAAGTCATGATCTTATTATAAAAGAGAACAAGGTAAAATCATGCATGCATGTCTATCAAGAATATTTTTATGAGGTTGAAGGAAGAAGTAAAGGTTATTGAGTATATCTATAAAGATGGTGGAGCAAGTTTCATGACCTTCATCAAGTGAAAGACACATAACATGTATACAGTTTAGGAAAAGTTGTAGTCCTAATAAGATGGAAATATTTTCAAGTAAAAGATAAAATGACAGGTTTGAAAAGGGCCTAAAAGATCTTATAACCAGTTCATATTTTAAAATAAACATTCAAAGTATTTTGGCATTTTCTAAGTTTATTTCTTAAGTTAGTTAGGGAATTAGAAAGATTTCTAGGGAAGTTTTCAAGCTCCTCACAGACGAAGCTTTGTAACATGTTTCAAATCCTTATAGGACTCTCTAAGGAGATATAAATAATATACATGTCTATAGCTAGGTAGTAAGATTTGTATGCTTCTCAAAGTTATAGGTCTTGAATAAGGACTATCATGAGGTTTTCAAAGAAGACAGGGATTCCTAGACAAACTAAAGGTTTAGAAAGATGGATAATGAAAGTTGTAGGCTCATAATTAATGTTTTCAAGAAAGGCATCATTACATGTGCCTATTATCAAGGTTTTTAGGGAACTCAAGTATGATCAAGAACATAATAGGCCTATAGAATCGTAAGCAAATATAGAAACATGACTAAAAGCATACAACCTATTTTTTGGATACAATTCATGTTATAGACCTAGTAGATAAAGTTGCATGGATTTTAAGATGAACTTTAGTCAACTTATGTTTCTATAGTATGCCTAGTGCTTCCATGAATATATTTATTGGTCATAAAAACATGAAAGAATATGGAGATAATGAAAATAATCCTAGATAGATGTAATTCCCTCCTTGGTGTGGTGGTTATGACAAATCAACCCACAACTCCAAATGGGTGTGGGAGATCTTTTTCCAAGTCAACCATATAAAAAGATCTAGAATACATGCATGGAGGTGGAGATGGGTGAATTAAGGATGAAATTAGGAGTTTTCAAATAATATATCAGTCATGAAGGAGCACATTCATCATGTTCAAGCCTCCAAAAGGATAAAAATAACAAGAATGAGGTCTCTTCTCCCACTTCTATGCCCATTTTCCATGGATATCAACATGAATACAAGCCTAATACATTGGAGTAATTTTAATTACCCCATTTCCACTAATTTATTCTCTCACATAGGAGGCTGAATTATGATGTAACAGTAACATTTATGCAATCTTGTAGTGCTTTCTTCTCCTCTTTCATCTATTTTTTCTTATATATAGGGATACAAAATCCTTGTTGATGATCCCTCCTCTTGGGTATGACAAGGCTCTACTCTTTTAGAGACTTGTAATGTTATCTTAGGCCTTGAAATATCAATAAAATATTATATTTACCTCTCTTATTTTGTTTTTGCATTGTGTATTTTAGAAGTTTAGTTGCATTTTGTGGATTTCAGTATCTTTTGCTTAGTTTTAGATCAATTGTAGATGCCCATTAGTATTTTTTGGCTCATTTTTAAGGAAATTATAGACACTACAACCCTTATGAAAGTTATTTTATTCAATATACCTCTATTATAGTATGTTTTTAAGAGTGTACATCTAAAACCAATCTTTTAAAGGTTTTTCTTGTGTTGTTAGAGTGAGTAGAAGAGATCTATAGACTATTGGTTCATCACCTCTTTATGTTTTAGTTCAATTTATCCCCTTTTCCATGACAAATATATAGTATTATCTATAAATAGGTATTTTTAGTATAGTTTTAGGCATGTAATTGTTCTTAAATTAGGTGAATCTAGTTTAATAATGAAGTCAGACTTATCTAGAGGTTCATCCCAAGGAACCAAGGTCTCACACCTTGGTGATGATCCCATTGTTTTGATTGAATTATTTGATTGAATGAGTAGGTGCAATATCCAAGTGAAAACAATACCCTAGGGACTAGCTATAGGTCCACTTTCCCTTGGTGGATAATTGCATGATTATATAAAAGGATAAAAAATATCTTCCCTAAGTTCACTAGTGATGGTAAACAACATTTGGATGAGCATATCTCTACTTTCACTATTGCATGCAGTATTTTAGGTTTTTGGTATGAGGATGTAGTAGTAATATTATTTATATAAATTTTGAAAGATGGGGAAATAGATTGTTTCTACCATCTTTCTCTTGATTCCATCAATAACTAGGAAATGATGAAAACTAAATTTGAAATTTTATTTAAACTAATTGAAGATGCACATGCACTCCTTGCACAACTAACATAAATGAAGAATTATGGACATGAAAGAATGAGAGATTTTTTTTCAAAGTTAAATAAAAATTTAAACACAATTCTTATTGTGGCTAAATCTACAATGGAAAATCAAAAGTGATTTTTCATAAATTCTCAAGGGCTTAAAGTAGGGGTTTTATTGAGAAGAAATTGAGTTATTGATTTAAAACAAGATCAAATATTGGCCACCAAAATCAAATATGATTTAATCATGGAAATAAAATCATATAAATATTCTATGAAAATAAAAGGATATATTTCAATTCATAGTTTGATTGATTACTTACTCAAGAAAATGGCCAATGACATCACTACTTTGAATAACCAATTACCTTAGAAAACATTAGCCCCACTATATCAAGATATTCCAAGAAGGAATTTTGTTCCTTATAAAAATAATCACCCCCATTTTAAATCTCCACAACCAAATATTTCCATTGAATCACCTCCTATTATAAATGCACCTATAAATGTGATACTTGAAATATAAAAGGTGTATGAATATGAAGAATAAGAAACTAGGGCAAAAAATTTAGATTATCGATATTTTGAAATAGAATAATTTGATGATGACTCTAGTAATGTGTACCTATAATATGAATCTAAGGAATATGATTATGATGATATATTTTTTGATATGAATGGTCAATATTTTTCCATTTTTACCAAATTAAAAAATAAAAAGGAAGAGGAAAAGAGTAAGAAAGAAGTTAAAAACTTGAAATAAAAAGAGAAGTCTAAGGTCAAAGAAACTCCAAACACCCCCCCTATAAAATATACTATTCCTCAAGCATATGCATTACCTAATCAAGAAAAATATAATAAATTTGAAACAACGGTGTGTAACTCACCTCAAACTACTTCTACTTTTAACTCAAAGACTAGTGTTTCTCCCAAAAATAATGTAAACCCATCCCAAGAAATTAAAAATCTAAAAATACCCTCCTCTATTATTTTTAATTCTTTCAACATTGTTGACCATTTGAGTAAGTCTAAAATTCAAATGTCCTAATCATAATAATTAAAGTCTAATCCTGATCAATTGGATAAGATAGTTGAGTTTATTGAAGTTAAACTTTATAATACTAGTAAACCTTTATCCAGATGATTTATTTCCATACCTACCAATCCAAACTCTCATAAATCCATGGTGGCTTATAATTAAAAGTATAGAAAACTTGGGCCCTTTTATATCTATCTCTTTCTTAAAATATGAAAACTGAGTAACTACATTATTGATATCAAAGCTTCAAATAATGTGATACCTACAAAAAAATTCAAGTGCAAGGCCTCATATATACCCAAAATTTTAGTAAATTTCATTAAATGGATACAAAAAATACATCTGGTAGGTAAAATTAGAGTGCTCAAGTAACCTTAGTAACCTTACCACATTAAATAATAAAAAAGATGATTCTTGTTGTAGATATCCTATAACATACAACACATTGTTGGGAAGGAATTTGTGTAAAGATTTGAGTAGATAAATTTATATGGATTTATCCCATGCCATGATTCTAGTTAAGGGAGTCAAACAAAGACTTAAACCTAAACTAAAAACTAGGTTCACAGTACAAAAATTAGATGATCCTCACACAAACATCTTGTATGAATATTGAGAGTTTAAAAACTATATGATGATGTCTAAGGATGAGTTAAATGCCCCCAAATGAATAGAAGGAAATTTCAATGATGTTTGGAATTTGGATTTTGATGGTGGTTTCTCTTTCATGGGTTCTAGTTATAGAGTGGTGATCATATCATTATATGAAGAAATGTTTCCCTTCTCCTATAAGTTGTAATTTTAAAATACCAATAACACAACCAAATATGAAACACTACTTCTAGGTGGGAATCAATAATTTAAAGGTATAATATGTTGAATTGATTTTTAAGAAAATATGTTGGGCCCCCTTTTCTACCAACTACATGGACCATTCCAACTTGACCTATCTCAGTGTGAGGTAATCTTGTGGATTGATTGCTTCCTTTTTATACTTTTTGGCACTAGTTAGAAGAATATCGAAAGATCCCATGCCAGCTGGTAGGTAGTTTCATGGTGCTAACCTTTAAAGGACATCCATGTAGGAACTTGTATGTGGCATCTAGAGAAGCATGGGTGTTAAAATAGTGGAGCAGGTGGGATAACGACCCCCCAATAACATCTCAACATCCAACATGTAGTCATCCAACCTAGGCAACATAGTAAAGCTAACAAAATAGAGAACCCCAATGGTAGCTCATCCCTTTACACACACCTATATGACCTGGAAATATGATGCCCATTTGCCTATAAAAGAAGGCTTGCATATGAATAACAAGAAGAGATGATTAATATAACAAAGCTCTGCTAAAATCAAGAGCCACCATTAAGTATTCATATTTTGTATGAACTAGGTTAGACACTCTAAATGTATAGCCCAAGCTAGCCTATGAATCATTTGGCATAAGTAAGGTTAAATATGAGCAATTTATCTATTTTCATGTCTTGAACTTTTTATTTTAAATTGTGAGTCAATGAAGAATGTTAATTCAGTAATAGAGTGTTGATTCCTGCATTATAGTTTGTGTTATGATATGTTTGTGACTTAGTATTATATGAGAAATTCTATACTTTATTTACTTTGAATGTATTGTGATATAAAGGTTTATCCCTGATTGCTAACAACATCCTTGTACCATCTAGTGACTTTAACCTACATATAAAATAGATTAAGTGTTGAAACTAGCATGCATTGAGGCCCTAATACTTGTGCCTAGAGTGCTAACCTGAAGAAGGTGTAATTGAATCCAAGACATTCCCATGGCTTGGATAAGTATATGAATAATCCTTACTCACCATCCCCATAGCTTGTGCCATTAAGAGCTATGTCTAGCAGATACGAAATTATACATAGGATTTGTTCCCTTGAGAAGGATCATGCTTATTAAGCTTCCCCATAATAGCCTAACATCGACAAGCTACCCAAACCCATCTTACCAATGACTATGTCCCTTTTAACCCAAATTTGTACCATGTTTCAACTATTCCAATGCGGGCTCGGTCCCTTTATTATTATACTTTGGGTGAGTGCACAAGGCTTGCACCTTGTGTGAAATTGATGCAAATGTATTAGTATGTTAAATGTTGTATTCCATACCCTATTATGATCATGTATATCTATATCAAGCATATAAATAACTTGGTTTGACTATAAAATACATGACTAAGCACAAAAGTGAAACAAGCAAACTTTTATACAACATTTTGGTTCCATTACTAGGACTCGTGTTGAATTTCATTACTATAATGGTGTAATAGAGTGATGATTTGACTATCACTCAAGAACATTTAGTGTTGGATAGATAAAGTGGAATATATTTTTTTGTAAAATAATCTTACATGCAAAGGATAGGAGCCAAGAAAATGGGTGTAATCCAACCTATATGATGTTATGTATGAGGTGTTATTTTGCAAGCTACCTGAGCATATGTATCAGTGGTTGGTTTCCTATACTACCTATAGAATGTGAAGCTATGTCCAGTGCATCAAATGGATAATAGAGTGCATAGAGAAGCTTGATATCCTAGATGAAGTTTGGATGCACACTATAGGTAAGTGGTAGAGCAATGTATTGAACAGTTACGTGCTAGAGTTTATAGTGTCAACTTTCTCATGCTCAAAAAAAGTAGAGTAAAAGTTTATTCATGAATCAAGGGGCATTTTCATAAGAGGACTCAACACTAAACTTAAGAAGCTTCTAGTGGATTATGGTATATAAACTATAATAATGGAAGGCTAAAATCCTTGTGAGTACGAGCAAGCATAGAAGGTGAGAAGGGGAAGTGTAGGTGAGGCACGATGGAAGAAAATGAACAACCTGACACTTGATAACTCTAAAGTTTGAAATATAATAAGAAAATTAATAGACTGATGAAGGATTAAGAGCTTGAAAGTGTTGAGAAGACCCATAATGAGTAAGAAGGGAATGGGGAAGGATTCCTTGAAATATAATAATGTGAGGAGATAGAGGAAGAAGCAAGAGATCATACTCAATAATTAGGTATAGGATGTAGTGGGTTCCTACAATATGTGGTGACTAAGGATGCACCAAAAGAACTTACCCCCTTTAAACCTAAAGTGTAAGCTCATGCACTAGATTCTCCATTAGAAGATTAAGAATGGTAATCGAACCTATTATCAACATCAACTTTGATAGGATTCAAGATTTAGATAAAGACTTTGTGATTGTGCAAGTGATTCCCTATGATAAATTGAGTGAAGATAATTTAGAAAATTCCAACCTAAGAACCCTAATCATAGGTGCAAGCATTCTCATGCAGAGGATATCAGCTATGCTAATTAGGTAATAAACTATATTAAGTGGTACGTTGCCAAAAGTGAGTGGTACTACAATGATAAGTTCAATAGTGTAGTTGATAATGATAGGGTCAATGCTCTACTCTATAATTGGAAGTACTAGAGGGCCACCTTCAACATTGACACAAGGGTGAAAATCACCTAAAAACCTAGTACCACCACCTCAGTATATTTACTATGAGATGGTAATGTACATACCTAAGTATCATGGTGTAGATAATGTCATAGATCATGTGCTTAAGTGTGAGCTACAATTGTGTGCTCAAGGCATCACTCAGTCTAAGAATAAGGTAACTCAGTTTGTGACCACCTTGATCAATCATACCCATACTTGGTATCATAAATTTGATCTAAACTAATATATGGTTGACTACAATATGCTGAAGGAAGCCTTCTTGAAAGAGTTTGATATCTTTGAGTTCAAACACTAGAGCATCATGGTGCTCAAAGAAATTAGCCAGGAGTTATCTAAGAGTGTGTGTCTATATGACACATGGTTTAAAACTCCTCTCTAAGATTCCTATGACATTCATCCCTACCAAATTTGTAATGGTTTATTATATTTTTGCTTGTACCCTTCAGATGAGTGTTATCCATGAAGACATTCATGGACCCTTGTGAAGTGCTTGAAGCAATGCTCTAGGCTGAGGTAGTAGGCAACATTGATACTGGGATCAACCCATTCATGGAGGCATAGATCACTTCAATTTCCTCCTAGCTATAGAAGCTAACTACTAGTTCAACACATGAAACTCATAGTGGGCTATGGTTCACCGACTATGAGATAGAGGGGCATAAAAATAATAATTGCTTGTGAATAAATGTTCACACCCTACTTCTTAGCTGTGAATTTTGTAATGGGTTGCATGACTCTCAAAACTATCCTCTATTATAGTGCAACAGTAAGGTGAACACTACCATTTACTATAAAATGTATGATGCCTATACATATTTAACAATAGACTATCAAGTCATCAATGAGATGTGCCAAAACATGAAAAGAGGTATGTGGTAGGTGACAACATCAACCAGTGGTCAGGTAGGTCAAGGAAATGAAGGATATGTCTAGCATAATATGGGTTATGGGAATCAGTGAGGCACACATGTGTGAGGAGGAGGAAGTGGTGGAGGAATATTCCCATTGTGAACTAGGAATTTGACTCAAAAGAGGTGATTAGTATTGTGTTAGTCCAAACATGAAAATAAATTGATAAAAACACACTAATTAGCATACATCTCTAGGCTTATTTACTAGGATGAGCTTAATAACAATAAAAAATGAAAATCACAACTAAAAAGTAAAGAAAAACAAGAATATTTCACCTTCCTTGGATGCTCCAAATGCTTGTTGTAGTAGCTTGCTCGGTTTGTGCTTATGAAGTCTTCATCAAAGGAGGCTTGGCTCTCTCTTCTTCTCCTTGGCACCTTGTGGCTTTGGCTTGGCTTGGATCAATATTTTGGCATCATAAATTTGGCATGTGAGAGCTCTTAGAATCAATTTGACATGGTAACTTTTCAAAAATTAAGATTAAAAATGATGTTCATAGCCTCTCTATTTATAGATTTTCAAGAATGACTAGAATCAAGCATGACTGTCCATCTCAAGATTGAGATGTGTGGCCATGGATTAATTGAATTATGTGATTAAAATCCATAATTATTCTCATCATTAATTTTGAAGAAGGGACATTAATAAGGCATGAGAGGTAATAAAGAGGCATGGGAGACCCATAATCCTGATATTTATGGCATTTATGGCCTAGAGATGTCTTCCCAAGAAATTAGGTTACCTGATGATGCAGATATTCAATATTTATTTCTAAAAACAATTTTTCAACAAGTTTACATGGAATTTTTAATTAGGCTATAATTTGGTTTAATTATCTCTTAAGTATGATTAAGCACTTTGTGCACAAATTAATCAAAATGCCTTGTTATTAGTCCAAAATTTGACTATATTAGAATTGGAAGTCAATGTTAGATGCATTGGATCCATTATCCCATTTAGGATGTTTCCAATACCAAATAACAAAGACATGCATCTTGTACAAGAAATTTGATAAAAAAGAGCAATCTAGAACACCCAGGTGCAAAATTAACATTTTGACTCGACATGATCTGATCAAAGTTAGCTAGCCCATAAATTGAATTACCCAATTTAGTGATAACCTGGACAAAATTGGCACTTGAATATTTCAATTTCAACTCATTTAATATGCTTTAGTGTTTTTAGGCCAAATTATGTATTTTAGTGGAAATTAGTCAAAACCCTTATTGGAGGTCATCGGTGGCTAGATTTAGGTGTTTACAATTTGCCCCTATTTGGGAAGGCATTAAAAGATATAATCATAGTAACATATTCTCAAATAATGAAAAGGTAGTATATGCCTACAACTATAATGATGATAAACTAACTATATGATGGTCTTCCCCCTAGAGGGAACAGTTGGCACAAGTAAGTTGGTAAACAATCCCTTGGTAAGAAGTGAAATGATGGGACCAAAAAAAGGAAAGATGATGGGGTAAAAAATGAATGATTTTGAAAAATTAGTCAAAATCACTGAGAATGCAAGTGGGATAGTGTACAATGGTTGCCCAAAGGTGGTTATAAGCACTATACCTTGATAGTGGCAATGTGGTATGAGAACACAATGATTTACCCAAAGGTGGTTATAATCATTGAGAAGATGAAGCTATCCCAGTTAGGATAGGTAAACAAGATAAAAATGTGCCCCTGTATGGGTAAAAAAATTAAAGTGATGACAACATAATGATTTTCCCAAAGGTAGTTATAATCATTGAAAAATATAGGTAGGATGGTGTACAATGATTTACCCATAGGTGGTTATAATCATTAGACCTCAATTATGGAAAACATGATAAACTTGGCTGAAGATGATGATAACTGACACAGAGGGTAATGATGAATTGGAACAACCTACTAGTAGGTAGATGCTCATTTGAACTAATAAAGGTTGAAACTATTTCATGGTTAATTACTCTATTTGGGATATGATTGGGATTGAACTGGGATGTTAATGATGAACAGATGTTGATGACTCAATTACCGAATAGACTTCTTGAAGCTGAGGTTTATTGTAGCACATTTTGGTAGGCATCATGGTATAACATCATGAGGATTTGGCCAAAATATGCATAAGGACTGATTCCCATAATCTAATACTCAATAGAAAATAATGCACCAATGATAGAAACCATGATGATAATGTAAACATATTAATATGGATGGATTTGAGTATAAGTGTGGGCAAAGAATCACCCAATGAACACACATAAACTAAATCAAGGAAACAATGTTGAAAACAAATAAACAAGTAGACAAACAAACAAAATAATCAGAAACAAACAAACAAATAAACAATGCAATAGAAACCATATGAACGTTGCCCCTAGAAAATAAGTGACAACTTAACAAATGATTAAAATAGGGAAATAAAAGAAAAAGGAAGTGGGTGGTCAAGCTATTTCCATATGCATTAGGAAAGTGGATGTTGCCTACATAGTTCCATGGATGTAATATCCAATAAAAACTTTGGGCCAAATGTAATTCTCATAGGGAATGGGAAGAATGTGATAACTGATGAAAATAAACATAATGGATGTAATAGAAGAATAGGAATGGTCTTGTAAAATGGCAAGTGCATGAAATAAAAGGCCAAAAAATATGGGAAAACTAAGTGATAAGTGGTTTTCTTACAACTTAGTAAGGGTTCTTAGAATCCTTAAGGCAAAAAAATGGTCAATGTTTTTGGTTTTTTATAAGATTTTACAAATGCTTTTAGAATTTTTTGAAGTACCTCAACTCAATCAAGAATGACGAGACACTAAATGGTTCAATCTCGTAAAATGATGAGAACATTCAAACCTAGGTTGCTCATAAAATGGTGAGAGCATGAAAAGGGGGTAACTGAGCTAACCTCAACAAGTATCGAGCATTGCCTACATAGTCCTAGAGTAGGACCTCAAGTCATTGTAGTTCTGCCCTTACAGTGGAGAAATTTGACTAGTGTAGCAGTTAATTCAAACAAAATAGACACAATTAGAAAAAAGGTATAGTATGGTAAAAAGGAAGTGGCAAGTTGGTATGTCAAGACTCAATAAATAAATGTTGCCCCTAGTTTTCCCATAGGTGGTTATAACTAGGACACAATGGCATAGATCAATGGTACTAATTTTCCTAAAGGTAGTTATAATTAACAGCAAGATCAATGATAAAAAATGAATAAAAAATGAAGGATGCAATTGCTAAAACTTTTGTCATACTGCTCTAAAATATGATCTCTATCTGAAGTACTTAAAACAACTAATGAAACTAATCAAATTTCTTGATGTTGAAAATGCATAACAAATGGTAAAAACCAAGGTCAAATAATCTAGGATTTAGAACATGTTTGGTTGATAGATCAAAAATGTAAATCAGATACAACTAAGAGGATAGATAAGAATGACATTTTTACAAAGAAGAATAGTGATAAAATGGACAACATGAAATGATCCTTACAAATAAAACACCTTAGCGCTCAAGCATAATACTATTTAAGGTGAATAATATTCATAAACTCAAGAAGTTCTTCTCTATTTGGTGTGGTAAGCCTATATAGCCCTGATCCATAATCTACAATAATGATGAAATGCCTTATCTAGTTTGGTTTGAATTTACCTTTATGCTTCTTCTCAACCAAGTTATTCTTTTGGTTTTCTTTAAGAACAAGATCACCAAGTTAAAATGTTTTATACTTGATATGTTGATTGTATTAGCCTTTGAGTTGGTTTTGATATGCCTAAATATTGTTGAGCACAGCTGTGCATTATTCATCAAGTAGGTCTAGCTCCTACAGGTGAACTACTCAATAGTCATGATCATCTAGGACATGCTTGAAAGATATGCATAGTGATGCTAACTCAACCTCAATGGTAAGGATGGATTTAGTACCATAAACAAGTGAGTATGGAGTGGTTCTTGTGGGAGTACAATGATTGGTATGATATTCCCAAAGGGTGGGGAATATCTATAGGTGCCAATCATGATTGGCATCATTGACAATAATTTTGAGAATATTGACAATGGTTTTGTTTGATGCTTCAGCTTGACCATTACCTTGAGGGTAATATGATGTAGAAAAATGTTGTGTGATGTTATATTTAGTACATAGTTGTCTTACATCCTTGTTCTTGAATGATCCTTAATTAGATATAATGTCATAGGGGATATCATAGTGGTAAATGAGATGGTTAAAGATAAATTTGGAAATTTGCTTTCCAATCATGTGAGGGGTATAGCTTCAACCCACTTAGTGAAATACTCAATGGTGATAAATATATGTTTATGGCTATTAAATGGAGTGGGGTTGATCTTCCCAATGAGGTCAAGTCCCCATGTAGCAAATAGCCATGGTGTCAACATCAGTTTTAGAGTTTGTGCTGGGGCATGAATTAGATTAGCATGCCATTGACATTTTTCACACTTATTTACATATACAGTTGCATCTATGTCTATCATGGGCACATAATAACTAGTACGTAATAGCTTTTTGGATAGGATTGCCCTACTAGAATGAGCTCCATATACTCCTTTGTGAAATTTTCTTAATGATAGTGTAGACTTTATCAAAGTTAAACAATGAATCAGAGTTCCATCAAAACTATGATGGTAAAGGGTGGATCCAAGTAGAGTATAATGAGTAAAATGATGAATAAAGGCTTTGGTTTATTTTTGAGATAGGTTAGGTGGTAGAACTTGGTTATGAAGGTAGTTGTAAAGGTTTGAGTACCAGATAGAATTAAGAACAACAATATCACAAATCATTACAATGGTTAAAGGCTCATGAGTTGGTGCAAACAAATTATCAACAAGGAGCTGATACTCTCTAGCTTTTTCTACTTGTCAAATCAGAGAGCTGATAGTATCCATGGCATCTACAATTCTATTACTAGCCCTTAGTATATGCTTAAATTGGATATTTTCAATTTTCTACTTTAGGGTATCGACCATAGCCTTATATGGAACCAACTTATCATCTTTGGTCTAAAAATGGTTTGTGACCTGATTGATGATTAATTGAGAATCACCATGAGCCTTTAGATGAGATATATTCCATTGTACTACTTGTCAAAGTCCTAAGATAAGTGATTCATAATCAACTATGTTATTTGTAAAAATAAAACTAATTTTGGATGTTCTAGGGACTAGATCCCCTTGTGGTGTAATAATTAAGAGACCTACCCTCAATCCATGTGTAGTAAATGAACCATCAAAATATAGCTTCCAGTACTACTCCCCAAGAGGTGTGTCAATGATGGTCATTATGGATTCATCAATAAATTGAAATTTGAGTGGCTTTGTGTCTGTAAGGGGTTCTTTAGCAAGTTAATTTGTAAGGACCTGTCCTTTGATTACCTTTTGATTGACATACTCTATGTCAAACTCACTAAGAAGCATGATACATTTGGCCATTCTACCTTGTAAATTTGTTTTAGATAGTAGACATTTGAGTGGATCTAC
The DNA here is from genome assembly GCA_037957365.1 of Torreya grandis. Taxonomy (NCBI): domain Eukaryota; kingdom Viridiplantae; phylum Streptophyta; class Pinopsida; order Cupressales; family Taxaceae; genus Torreya; species Torreya grandis. The sequence continues at coordinate 1,579,274 of JARHVA010002866.1, forward strand.
TTTTGAAATGACCATGGTCTTATTATTCAACATGTAATGGCATAGTTTTTGAGTTGTGAAGACCATAGCTAAAAAAGCTTTTTCAATAGGTGCATAGTGGTGTTCATATGTGACCAAGGTATGGATTAATTAATATACCACATGATATTTTCCATTATTATCATGTTGAGCCAAAAGTGCCCCCAAAGCATTGTCAGTAGCTGATAAATATAACAAGAATGACCTTCTTGGCATAGGAGGTAACAAAATAGGTAGATTAACTAGATAGTCCTTGAGTTATTAAAAAGCTATTTGGTAGTGGTCATCCTAGTGAAATGTAACTCCCTTATTTAGAAGATGTGTAAATGGATGACACTTGTTTGTTAACTCAGAGATGAAGCGTTAGATTGACTGGATTTTACCCTACAAACTATGGAGTTGCTTCAAATTGGTTAGTGGTGGCATCTCAATTATAGCATGGACTTTGGCCAGATCGACTTCAATACCCCTACAAGACACAATGAAGCAAAGTAACTTTTTTGAGGTTACTCCAAACACACATTTTTTTTGGATTGAGTCTAAATTTATACTCTTGTAATCTTTTAAATATCTATGTAGCACTGTTGGATGGTCAGCCCTACTTTTGGATTTTCCTAATATGTCATCGACATAGTCTTCAATAATATCATGCATCATATCATGGAATATGACAGTCATGGCCCTTGATATGTAGCTCCAACATTCTTAAGACCAAATGGTATTACCTAATAACAAAATGTTCCCCATGGAGTGGTGAACATTGTTTTATGTTGGTCTTCTGGTGTTATTCTGATCTAGTTTTATCTTGAAAGCCATCCATGAGTGAAATCATTTCATAACCTATTGTGGAGTCAAAAATCATGTCAATATTAGGCAATGAAAAGTCATCCTTAAGACAAGCTTTGTTTATGTCTTAGAAATTAGTATAAATTATGATTCCTTCATGATTTTTGCTAAGTACAACATTAGATATCCATTTTGAGTAGTCAATGGACCGAATACATCCTACTTCTAAGAGTTTTTCCAACTCTTTCTTTACCAAGATAGTAATGTGAGGATTCATCTTATGTAGCTTTTGTTTCACTAGTTTGGCATCAAGATTGCCGACAAGGTGGTTCAAAACCAAGGTGGGGTCCAAACCTAGCATGTTAAAATAATCCCATGTAAAGATATCTACAAATTATCTCAACAGAGCTATAAAGACTTCACACTCCTCCTCAGTGAGGAACACACCTAATTTTATCCATTTTAGGTCCAATGGAGTCCTGATGTTTACCTCTATTATATCTTTGACTACAAGGGCTGAACCATCTTCTAGGATAGTAGGTAAAGACTTGAATTATTGGACTATATCAAGGTCCTCTATTAGGACTGCTCTTTAACGTCTCCTAGGCATGATGAATCTAAGTCCCCTAATGGGAGATCTAGCCATGTGACAAAAATAGTTATAAATTATTAAATAATTCAATCAAATACTTATTGTTTCACAAAACTAAACTCAGATCCATAGGTAAGTTCATCATTGGTGGTCTCTGAGTCTAAATTCAAAGAAGAATGAACACCCCCATCTAATGGCACTTGAAATAGGTTTTTACCACTAGACTAGCATTTATCTTTACTTTCTCCCTAGTCATAAAGTGCCTTAAAGATGTTTTCACTTGGGGACCTCAATGTTTTTTTTTTTTTTTTGGCTAAGGGTGTTAACCCACTCTCCAAAATAGGCTTCAAGATCTAATGTAATTAAGAATCCTGATTTATGATCTCCCAACTAGACATTGTCTCTAAGGCCTAAAAAGTCACATAATGCCTCATCATTCTTAAACTAATCAATCAATAAATTGGATTCTTGTTGGTCCTAATATATCAGTTGGGGATAGTATATGGTAATGGCTTATGATAAATGATTGGGGTAAGAGTGCATATGGCATTGTTATCGAACATGTTAGTCTCAGCTAGGTCATCAAAGGTGAGGCTATGATCATACTCTACTTTACTATCAACATCATCATCACTATCCACCAGTGATGGAACTCAAATAAGATATGTGGGGTCACCCCTAGGTGATTTAAATCTACGTCCATAGGGTCTTTTGTACTTAGTCATGGAAATTGGCTCAATAGTTACTTATTTATTCGATCTGAGGCCTCTTCCTTCATAATCTTGATGCTCCATGATCCTATTGGGAATAGGATACTTTGCACTTTTATAAAAATCAACTTGATTATCATTGTACAACCATGACTCATCCCCTTTAAGAGGGTTTGGTTCTAGTCCAGATGCTAATACAAACATGAGAGGTCCCTTATCTTTGTTCTTTTATTTCTAATGCATGTGTGGGGTATTTTTAGGTCACCCAAAGGTCTTTGGATTGTGAGATAGATTGGAAATATAGAAGGTATCATTAGGTCACATACTCCCCTAGGCCATTATCTAAAATGGTGAAATGATTGGAAACTTCAGGAGGTTGTATGTGGGAAAAGGAATCCAAGGTATTAAGATCTATGCAATCATCCTGTGGAGGATCAATAAGTATGGCATTTCCTTTATCTTGATTGAAACTTGGATTCATTTCGTATTGGTAATTGTAGCTTTGAAGCTCAGCCTCAAGATGTTTTCAATGTTCATATGGGTGTAAATTTCCTAGAATATTCACTTCCATCCTTGTGTGGGAGAACTTGATACATTGGTGCAATGTTGATGGGACTGCACCAATCTCAAGATCAAGCACATGGAAAATTGTATCTTGGTTCAAAGGCCCAATGATAATTGGTAAGCTAATGGTGCCTTGTGATTCTCTTTCTTGATTATCATAGGATTTGATAGTTATCATTTTTGGCTGGAGATTTGCCATTATGTACCCAAGAAGCTTGATGAGCTTTAGAGACACTATGTTGAGGCCTGATCCATTATCTATAAAGACACATTTCACTTTATGCCATTTATATAAACTTATATGTATAATGGATTATTATAGAGGTGGCCAAGGGAAGACATATCACTTTGGTTGAATGTGACTTATTGGGTTGGAGCTAGGTGTCCAACCAAAGCTTGAAATTTATCAGGGGATATGTCTTTAGAAATAGTGGATTAGGTTAAAAACTCATTCAAAATGTTCTTGTGGATTATTGACATTCATAGAAAATCTAAAATAGAAATTTGTGTTGGTGTCTTCTGTAATTGTTCCACAATATCAAAATTCTTGTCTTGGTCAATGGTGAATGGTTTAATTTGAGATTGAATGGTTGGTTGGATAGCAAGCAAAGTGGTAGATGGTTATGGACCTAGGATAGTAATCTTTGACCTTCAAGTTGTGATTACACAATTGAGATTATATGTATAACCATAAATTCTAACAAATGCTGGGAATGGTTTGGGACTAGATAGGACAAGTCTCAATTGTCAGTGCACTTATATGTGGTCACGTGGCAAGGGTGAGTTATCAATATATGGTCCAAAAATGGGAGTCCTAATTTGTTGGTTTGCCTATGTGAAATCCAGGGAAAAGAAGGATTATCCATGTAATTTGGTTGAGTGGTATTGTTTAACAATGGTATAGATTGATTAGTGCTTAGTCTAGGATTAATGGAGATGGTATTAACATTGCCTCTATAATATGACATAGAACCCTATTGTAGTCATGTGCAACTACATGGTAGGTTTATTGGTTTTTACCATTCTAACCTTGGTTTTGTCTATTGTGCTAATATTGTGGGTTCTATTGTTGATTCTACTGATTCTATTATTTTGGCTTTTGATTTTGACACTATTGATTTTATTATTGTACTAGGCGATGCTGTTGTTGTTGCTGATGATTATGTTATTACTATGTGTTATGTTGGGGAAAGGGGTTTTGATAAATCTCAAGAGTTTTATTGGAGGTGGAAGCACCATTATCCAATGTTATCTCCCAATTCTCCAACATATTCTGAATCAAATGCTTGATTTACACACATCTTCATAGATTATACTTGTTGCCCTGATGATATTCATATAATTCATTTCATGGTACCAATCATGATAAGGATTGCATTATGGATAATTCTTTGGTATAGGCTAACTAATCAGATTAGCAATGGTAAGTTTGAAAAATACAAACTCAATAGGCACTCCTAGGTCATTAAAGACATGATGCATAGGCATAGTTATCCTTGGAAGAAGGGTTTGTAATGGTAAAGGTTGTTGAATTTGTTGCGTAGGTATTGATTCTTGTGCTTATAGTGCTAGTTGGAGAGGTTTTTGGGTAGGAGTAAGCTAAAAAGGTGGTGAAAATGATGTTTTCACTATTTGGACATGATGTGACTTACTCCATTACCCACAAAATTCCTATTGTAGTTGAATTATTTTGGTCTATCTTAGTTATTAGCTTGTGCTGGTTATGATGCTTACGCTTGGATTAGATGTTGGTTTTGGCCACTTCCTTGATTGGTACCTTGATTTTGATTAGTTTATGTAATCTTGATGATCCCTTTATTAATAAGGGCTCACTTAATCAACAAGCCTTTGTCAATGATCTCCTTGAAAGTATGTGCACATTACAGTCCCAGATGATAAGCTATCTCACTATGTAAATTTTTAGTAAACACAATGGCTAATTGTTTATTTGGTAAAATATGGGTGAATTAGCTTGCAAGGGCTCTCCATCACTGCAGATAAATTGCAAAACTCTCACCAACCTTTTATTTTGTTTGTGTTAATTCAACTAATGAAATTTCATGTTTGAGATTATAGGAAAAGTGTTGCACAAACTTATTAGAAAGATCATCAAAATTTGTTACTAAATTCTTGGGAAACTTGAAAAACCCCTCCAAATCTTGTCTAGCCAAGCTCCTTGGAAATAATTAAAAAAGGTATATATTGTTATATGCCACTAGTTGACATGTGACAAAGAACTCGATTAAATGGGCCTTAGGGTCACCTTTCTCTTTGTAGTTGTTGAATTTTGGTGGTTTGCATCCTGGAGGAAATGGTATCTACAAGTACTCCATGTTGAATTGATAAGAACACATATCATCCAACTTAAAATTTTTAGTTTGTTTCCCAACTTGAATGGAAATAATTACATCCTTCATCTGTTATAATTATTGGGATAGGAAACTAGACAGAACATTGGTTTGAGGGAGAATATTGGGTTGGGTAGATGTTTTGGAGGTCACAAGTGGGACACTTTAACTAGGGTATGATGGAGATGTCTATTAGGGTTTATTAGTGTGGTTATGAGATATACCAAGAATATGCATATGTGGATTAGGATGTACTTGAAATTTCACATTTGGTTTTGTGATATTCTGGTTTGGGTTGGATATGAAGGTTTGACTTGGAGGATTTTGTGGTTGGGATGGAGGGATATAACTATACTATACCTACTATGGTTGAAAAGGGACATGATTCCATCTATTCAAACCTTGTTGTTGAATGGGAACTTGTGGACCAAGACCCTTTATTTGAAATTGTGGCATATTTTGAATCATTATTGTCTAGTAGGTACTTGAGAAACATGGGAGCCTTCTTGTTACATGAACCCTTGTTGGGAAGAAAAATCATGTTAAATATTTGACATCTATTATTGACTAATATTTACATGTTTTAGATTAAGGTAAAAGCAGGTTTTGAAGGGGCCTCGAAACCCTATACAAATCAAAGAAAAAAATAAAGCAATAAAAACCGCCATTACAGGCAAACCCACTGAAAACAGTGAAAAAACCAGGTTTCACATGGACCTGAAACCACCAAGATAAACCAGACAAAGCTCCCCAGGTTTTATAAGGACCTGAAACCAAAATGAAAAAACCAGGCACTATGACCTGAAACAGAAACCCAAGTTTTACAAGGACCTGTAACCTTTTAAAAAAAATCCATGCAATAAAAGATCTACATTTCAGAGCCGCGTTAACACGAGGAGGGGTTTTTTGGAGCCGCATTAATGTCCACCTTCATACCACATCCCCAACCTAACAAACCCCAGAACCAGCTCTGCCATCACCCCAAACGTCCATTCGATCGTCAACCCGTTCAAACCCTCTGCAAAACACAGAGGCAACACCACCTTGGTAATCAGAATTTTGTTAAAGGAAGTCTTGAAGCACTTCGACACGAGCTACAATCCCACAAACGGAAGGCAATGGTGAAAAATTGGATCAGGCAACCACCCCCAATAAACTCATCTTCAATCTTGCCCTTGGGGTTTCAGCAGAAATAGATCCCCATCGGATCTACTAAAAAACAAAACATCTAATGCCACAGGGTGCCGAACAAGGCCCTCCCCATAGCCAAACCTTCTCCAAACGTGCTAGTAATCATTGGCTTTGGATTGGTACACTGACTGATGAGGTATATTTTCCACTACTCGATGAGGTGGAACATTAGTTTCCCCTTGTTGAGATGGTAATATATTTAACCTCTTTTGTGTTGATACACTAGATTGTGATGGTTATTGTGGAATACTACTCATCACTTATTGATGAGGGGTAAGATTCCTCACATTTAGCTATTGAGCCATGACATTGGTTACTGGTTGACTACCTAATCATGTTGGTTGCACACCTGATGAAGTAGTTGGTTGAGGTTGGGATATATAAACTCCTACTCCCTGGTATGATGATCCACTCATGGTATTAACTATAGGCACTTATTGTTGACTAGTTGTTTGTGTATTAGTACCACTTTGATTTGTATTGGATGTTGCTTACACATTGTCCACTATATTTTTCTCATTATTTTACATAGAAGTGAAGACACTTCTTCAATAATAGGCATATGAAACAAGTTGTCTACCAATGTGTCTTGAACAAATAGGTCTAAAATCTAATTGTATTGACTAGTTAACTCTATCAAAACTCTTGTTGAAGGAACTAAGTCAATAAGAGGTTTTCTCACCATGGTCATCTAATTAAAACTGTATGCTAGATTTAGGTAGGTTTGATATGCCATCTGTATTTGGTTAAAGTCATATTCCATGAGGTTTTTTCCTTTATTAGGCATATTAGGGTCCTGATATGTTGTTTGGACTGGAGCCAAAGGATTGCTAGATGAAACCTATTGATCATACATTATGTTGTGGGGCATTTTTACTAGGCTTGGTAAATTCTCACGAGGGAAGTCTGCTAGAAACTTGGCCCCTAACTCTATGGATTGAACCAAAATATCATCTTTGTTCTCCAACAAATGATTCTAAAATAAAAATGGATCTTACACGGAAGGCGTATTAGTAGAGCATGACTATTGAAGAACTGGTTCATCATCTATGCGTATTGTAGCAAGGTATTGTGTGATTTGTTTTGAATAAGGTGGTGTATTAACCAAATAGTTATCCAATGGATCTTGGCTTTGTGCCCCTAATTGAGTATTATAAGAGGGATAAAAATCCATCTCATAAGCAATATTATCCGTGTAGGGGTCTTGTACTATTTCTTCTTATGCAACCACATTACTAGTCCCTAGATTGTACATGAGTCCACTACAAGTGTAGGAATACATGTTGGGATCCATAGTCAATTCTTTATGATAGAAAGGGAAGAGAGTTATACAAAATCTAAAAGGAAAATGTCTAAAAATATGATTTTCAAACTTGGCATAGACTCGTCAAAAGGATCTAAAGGTTTATGCAAAGATTTGTGATAACACAATCCAACATTAAGTGTCTAACATTACATGTCTTACATAAAATGCCAAATGCTAATGTCAAAGTGTTTCAAATCAGTCTAATCTAGGAAATTAAAAGTTTCTAGGTCTTTTGGCCAAACATGGTGTCAAAATCTAGGCTCAAATAAGGCATGCACTAAGACTCTTGGCCAAATGACATCAAAAGCTAGACTTTGAAAATAGATGAAAATTTTAATCTAATAGATTTGAAACACTTCTAACAAACATTAGGCATTTGATTCTTGGACATGGATTCAATCAAATAGGTATAAGGTATGAAATAAAAGGCACTTGAGAGATAGTTTATTTTCTCACAAATAATGGTATAAAACTTGGTTCTTTTGAAAAATAAGCTATACAAAAGTGAATGGAATAATTGTGCTAGACAAAATTTTATAAAAGTATACTCAGATTGGTTTGAAAAATGTAGGAATAAATTTAAAATCTATGTAAGAAGGTCTATGAAATAATAACTAAAATATTTTGGGCAGCATAACAATGTTAGACTACCCAAAATATGCGACAAAATTCTTATTTCAAAAAATATCTAAGGCAAATATAATTTATCACAAATTTGATAGCATAACACTACCTTTCTTGACTCAAAATATTATGGTGCATAGACTCAAAGTGTAAGTGTTTAGCATGAAATGACTTAAGTATTTCAAGTGGTGATAATGATCATGAGTCTTAAATGGTCTTCAACCCAAATTGGAAATTAAACCTAAGTTCCCTCAAGTTTAGTACAAATGGTGAACCCAATTAACACATCAACCCTATAAACTTATAAAGGTGAAATTTTGAATTTAGATTATAAAAGGACTTAAACAACTTTGGCAAAGGTCTAGACTCAATTGGGTAGCATAACTGTGCCAAATTGGATGATATGACTCTAAGTTTTGATGAACTTTGAACAAGGAAAATTGATGATTTCACATGGGAAACATAATGCCTCTTTGTTCAAAGTAAAATGAGGACAATGTGTTTGGTTTTCATCATTTTTTACACCAAGTTCTAACTCTAAATAAGACTTTAATCTAAGACAAAATCAACTAATTAATTTCCCTTAGATCTTAAATTGACAAGGTTGCATGGTATTGTTAGAATCTATCAATATACATCATTTGAGTTGATTTTAAGTGTTCATCCAAAAGTAAATGTGAATTATATAGTAGGGTTTTTAAACCCCCTTCTCTTAAATGATACTACTATGACATGGACCTTGAGGTGTACTTTACACCAACAATACTTCCATAGTATGTGAGGATTTATCTAAGATTTACAAGTTTCTAAATGTTCTAGGGGAATAAATTATGCAATGACTTTAATGTCAAATAATACAAAATAAAAGCATGGATTTTGGGTTTGTATCACTTGGCTTGTTATAAAAAGGTCTAGTCCTTTTTACAACCACTACATCATGCTATTCGCTAAGTGTAGTGTGATGAACAAAGTGCCACTATGTCCCATGTGCAACTCCAATATGGAACCAAATGAAGTCAATACTGGGAGGTGAAACCCTAGGTCAAAGCTTCCCTAAAGAGGTCATGGGAGGTAATGATGTCTCCCTCACAATCCCAGTTTACATGAAATAAAGAAAGCATAAAATAGAAAGACTTTAGGTCATTGTCAAGGTCACCCAATACTTTTTCAAGTTTTTGGAGAGTGCTTTATATGACGTTATTTATATGCCTTGGACTAGGCAATTTGCAAATAAAGAAAGTGCTTTTGATTCCAAGGGTTCCCTAAAAGGGACAAATAGAAGAGCATACATGAAACATCCTTGTATTTTGTGAAAATAAAGTGCTAATTGAAACAATGAAAACAAAATTGACAAGTGCATTCAATTTTAAGCCCAAATGAAAGATTTGGTGGTGTTCATTTGACCCCTTGGTCTTAAAATTGTAAAATTTGAAAAATAATGCTAAAAAATTACTTAAGCACCTAAATGTTATATTAAGCACTAAAATAATGTTCCTAGCTCATTTTAAAGCATAAAAAAGATGATTTAAACACATTTTAGCAATTTTCCAAGTTGGTCTTGCAAGAAAAATGTTAGCAAGTGGTTTAGCTTTAAAGCATTTTTAAAGATGAAACAATTAACTTTAGAAAAATAACTCTCAGGTTGACACAGTCGAGTTGGGATCTAAGTTGAGTTGGGATCCAATTTGGGGAGAGTTGGGATTCGATTCAAGGTCAGTTGGGATCTGAGTTGGGATTTGAGTTGAGGAGAGTTGGGATTCGAGTTGGGATCTGAGTTAGGGTGAGTTAGGATCCAAGTTAGGGAGAGTTGGGATCTAAATTGGGATTTGAGTTAGGGTGAGTTAGGTTTTGAGTTGGGATCCAAGTTGGGGTGAGTTGGGATCTGAGTTGGGGCAAGTTAGGATCTGTGAATAAAATTATGAGCTCCAAAAAACAAGCTTTTTTCTCAAATATTCACCTTTTTTGATTCCACACTCCAAGATCCTACATGACAATGGTTAGTATGTTACTTGTAGGTGTTATTTGATCAAATTTGTGGGGTGAAGTCCCACTAGGTGTGCCATTATGTTAACTAAGAATTTGACTCAAGAGAAGTGATTAGTATTGTGTTAGTCCAAAAATACAAACAAATTGATAAAAACACATTAATTAGCATACATCTATAGGCTTAGTTACTAGGGTGAGCTTAATAACAAAAATAAATGAAAAACATAACTAAAAAGTAAATAAAAACAAGAATCCTTCACCTTCCTTGGAAGCTCCAAATGCTTGTTGTAGTGGCTTGCTCAGCTTATACTTATGAAATCATCATCAAAGGAGGTTTGGCTATCTCCTCTTCTTCTTGGCACCTTGTCGCTTTGCCTTGGCTTGGCTCAATATTTTGGCATGTGAGAGCTCTTGGAATCAATTTGACATGGTAACTTTAAACAAATTAAGCTTAAAAATGATGTTCATGGCCTCTCTATTTATATATTTTCAAGAATGACTAGAATCAACCATGACCATCCATCTCAAGAGTGAGATGTGTGGTCATGGATTAATTGAATTATGTAAATAAAATCCATAATTATCCTCATCATGACTTTGGAAGAAGGGACATTAATGAGTCATGGGAGGTAATAAAGAGGCATGGAAGCCCCATAATCTTGATATTTGTGGCATTTATGGCCTAGGGATGTCTTCCCAAGCAATGAGGTCACCTGATGATGTAGATATTTAATATTTATTTCTAAAAAAAAGTTTTCAACAAGTTTCCATTGAATTATTAATTAGGCTCTAATTTGGTTTAATTAGCTCTTAAGCATGATTAAGCACTTTGTGCACAAATTACTCAAATTGATCAAAATGCCTTATTATTGGTGCAAAATTTGACTCTATTGGAATTGGAAGTTAATGTAAGATTTGTTCGATATGTTATCCCATTTAGGATGTTTCCAATACCAAATAATAAAGACATGCATCTCATACAATAAATTTGATAGAAAAAAGCAATCTAGAGCACCCAAGTAGAAAATTAGCATTTTGACTTGAAATGATATGATCAAAGTTAGCTAGCCCATAAATTGCATTACCCCATTTAGTGATACCCTGGCCAAAATTGGCACTTGAATATGTCAATTTTAACTCATTTAATATGCTTTAGTGTTTTTAGGCCAAATTGTGTATTTTGGTGGAAATTGGTCAAAAGATTGATTGGAGGTCATTGGTGGCCAGATTTAGGTGTCTACACCCTCCATGATCATTCTATAATTGTGGGTTGATTGAGTATTATCAACATGACTACCCCATGCACCCAATATGTGGGTATTTTTGAGGATGACATGCAGTTGAGGAATGCCTAGACCTATTAAAAAAACTAACTCAAGGTCATCCTGGTATAGACAAAGGTGCCATAATGGTTAGGCATGAATCCAAAGAAGAAATGTGGGATCCCAAGCCACAACATAATTTTAAATATCCACCTAAGGTGTAGGACATAAATTAGAATGGATTCAACACTAAACTGACCACTACACTTACCCAAGAACTATGCTTGAAGTATAGCGAATCAAGTCACACTGAGCACATAGTGGGACTTGAGCTAAAAGCTACACCCTATCCTAAACTTATGCAATAAAAGGACATAATAAAATAATCCATGAGCATGATACATAATTTTAGGGTGAGCTCTATTTGACCAAATATCTAGAGGCATAGGTCATTGCTTCATGCAGAAGATAAGACAACTAGGAGGCCAAATTACATGAGTTGACTGAGATCCTATGGCTCCTACAAACTAAAAGGATGCTACCCATACTAAAAGATTTTTTTGAAGCATGTAGGGAAGAAACTAAAAGAGTTTTTGCCTCAAAATATTGAAGTTATTTCACCATATATAGAGTGGGTGCATGAAGTAAGACATACTCAGAACATAAAGTATGACCAAGAGCTATTGATAGTTGCCACCATCAATATGTGATTAGTTTGTGAAGTAATGGTAGACATGGTCACTGAGGTTAATATTTTAACCAAAACTACCTGGGAGAAGATGGGATAGACATCCTTGAGGCCCTCACCTCACATGTTGTTCATGGCTAACAAAAATTGAGTGCAACCTATTAATATCTTGAAGGGTGTCATTATAGATATCATGGGTGTTGAGTTTCAAGCCAACTTTGAGGTCATCGAGTTGGTAGAGTAGGATAACTATTCATCACTCTTGGGTAGGCCATTATGCTACACTAATATTTTAGACATGAACTTTAAGAAGTGATACATGACTTTTGAAAATGGCAAAGAGGGTGTGGTGATCCCTGTATGAAGTAATTAAGGTCCCCCATATGTGGAAAACATTTATCTCGATGATGAGATCAACCATATTTACAACATCATGGAACAAGGCATTGAGAAGCTCAACCCTAATGACCAAGGTATGCTCAAATGGGAGGATAGGCAATTAGCCTCTAATACAATTGATGTAGCCTATGAATGATGGGTAAAAGAGGCGTATGAGGTCACTAGCTAAAGGTGTCACCTAGTGAGCATAGCTGAGCTAAGGCCATCCAGAATAGGATTGGTTAAGATTGAGTGTAATTAGAAGAGATGGGTTCCCCACACCAAAAATCTAGAAAAAGGGTGTTTTGACTAAGTAAAGGGAAGATTGCAATGCCCCCAAAGTATGAAAGGAGCCAACCTATAGAGAAGTATGTCTATGACATTGAATCTTACATCCCTAAGGAAATAGATATAATGGGTACACTAGTTCATACCTTGAAAATCATTATTGCTCGATGGTGGGTAGTGTAAAGACCTAGCTTGCCAACATGGTGAGATGTGAAGGCAATAATATTCACTAGGTTTGGCAAGAGTAATGATGACTTGGACATACCTGATTAATCTGATGATTGTAACCCAATCATGCATGTTTGTTTTTGTGAAGAAATATGGGCTGTCTATAATGAGAATGTACTGAGAGGCCTGTGGGTGCATGCCTTTTATAAGACTTTAAAACCATGGTCACAATCATGGTACATTGTAAATGAGATGATCCATAAGATAGGGAATTAGGAGATACTCAATAAGAAGTTCATGCACACCTTCTCCTTTTCTTCACATAACTTAAAACTAATAGAGCCACTATAAGTCATTCACAGGGTAGTATTTAAGGACATTGCCATCCTAGAAGAGCACCTTAGGGAAATGTTTAAGGAGGAAATACTAGTGCTCTCAACATTATTTGAATAGAATGCGCTCAACAATGACTCCAACAAAGAAGATGATGAGACCTGGAAAGAACACAATTGGAAGGCTCTAATAGGTAGATAAAAATTTGTGTGCCTTATGGATGATAATGACCCAAACGAATAAGCTCTGATGCATATTCAAATGTAAACAACTAAGGGGACAAGGCAAGTTGAATATTCTCATCAAGAGAGGAATAGACCCTATCAAACATCACTCAAGACCACTAAAGTAGACATCAGTGTAGAAGGTAAACCAAATATTACCACTATATGTGCTTACTAGTTTGAAGCATAAATGTCACAAATCATAGACCTCTTGAGGGAATTTTAGGACTTGTTCCCACATAAATACTAGGACACGAAGGTCACCCACCCTTCCCTTGAAAAAATGAGCATCAAGTTGGTGGATGGCATGAGGCCAGTCGAGAAGTGGCCATATCAGATGAATCCCAATCTTCATGCCAAGGTGAAAATGGAGATTGGTAGAATGTTTTCCACCAACATCATCTACCCTATACAAGAATCTGAATAGGTAAGCTCAATGGTCATCATCATCAATAAATATGGGTGCATATATATCTATATTAAATACAAGCTTTTAAATGCTACCTGCATCAATGACCCATTCCCAACCCCATTCACTGATGAGGTCTTGGATGGAATCGTAGGCTAAAAAATCTATACTTTCACTTTTGGTTTCTTGAGTTACCATTGGTGTAGATCGAGGAGGAGGATAAGCCAAAAATAACCTTTGAGATTTAATGGGTTTGTTTTGATTATAATGTCATACCCTTTGGACTCAAGAATGTGCCAACCATATTATCTAGGGTAGTAATCACTACTTTCAAGGACTTTATCCATAAGTTCCTCTAAGTTTATCTCAATGAATGGATTGTGTATGGTCTTGTAAAATATCACTATGAAAATCTATGCCTAATGTTTGATAGGTGTAGGTAGATCTATATATCATTAAACCTAAATAAGTGCATCTTAACAACCCCCTTTAGAACATTTCATGGGCACATCATCTATGAAGATGGTTTACTTTTTGATCCTATGAAGATAACCATCATAATTTAGCTCTAGACTCCTTCAATATAGAAAAACATCTGCACCTCTCTAGGCCATTATGGATACTATAGAAAGTTTATACAGAGCTATGCCAAGATCATAGCACCTCTAGAGGATCTCTTACATAAATATAGCCCATTATATTTGGGTTGAGGTATAAGAGAAGGATTTTGAAACATTAAAGATAAAGTTGGCTAGCATACCAATTCTATAATTCCCAAATGGGATTACTCTTTTCCACATCCATGTCAATGCTTTAGGCTCTACAATTAACACCATATTGGCACAACCAAGTGAGGACACGATAGACCAAACCATATCCTTCACAAGAAGTAAATTAATGTAGGTAGAGTATAATTACACCACCACCAATTTCAAGGCACTGGCAATAGTTTATGCCTTAGAAAAATTTAGGAAATACCTATTGGCAACCCCATTCATCTTTTTCACTAATTATGAAGCACTCAAGTACCTCATGAACAAGCCTATTTTACACATGTGCAAATACAGATGGATTGTTCTATTCTAAGAATTCTCGTTTTCCATTGTTGTTAAACCTATAAATTAGAACTTGGGGCTAGAACATTTGTCTTGCATAAATTTTGGTGATGTAGAAGCACCAATTGATGATGACATGCCAGATGAAAAAATATATAGAGATTAGTGCATCCATAAATATTTAGTAGTGATTGCCACTTTCCTAATGTCTGGGTTTATGCCCCAGACCTTATCAACTAAAGAGAAGAAGTAACTTGTAATTCTCACCACCCCCTTCTAGGTTATGCGGGGGATATGTACAAACTAAATAGAGATGAAGTCCTAAACTAGTGTGTTATAGAACATGAAAGGGAATCCATATTATATGAAGTGCATGAGGGAATTGTAGGAGGTCATTATGCAAGAGATGTAATGGTATTCAAGGTATTGCAGTCAGGCTTGTGGTGACTAAGTTTGTTCAAAGATTTAAAGGAGTATGCTAAGGCATGTGACATGTGATAGTGAACTAGAAATCCCAACCACTAGGATGAGATGCCTCTCATCCCCATTCTTTCCTAAGCACCATTTGAGAAATGGTCCATTTACTTCATTAGGCCAATTACTCTTGTAGCATGGTGTATAGGTACATGGTATATTTTATCAACCATAGACCATTTCACCAAGTGGGTTGAAGCCACACTACCAAAAGAATACACATCCACAATAGCCATGCACTTCATATAGGAAAACATCATAAGCTAGTATGGGTACCTATTAAGTCTTGACTAGAAATAGAAGTACTAATTTCATCAATGAGATGGTGCAAATCCTTTTTATTGAATAAATGGTGGTGTACCAAAAGAATACCCCCTATCATCCACAAGCCAATGGCATAGAGAAGCATTATACAAGATCTTAGGTATGTGCCTACTAAAGATATGCATAGTTAGTTGTGAGGATTTAGATGATTGTGTTTCAATGGTACTATGGGCATACTACATAACATACAAGTTCCTAAACAAGGATACACCATTTCAACTAGTGTTTGGCACTAAAGTAGTTCTACCCATAGAATTCATGGTGCCCTCCTTACACATTACATAGATCGGTCACTTAGACAACCAAGAATATTTAAGCATAAGTTTGGTAGTCTTGGAGATCTTGGATGAAAATCACACCCAAGTACGATAGAGTCAATAGATCGAGAAGGTGCACCAAAAGTGCTAGCATGAAATGCATATCAAGAAAAAAGAGATGACTGAAGGAGCATTGGTATTGCTATATGATTATAATTACTTTAAGCACCTAGGCAAATTATATATATATATATATATATATATATATATATATATATATATATATATATATATATATATAGTGGATGGGCCCTTATATCATCCACCACATATTAGAAATAAGCACATGCAAGTTGCACATGTCATCTAGCAAAATGCTCCCTGGTTATTTCAATGGTAACCAATTGAATCCATATACATAGTAGGATGGTGCATGCACCATGAAAACTCTGACTTCTTGATCACTAATCAATTTGAAGTTGAGATAACTAGAATAATGTTTGGTGTAAGCCAAATCATTCTTTTTATTTTTATTTGTTCGTTGTATAGTGTATAAATGTAGTAAGTGGCATGCAATGTCTAGAAAGACTTATCTTTTAAGCACTTCATGCATAATTATAATTGGGTGAGTCTAGCACTTGCACCCCTAAGTGCAAGAGGATAGACATCTAAGTGGTAGGTGTGTGAAGCTTATCAGCTTCAAGTATTACAAGTAGAAGAGACATGTGTACAAGATGAATATTGCAGGGCACTTGAAGGCCCAAAAATGACCTACTCTAGCACCACCTTTGCACCAAAGTTAAAATAATGTGCATCAATGGATCCTACACCAGAGACCTAAGAGGCCCATGAAGATGTTTAACATGATTGAGCACAAGGTAGTAAGTGAAGATGCACAATCCAATAGTGCACAAGATAATCAAAAGAGAAATGAAGTGCTAAAAGGCCAGTGTAAGGGATTTATATAGGGTAGGATAGGCCAAGGCAAGATGATGTGTAAGAAATCAACCAAGATAAAGAAGTGTGCATGAAATATTAGCATAATTAGAAGAAAAAGTGGAACCAAGGAGGCTAAATTGCATGCATGTGACATGCTATGCCCATGTTGCCATAAGGAAGGTGAAGGTTGTGCCAAGTATACAAGTGAAAAAAAATCATTTAAAATAGTTGGCATCCACCTAGAAATGAATGGAAAGTGACCATTTGAACCACATGTCACTTTGCCAAAAAAATTATTAGGAGCATTCAATGAGGTAGTGGTGGTGGCACAAAGCTACATAATTAATGCATTAAGGATGAAGATTCTCAAGGATTTCATATATTTTCAAAGTTTCCAAAAAATTAAGGCACTTATGCCATAAATCTTACATTAATGATAGTAGATGATAAATAAGGGTATAAAATATCAAGTGGTAGACGTACTTAGGTTATAAAGTTTAAACTAATTTAACTTAAAGAGAACCTAAGCAGATACTAGAGAGATGAAGAGAATTAACCCTATCATAGTGAAAACATGAGCACTTTAGTGAATAGTGGCATTTTGAGAAAGATTACATTCATAATGAGATGAATTTGAAGGATTGGGGAAAGAAATTTGTGTAAAAAATAGAGTTGAAATGAGAATCTGTTGCCCAAACCACCATTAATAGCCAACAAAACTTAGAGCTGAGGGTATAACCATATATTTCATGACTATAAAAGTGTCAACCACCATTTAAGGATCTGGTAAGCCACACTTACCAATATTTAACATAAAAAAATTCAAGATGGTGAAGAAGTGAAAGGAAGTGAGCTCTATGTAGGTGCAATAGGAACCCAAGTAGGTGAAGATTGTGGAAGAGACAATGGCTGCCACAACCAAGGCACAATCGGTCAAAGTAGTTAGCATCATAGAGGTAGACATTAAGGTGCTAATGAAGATATCATACTAGTTTATGAAATTTCCACTAGAGGTTGAGGTGGGGGAAAGTTGGCACTCATTTACACACATTTTTCAACTCAAAGAGTATAACCATTGGATGTCAAGTCACTTGAAAGACTTGGTGTAGGACTGGATGGTGGATATGGAGTGTAAGACACCATAAGGCAATGCCCTATTTGATGTCTTAATTAGAGACAAGTTGACTAATTTTGGCACAACTTAACTATATGAGTTTCCCTACTTCAATAAGCTAGAAGAACTTGTCCAGTTCTTACTCTCACATGCCCATGAGGACCACATGTATTTTAAAGGTTGGTGCATGAATATCTCAATGTAGTTGATCAAGAGAATAATTAGACTCCTAGATGTTGATAAGGACATCCATAAAATGATAGATGATGATGAAGAGGTAGAGTGCATTGTAAAGATCCTTAATACTTCAAGGGGCCTTCATATTCCCCATCAATAAGTGTGAGTACCCTAACACGAGGGTAGTGGCATGCCTTATGAGTTCCAAATTGTGCCCAGGAGGTTGATAGATTGATGTATCAAAGGTGTATCTCTATATCACCTATCACATGGTATAGGGCATATAATTCAACATTACAAAGTTCATCATAGATCAGTTAGTGAAAAACATGTTGCAATGCCATAGTACCAAGGGGAATTTCAGGTGGGGATCCATCCTCATATTGATTATGATGGATGAAATTGGGATCCTAAATGAGAATGAGGATAATTTATGGGTCTTCACAGAACACCATGAATCCCTATCATAAAAGTACTAAAACTACACTTGTCTCACCTCCTTCAACCCTAAGTATAAGATGTGAATTATGCATTAGTGTGAAAAATACATATAATCCTTTAGATTGGAGTGGTACATTCCCCAGGGGATCTCCCAGAGCATATTCAACATGACAATTTTCACCATAATGCAACATTATTGTGTAGTACTCTTGGTGCTATGAGATGGGAACAAATTGGGTTGGATGAAGCTCTCCTTCACATTTTTAGAAAGTTACTTTAGGGATGCACTATGTTAGATCCCTAATAAATAATAGATAGACATTCTAGTAAAGGATATGGATACAAAGAGGCACAAGTTTAGGTGCTAATTCCATCACATAAATGGGAAAGCCACTGAAGATGAAGTGGATACCTTAGATTGCCCAGACATTAAGCCCATCCAAGAGATAACCATCCTAGGTTACATCCATAGATTATAATATGAGATGAATCCACAAAAGAAGGACCCCAACACTTAGTAGAGAAATAATCAGAGTGAAGACCCCCCAATCTAGATCAAGGTAGAAGTGATACTAGAACTAGCTGAGTAGAAGAAGTCTCTAAAGAAGAAGAGGGGAGAAAATTTGGAGGAAATAGAGGAGTGACTAAGGATGAAGATCACCTTGGAAGAAGAAGCCTCTCCTTTGACCTCCATATATAAGCATGTGCAATTCACACTAAAGGCTTCCCTTAGGGCAAGAGAAGAAAAGAAGGGGAAGGCCCTTCCTGTAGCACCCAAGATAAACCTATCTAAGGAAGAGGAAGAAGAGGATTTGGATGAAGAATAAATGGGGATGGGTGTATACATCATGCCTAAGGAAGATTACTCCTCATCCAATGAATGAACTCCCTCTCCATCCCCAAAAATTGAGCTCGAAAAAAGGAGGTGAACATGAAAGAAACTCAGCTTCAGTGATGCCAAGATGTAAAGAGTGTAGGAGCTCAAAGAATGGAAGTAAGAAATTACCAAGGTAGGGATGTCCAAAGAAGTGTTTGAGACAGTTGAGGCTAAGGAACAAAGGAAATAAATGAAGGAGCGTAAGGCATGAGAGATGAAGGCAAAGAAAGTAGAGGGGAGAAAAGAATAAAAAGTAGGTGAAGAGCCCAAAGAGGTGAAAGTACATGAAGAAATAGTACCCTTAGGTACACCTACTAAGGAAAATATAAAGTGAAAATAGAAGGACATGGGCCTACCCTAGGATCACATTGACATAATGCTAAGGTTTCACTACAATTACGAGGCCATGAGGGACAAGGGAATGCCCCAAGTTAAAATTGACTGAATAAAGGTCAAGGAGATATAAGTGAGCTAAAGTAAGTGTAAAGTACAAAACTGCATAGAGGAAGGCCAAAAAGGAAAAAGATAGGAAAGAGGAGGTAGAGAGGAAGGCCAAAAAAGAGAAGTCCAAAAGAAAGGAAAGAGAGGAAAAGGTAGCCTAGGTAGAAAGGGCCAAGATGGTGAAGGAAGGAAAAAAGAAGAAGGTTACAACTAGTGTGGAACCTAGAGAGGAAAGGATACTAGAAAAGGTTCCTAGCACCTCCACCAGAACAATAAAAGAATCTACACAACAAGAACATTCTAGATTTTAAGGGGTGCTTGAAGATAAATAAGGCAATGCTAGTACCTTAGGAAAACAAATAGAGAAGGAAGCAAAGATCCCATTGGGGTAAGAGGAGAGAAAGGTAGACACTAAAGAGGTTTGTCCTGAAAAACCATGACAAGAGGAAGAAATAGACAAGGGGAAAAATTCCATGGAAGAACCCCTATGAGAAGAAGAACGTGATGAGTCTAACATTGATGAAGAAAAAGAAGGAGAAAAAGTGGAAGGCACTTATGGAAGCACCAACACTAGTGAGGAATAAATGGAGTTAGCTGAAGAGGAAGAACATGAACCAAGTTATAGGTAAAAAGTGTAGTAGGGATTCAAAGAGGATGATGATTTTTATATGATTTAATACATGCCTTTAAAGACTACCAAAACCCTGAAATTACATCAAGTCTTTTGGGTACTGGATTGCTACATGGACAAGATTTTATTTGAGGTTTTAAAGAAAGCACTCTGGTACATGAAGAAGCTAGAAAATGGGCATGATTACTAGTTGATAAATCTTTGAGACATGAACCCTATAAGGTCAACCAACATTTTCCTTAAAATATCCTCTAAAGTGGCATGAAAGAACATTGTCAATGATGTTCATGCCAATAGTTGGAAGAAGATATAATAAGAGGCTAAAGAATAACTAGAGGCAACAAGGCTCAAACTCAAATAGATGATCAAACACATTGAAGATATAGAGCTATCCCTTTTGAAGATATAGAGCTATCCCTTTTGGATGGAATGGATACCTTGGAAATGAAAGAGGTTGACAAGGTATGTGTGCTTGTAGAGAATATAATTCCTAGGATGAGGTTGGTTCTTGAGGAGCTAGAAGACCCTTATGAGGCCTTAAGAAGAAAATTAAACAAAAATCTAGATGTGGTGGAATATCTCTTCACCAAGTTGGAAGAGGGCATGGAAGAAGCAAACACTATATTTTGTAACTTTGCCACCAAAACAATGGTCATCGATGCACACTTTAAAAAGGTAAAGGAAGAGAAGGATGCCTTATTCTAACACTCCTTCTTAGTGAGCAAAACTGAGCATATACAAGTGATGGTGAAAGTTAACACCCTAAGTGCCCAACTAAATAGCTAGGAGTAATACCTAGAGGCTCTCTTCTACACCTTCCAAATGAAGGAAAGTGAGCAAGGGGATGTCCTAGATGGTAGGGTAAGGTGAGTAAGAGAAAGGCTTGAGGCCTTTAGGAAATAACTAGTAAGCATGGATGTACTCACCCTCAAGTCTACCTCAAATGTAGCAGATGTCATTATTGAATAAATTAAGCTCACTATACAAGGCTTTGAGAACTTCAAAGTGGATTTAGAGTAGGGTACACCCAATTTTTATGCACCAAAGATATTGAAATATTAGTCTAGGTAAAACTAATAATTTTGTATGGGGTAATGATGGGCCCCCTTTATACAAACTATGTGGACTGCACCAACTTGACCTATCTCAGCACAAGGTAATCTTATGGATTGATTGCTCCCTTTTTGTACCTTTTGGTACCAGTTAGAGGAATCCTTAAAGATCTCGTGCCATATGGTAGGCAATTATGTGGCATCAAACTTCAAAATACATCCCTACAAGAACTTGTACATGGTAGTTAGAGAAGCATGAGTATCATAATAGTGGAATAGGTGGGATAGTGACCCCCCGAGTAACAACTTAACATCTAGCATACATTCCTCCAACTTGGGTAACATAGTGGAGCTAATCAAATAGAGATCCCCAATGATAACTCATCCCTTAACACATTCCCATCTGACCTAACAAGAGGATTCCCATTTGCCTATAAAAGAAGGCTTGTATTTAAAGAATGAGAAGTGGCAATTAATATAGTGAATCTTTGTTAAAATCAATAGTCACCATTAAATATTCATATTCTATATGAACTAGGTTAGGTACTCTGAATGTATATCCCAAGCACACCTATGAGCCATTAGGCATAAGTAAGGTTAAATATGAGCACTTGATCTATTTTCATGTCTTGAACATTGTATGTTAAATTTTGAGTCAATGAAGAATGTTATTAAAGTAATGGAGTGTTGATTATTTCATTATAGTTTATGTTGTGATATGTTTATGACTTAGTCTTAAATGATAAATTCTATAGTTTCTTTACTTTGAATGTATTGTGATATAAAGGTTTATCCCTGGTCACTAATGCCATCCTTGTGCCATCTAATGACTTTGGCCTACCTATAAAATAGACTAAGTGTTGGAATTAGCATGTGTTGAGGCCCTAATACCCATACCTAGAGTTATAAAATAAAGAAGTTTCACTTGAATCCAAGCCATTCCCATGACTTAGCTAAGTGCATGAATGATCCTTACTCACCATCACCACATCTTGTGCCATTAAGATCTATGTCTAGCAGATATGAACTTGCACATAGGATTTGTGACCTTGAGAATTCCCATGCCTATTGAGCTTCCCTAGAATAGCCTAGTGATGATAGAACACCCAAACCCATCTTGTTAATGAATGGGTCCTTTTTAACCCAAATTTTCACCATGTTTCAACTAGCCCAACATGGGCCCGGTCCCTTCACTGTTATACTTTGGGTGAGTGCATAAGGATTATACCTTGTGTGAAATTTATGCCAACATAGTAGTGTGTTAAATTTTATGTGTCATACCCTATTATGTTCATTCCTAGTTATACCCAACATAGAATTGACTTGTCTTGACTGCTAAGTGTATGACTAAGCACAAAATCAAAATAAGCAAACTTTTCTACAATAAAATCAAATATCAATTGCAAGTAAAGAATGATTGTTTAAGACATTACATAAATAGGTTTTGGGATTTCATAGAAAGTTTTGAATATTTTTCCATGTTTATAATTTCAAGAGATAATAACTATAAATTAAGTTCTTTATAAATATTTTCTCCATTAATGATTCCCCATCTTAAGTTTGGTGCAAACAAGTATACCATTGAGAATCAAGATGGTGTTTTGATTGAGTGTTCTCAATAATTCTAAAAATTATAAAGTCTTCAATATGGAGTAACAAATTTGCATTCTTTGTGAAGATGGATAACATTTTAAATCTTTGTTTTCAAGGTGGTGACTTAGCCTAGAGATAATTCATTACTCAAACCAATGAGTAAGGAATTGACAATGAAGATAATGAAGATGGCATGATTCAATTAAAAAGGAAAAAGATTCCTAAAGGCCTTGTTTCACTCAAATAAATATTCAATAAACATGATAATTTTATCAAGAAGATGTAAAATAATCCTTTTAGATCGAAATATTACTAAAAAGTAAACATTAGCTCCAAAAAATAACCCAAAATTCTCAACATTTGCAAGTTTTGTTCTCCTAAATAATGTACAATGTTTATCTCACTACTCAAAAAGTACATATACATCCTTGCATATTCATATGCTGATTTGAAATCCTTTTAACCTAAATAAAGGTAACACATCATTCCTCTCAGAAAAAATATTATCCTTTCAATAAAAAATAGAGACATTACAACTCATAAATATCAAAGGAATAGTTTTGAAGATGCCCAAAAAATTATAAATTCAATAATCATATTTTGTATTCATCATTCCACATGGATTGCAAACATTATACCTGTACATAATAAAAATGGATAAATAAGAATTTGTATTGATTTTTGGAATTTGAATCATCCATATTTGAATGAAAATTATCCATTTCCCATCATGGATCAAGTGTTGTAAGTTGTCATAGGCTCAAAGCTGTTATCGATACTTGATGGTTTCTTTGGGTATAATTAGATCAAGGCAGTAAAATAATATCAACACAAGACTAATTTACAACCCCATTGGGTATATTTACTTACATAAGGATGTAATTTTGTATTATCAATGTGGGTGCAACATTTCAAAGAGAAATAAATAACAAGACAATAATGGAGTATCTTGATGATCTAATAGTCTTTTCCAAGAAATGGGAATATCATTATAAGCTTTTGGAGAATGCATTCAAGAGATGTTGACTACATGGTATTTATTTGAATCCCAAAAAATATATTTTTGGAGTGATAGAAGGAAAGTTTATAGGTCATATAGTTTATAAATAAGGCATGCAAATTGATCAAAAAAGACTTGAGGTTATTCAAATATTCTCTCTCCCAACAATCAAAGTTGGTGTTAATTATTTCTCCAGAAAGGTGAATTTCTTAAGAAGATTTATACATTAGTTTTTAGGATTGATAAGACACAGATAAAATTATTAAAGTAAATATTAAATTCAAATGGATTAAATATGGAAAATATGCTTTTGAAGAAATGAAAGTTTCCATTGCCAAATCCCCAACTCTTATATGCCCAGATTTCAAGAAATATTTCATCATTATTCATCAAAGCATACTTTTTCAGCCATTTTAATTTAAAAAATGATGGAGTTGAATCTCATATTGATTTAATGAATTATGGTCTAATTAATCATGAATTCAAGTATTCATCTATTGAAAAACATGTATATTATGTGTTTAAAGTAGTAAAATAATTCATGTATTACATATTGAAATGATCACTTTATTATTATGGTACACAATATAGTTGTAAAGTCCATCTAAATACAAAAATAGGTTGGATCTAAAATGGGAAGTTGGATATAAAAATTTATGGAGTAAGATTTGGACATAAAAAAAAAAAAACTAATTAGAGGATGAGGTTTACGCCAACTTATTATAGAGAATGAACTCAAAAAGGAACCCTTGATGAATCAATTAGAAAAAGTTAACCTAAATAATTGCCTATAGGTTTACTCATAATATCCATTGATGAATGGTATTTAGACATAACTCACTTATTAACCATTGGATATTGTCTCAAACATCTCACTTCTAAAATAAATAAACATCAAGATTAAGTCTTCAAGGGACATCATATTGGAAAATATGAGATCTGGATAAAACTTTTCTCTGATGTATGGATAAATAACAAATGAGGTTACTCGAGGCATTTCACAATGAAACTTATGGTGTAAACTTTAATGTCTCAATCATAAATTTAAAAATCCTAAGATTAAATACTAATATCTTATTTAAATATTATCAAGATTGGGTTTTAAAATGTGAAACATGTCAACTATTTGTGGTAAAACCCAAACTAGCAACATTAATGCTAAGAGTTGTAGTAATTATATAGCCATTTTAGCAATGGGGATTGGATTTCATTGGAAAATTGAATCCTCATTATAGTGCAGGGCATAATCACACCCTAACTACAACTGATTACTTCACTAAGTGGGTTGAGGAATTCATAGTAACGAATACTACCTCAGAGGTAGTATGTAATTTCATAAAAGAAAACATTCTTGTGCACTTCGAAGTTCTTAAGGAGATAGTTACAAACAATGTTAAAAATTTATCCTCTTATGAGATCATTAGTTTCTATTATGGGTATGGTATATCATTTTATCACTCTTATTATTAATACTTATAGGGTAATGTAAAATTTAAATCCAACAATAAGAATTTAACTACCATTGTTCATAAATTGGTAGATGAAAACCAAAGAAACTGACACAACAAGTTATATGATGTTTTATGGGAAAATTGTATCACCCCAAAAAGGGCCATAGGTGTTTCTAATTTTTATATTATATATGGGATTAAATCCATGATTCCAATTTCATTATAATTACTTGCTCTATATATTGTTAAAAACTTAGAAAGTTTCAAGGTCCATTAGAGAAAATAATCTTGTATTTGACCAAACTTGAAGAAGAATGAGAAATGGTGATAGAATGGATTGTAGAACATCAAATAAGGGTTAAGAAATTATTTGATAATACAAGGCAATAATACTTTAAGATAGGATATATGGTTCTCCCATGGGATAACATAATAGAACGAAGAGGGAGTCATGAAAAATTTGCTTCTATATGGAAAGGACCATTCAAGATTCATCATTTTTATGGTGATAATACTTATTATTTTCCATATAGAGATGGGACTCACCTCCCATCTCCATATAATGGGAAAAATCTCACGTTATTCAATTATTGAAGGTAGGTTTTCTCCTACCATGTATATAGGTTAATTAGGATTTTGTTGTGCATTTATTTTCTTGTAGATTTGTTTCCTTTCTTCTTTATGTGTTATTTTTATTTTTGTGTTGTGTGTGTTTGTCTCTTCCTTAAAAACTATTGAGTCTAATTCAAATGTTTATTCTTGACTCTATATCCCAATGCATAAAGTACTTGTATTTAAAACTAGAGATTCTAAATTTCTCCATTATCTTTTTCAGTCTAAATTCCTAGTTAGATCCAACTATTGAACCCAACTTTGAGTTTATGAAAAAAAATGAGTGCCCCAAGTAAATTTGGCCATTTTAATCCAAAATTAGTCAAATTAGTGTTGTAATTGAGTCTTATTAATTTATAAACTTAGAGGTATGAGAATATTTGGAGTGTTCATGTTCACACTAGCTTGGTTTAGGGTATTTATAAATTAGCTTGGTTTGAGCCTTGGTCACACTCACTTGTGAGGTAAGTTTTAATTATGGAGTTAGTTGTGTGCACATAGGATTAATTATTCATATTTAGGTGTCAATCCACATGGTTTAAAATATATACCTATGTGTTGTCCTAGACTATTCACCCATCTATTTATATGGGACTTCCTATTGTACTAAATGGTTATAAGTTGGAAGACACAGTGTACAAAAACATACTTGTGCATGAGTCTTTTATGTGTGATGGTTCCTCACTATGGTACTAGACTATTGGAGAGATCCTAGTTGAGAGTCTATATAACTCTGATATGGTATTAGAGTGGGAGTTCATAGCCATTGATCATGATTCAAACATTCTCCTATAGAATGAGCCTTTTCCATGCCTAGATCTCACCTAAGATTCATATCTGATCTGAATGTACTCACACTCTAAGCCTTTTTTGGTTTGATCATACATTTAATTATGCCTTTGTCTCATGAGATCAAATTTTGGCTAGTTTTTTGTATGAGCTCTATGGCCATACAATGATTTTTTTTTGGAATAAAATTCAAGGGTTTTAGGTAATCTTCTCAAATTTCCTCTCTCAGTGACCCTTCAATAAATCGACTCAACCCTAAATTTAATATTGAAATACTAAACTTGGTGAGATATTTCCACATGAGCTCTATATTTTACTCACCTCGCATTAATCATTTCTCTTGAGGCATGATTTTCAAATCCCTATTTTTTTATAGAGAAGTTTTGGTTAAATTAAAAATATATTACATTTTACATTTAAAGATTCAGTTCTTTGCAAAGATCTTCCCATTGGTGAGATGTATTGGTTAGGTGAGCTATTTTCATCCTATCAAGCTCCTAATTTCACATTAGGAAAAACTCTAACAATAATCTAGTGATCGGATTGGAATCTGCTCTACTTATGCATTCGTTGCTAAGCCCTGATCGATATTACTTTCTTTCATCATATTATGGATGAAGATTTGCATTTTAAAGTGATATATATCTCCACCATCAATTTTTATAAGACACTTGAGGTTTATATTTGGCATTTGCCTTGGAATCATATGAACAATTGAGACTCCGACAAAATTATGTTGGCATTTCAATTACATTGATGTTAACTAGTTACCTCATAGTTTGCATCATTTTTATTATGTTTGCATTGGCATAGGAATTATTTTGGATGACTTGAGTGTGGAATTTTATATGTGATCCAAATCACTACTTTCCATATAACATTCTATCAGTTTTCCCAATAATGAGTTCACCAAATTGGAACATATATTCATATTAAAAGGTGGCGAATATTTATAATGGTGGATTGCAAAATTTTTAAAGTCACGACTTTGTTTTTTGATTTAAAGTGGTAG
Source organism: Torreya grandis (assembly GCA_037957365.1). Taxonomy (NCBI): domain Eukaryota; kingdom Viridiplantae; phylum Streptophyta; class Pinopsida; order Cupressales; family Taxaceae; genus Torreya; species Torreya grandis. The sequence continues at coordinate 1,607,388 of JARHVA010002866.1, forward strand.
GCATCATATTTTAATAAGTGGTGATTTAATTTAATATAGTACCATTCCTTTCCTTTTTTTAAATGGGATGTTTTTTAAAAGGTGAGATCCATTTATTGTAAAGTGGTGTCTTTTTTATTAAAAAGAGGGGAAATTTTATTTTTAAAATGAGAAGATTTATTTTCTTCAAGGGGTGTTTTTTGGCCATAATAAAGGCCACATATAGTTTAATTGTTTTTTTACCATGTTGGGTGTTGTCACCCCTCAACCCCCACACCCTAGGTCTTTGTTATTTCTTCAAGTGTCAAAGACTGGAGAGTGAGATTTGATCTAATAGATGGTCAAATCCCTTCATAAAAAACTTCAATCTTATTTTCTTTGTTGATATTTGTACACACATTTTTAGTAGAGCCTGATGACTGACATTTGAATGTGCATTGTAATTTTGAACCACTATCACACATGTATTTTCAGTATATATTGATGTATATTTTATGAACTAGAGAGTGTTTGTTGATTTCATGCATTTGGGATAAAACATTTTAAACAAATACAAACATATAAGAAGTTTGGTATGGTGTTTTCTCTTCTTGAGTGTTTTTTGGTGTTATATTTATTCTTGCCTCAATTATGCATTAAATAATGTATTTTTAATTGTTCAAGTCCATAAACACCTCCAACTATAACACATGTAAAAAAACATGCAGATGCATTTATAGATATAATGATTGTGGATATTTTCTATTGGAAACTTTCCAAACTTTATAGATGAGAAATATATCATGTGGATTTCATCCTTGAAATATGAGGCACTTTATTTCATTTACTTCAATGTTTTAGATAGTTTACAAACTCACATTATACATGCCATGTCACCTAAGGAATATTGGGATGTTATTTTACCATTGTTTGGGGATGTCACTTCACCTCTAATTATTCCTCTTCCTTATCCTTCCTAATTTAGTGAGGATTTTGTTTTGTGACATTATTGATGTTCCTCCATTGTCTTCTCCTATTTCTTATAATGTGATTATTGATAGTGATATACCCAAGGAACTATTGGCATCTCCTCTTCCTCCTACTATTGGTTCTTGTCCTCTTTCCATTATTTGTGCAAACATGTTTCTTGAGGATAAGACATTTCCACCATCTCTTATGGTTAATATGTTTGAGACACTTCCACCACATCTTCCTATTGGTGATGTTATAGATTTATTTATTGGTGGTCACTTGAATGAGGTATCTTCACCTCCTCTACATATTTCTATTGCATTTTATAATATTGTAGTTGTTGCACCTATTTTTCCCTTTGTAAAGGCATATTTTCTATCACTAAAAGAAGTGTACATGAAATTAATAAAGCATAAATTATTTCTACACTCCCTTTTTCAAAGCAAGGGCTCCCTTATTCACTCCCTATAGAAGAAAATTGATATAATATAGCATCAAATTGATGTGTTGGACAATCATGCCCCTATTTTTATTTCAGTATTTAATCCTAAGTATGCCATGCATCTACTTGATGTTGTTTTAATATGTGACCTAATAGAACCTGAGTAACCCATTGTTCTTATTGATCTTATTATTGTAGGTGATGATTCTAGGCTTATTATTTATTCACACTTTATATATACCACTCTAGTTCTACCTACATATATGCCTTCATCTTTTGATAAATATACCACTAATTTTGTGTCTTGCATGCTTCATTACATAGGTCACACTACTAGTATTATGGGCATTTACACGACATTGTTACCCCTATCCATCTTTTTAAATGGATTGATTAGTATGGCATTGGTCATTCAACATGTGTTTCATATTCAATGGGATCATTTGATGATAGATCTCCCTCCTTTGTTTATTATACTCTTCATGAGAATATTGAGATACATATGATATATAATTCATCTTCATTCAAGCCTGATAAAATTGAAATTACATTTATCAAACATGATTAACCTAACACTCATTTAGATGTTTTTTCACATTCTCTAGTTGTGGACTTTTCACCCACTCATATGCATGTATCTTCATCCACCATTCATATTCACTATGGGTGTATTTGTTATCATTATTGAGAGTATCAAAAAAATTATTTTAGAGGACTATATAGGATCACAAATTTCTCCTCCTACCTTTTGATGATCCTTAGTTTATAATATCTTTTAGGTAGATTTATTTTTTGGAGCATATATCTCTCATTTCATAGACGTCATCTTTGATGAAATTATGTAGTTTCTTGCATCACTTGGTGAATTTTTTTTATAGTATGAGACCATTTTTAGCTACTTTGAGAGTCATGGATTTTTCTCCTTCACATGTGTGTGTTTTATGATGAGCACTTTCTTGTTCAGTTATATGACTATCCCATCACCACTAGGGAAATCTTCTTGAGATATTTTATATCTATATTATCAACACCTTCTACATGTTAATAGTCTCTTTTATATTTTTTATGGAGCTCATTATCGTTTTAAAATTTAGATAGTCAAGTGAATCCTAATGTCAGCTTTCAATGATTAATTTATTAGCCTCTTTCTCACAAACATATATTTTGAGTCACTCCATTGTTTCAACATTATAGGGCATGTACACACATTAATTCAAGTTTCATGCTCCTTTCTAGTCCCTAGTCCACCATGTTTTATATTAGAGGAAATTGATTGAGTACACTTGTATTTGATGGGATTCATTCTATCTAGTTCACCTAATTTAGCATTGTGTTGAACACCATTTCTTGCCATCTAGTTCTTAGAATTGAGACGTCCATGTCAAATGAGTATTATTGAATTCTACAAAAGCTTCATGAGATTTTATTATGAGAGCATTGATCTCATAAGTTAAATGATTAGAAAAATATGGATTAGATCTTCATATATGCTGATGAAATTCTTCATGAACTTTTGAAATTGTTATTTCCATGACTAACATTTTTGAATCAAATTCTCTAGATATAAAATCAATAAGGTAGTTCTTGTTTCCAGCAATGTGTTCAATAGAGAAATAAAAGTCTCAAAAAAATATTAAAACCATAAAAAAAGTGGAGAGAGAACTTATGTTTCAAGGTGTTTAAGAAGCATGACTCAAAGATAACTCCTTTTTCCTAGTTTTAAGATCAGTGTTTTTTATTAAGTGAGCCTCGTACAAAGTACTAGTTCTTACTTTACTTGGAAGTTATAGTGACTTGACATCCATGTATTATATTAAGATGTATTGGTTATCATAAAATAACTTGGTATTTCATTGGGAATTTGTACATAGGTACCTGATTAGGCCTAGTTTCTAGTACCCATTATTCTCTTTGCTTCATCTTTTCTCACTCCCCATTTTATGGTTAAGAGAGGGTGTTGGAGTGTTTGTGTTCACACTAGCTTGGTTAAATATATTTACTAACTATCTTAGTTTGAGCCTTGGTCACACTCACTTGTGAGGTAATATTTAATTAGGGAGTTAGTTGTGTGCACATAGGATTAGTTATTCCTAATTAGGTGCCACTCCACATGGGTTGTAACATTTACCTATTTTTTATCCTATCCCATTCACCCATATGTGTATATGGGACTACCTATTGTATTAAATGGTTGTAAGTTGGAAGACACACAATATACAGAGACATACTTATGAATTAGTCTTATGTGTGTGATGGTATCCTTACTATGGTAATGGACTATTGGAGAGGTCCTAGTTGAGAGTCTTTATACTTAGATAATAATTTGACTAAGTGTTAAAAAAATGATGTAAATTCAAGACTTATAAGTTTTCAAGAAAGTTTGCACAAAAAAATTAAAGTTGTTTGGAATGTCTAAATTTCCACCTCCTATCAAATTTGAAGAGTTTCAGAGTAAAAAAAATTATAGGCATAATAAATTAAATATTTATCTTCAATTCCTGAGTCTCAAAACTCTCATACCATACTAAAATCCAATCCCATAGATATTTAAAGTAAAAAATAGGAATTAAAACTTCTTGTTGAACCCAAAACTCCATCTCCCCCATAATAAATATTGAAATGACTTCTTATGCATGTCAAATTCCTACATGGTTCTTTAATTATTTATTCCCTTTTTTTTCATTTTAATTTTCATTACACTTGCCCAAAGTCTTTTATACCTCCATCCACTCTACTCAAACCCTCATTTACCCTTGTAAAATCCTTATACCTTCATCCTCCTTGATTTTATTAATCAACTTGCTCTTTGGATTATTCATGTACCCATCAGTGTCATTCCTTCATTTAAACTTCACCAAAGTGGATTTGAGAATGATAAAGTTTTCAAAATCTTAGATAATTTCATAGTTAAACTTTCAAGCTTGCTGTAATCTATATTTCATTTCCACCTTTAAAGTTTGTGAGGTTTTCTAGTAGGAAAATAATATATAAACTCAACTAGAATTTTTAATGGGAAAATAATTTGTAAAACCAAAAGGAGTTTTTAGTTGAAAAATTAGACCATACATTTGGTGGGATTTCTTAACTACAAAAATAAGTCTAAAGCACCAAAGTTTGGTGGAATGTTTACCTGCTAGAACAATCCCAAAACCTACCAAATCCTATGGTGTATTTTTTAGAGTGTTTTTCAATTGAATATCAAATACAACTCCTTAATTGTTCCACTCATGTCACATGTCAAAGACCCCAAATAAAAAGAGAGATATGAAAAATCAACTCAGCAAAGTCACTCCCCAATCAAACATAAAAGGTGACATGAAGAAGATTTCATACACATACTTGGGACATATAGAATTTAATGATTTATATAATAGAATAAATGATATCAAATGGATTTAGAAAATTTATGAAAGTGGGCTTCCACAAGTTTCAGACTTTTCCATGTTTGTCTGATGTCTAAAACTTGTAATGGCTTTTGCTAGTCATATGATAGGGAAGATGGAGATGTGAGAACCCCTCAAAATAATGTTTTATCTATCTTGGCTTAGAACATATAAATGACATGATCAAAATATGTAATCATGAATCCTTTGAATGATGCCTTCCTATAATACATCATAAATATGTTTGAGGAATAATTCTACAATGTCATAATTTATGCCATATCCATAATAGAGATTGCATGATGTTGAGCATGGTTTATTCAGTTTCTTACTTTATCCTACATCAGATTATGTGGATTTGAGAATGCTCATTAAATATTTCCTAGATACTTTAATGACAAATGTACATTAATGAAATTGGTGAAATAACTATTTGAAAACCAAATTCTCCTATCAAACAAGCACAATACAAGACTATAGTTTCCTATCACCATTAGAAGGTATACTTGTACCTCATTAACCAAGGTAAAAATTTTGATGCAAAAATGACTCATCACTATTTGAAAATTTCATAGTAGGCCATATTATGATATCAGGGACTTGATTTAATAAACTATTATATCTACCTATATACACATTCCATATTTTGAATATTTTGGATGGATTGTGATGATGAGAAAGAGGTCAAACTTTGGGATTATTCCATAATGACATTGGATAAAATTATAGAATATATCTTGGTAGATATTGGAGAAGGAATGAAAAATAATTGAGACTTAGTATATCCTATCTACTAAAATCAAAATATCTTCCTCAAGACCTTAGCCTAATTTGATTGATCTAAAAAAGAATCAACATCTCTACAATACACAACCAAATGTTTTATTTCCAAAACTCTCTTTGGATTAATAAAAACATAATATCAATGAAAAATTAAGGGATTCCTCCACCACCAAAATACCTTTCAAAAATCATCCTAAAATATGAGGAAAATCACTTCCCATCTCCACTTTAGGTACAAGTGTAGTAAATATGAGGTTAAAAAGGGAAGAGTGAAGAATAAAAAACATTGCATAATAGCTAACCCACCAAGAGGACTAAAATCATATTCAAAATACAATTTAATGGGAGTAATGGTGTCTTATAACTTCCAAGTGCCTTTAAATTCCCATCTTCATAGGTGGTTCATTCCCCTATATTGATTAAAAATACCACACCATAATTTCTTGCCTTGAATCCTTCCATAATGATTATCATGTCGTCTTCCCATTTACCTCCTTAATCTTCACCCAAGCCAACAAGCTTACCTATATATTTTTCTATTGCACATAAATTAGTGCTAATTGAAACATGTAAAGAGATGTCATAACTTCTTCATTTTATATTATAGTAGCTTCACCCCAAGATTATATTACATAAGTCTAAACAAAACATATCTCTCCACAACAAGATTCAAACAAATAAGTTCTTAATTGGGTGAATGAGATGGTTAAGAAAAGGAAAAAAATTTGTCAACCCTAATAAGTAGATTTTGGTACACTTACAATTTCTCCTATCACCTAACATTTTGAAAAAAAACCTAAAATGGTTTCATGAATTGTAACAAATGGTCATGGAGAAATAAATGTTTAACTGACAATTCCCCCACCAAAAACGTCCAAAGGAGAAGTCACCACTCAATATTACTAGTTCTCCAAGGTACATATTGGAAAATCTACTTAGGATGAGGTAAAAGTGAATGCAAAAAAAAAATGGTATCTTTATCAATAAAATGATAAAGACTAAGTCACTAAATATCAACTTAAATAAAATTTGATCAACTCACAATAATTTTTCAATTGTTAATTAACCTTAGGAAATACTCCTATTTTTATAATCCTTCTTCATAAATGACTAACAAATACACATTGGATGTCATTAAAGAAATGGGATATATTGGAAAATCAACAAAATATTAGTCATAGAAACTAATTACTCAAGGAGATTAATAAAATGATGTTGTCATAGTTATCTATACTGGGGTTCAATAATAGATTGAAGAAGCAATGGGAGCTAAAAAAAAAATTGATTTGGAAGAAAATGTCTTGAAAAACACTTGCCAGAACTAGAATTGGTTCCATAACTAATTTTTCACACCTAAATTTCATAAGGGATCCTAGAAGATAAAGATTGAGGTAAGTAAAAAAACTTATAGGTGTTGCTAAATTCAGAATTTGCATCCTTGAAGAGTGTCTAGAAAAATAAAGATATGCACATGTAAAGGGGTTGGAGACATGTAAAGACATAAAATAAATAATTTAATAACTTCCATGAACAATTTATGATAATAATGGACTAATACTTATAGCTCAATCTATTAAATATGAATTCACATAGTTGGTTAAAAATGAGTCAGATTTAGGATCCACTTTCAATTTTGATTTGTTTCAAAGATTTTTAAAATATCAATATGCTTTTGGAAATTTTGAAAAATACCCAAGGAAGCCTCACCATGTTTCATCCCAAATGTTATATGTGCACATTGATGGGGACATTGGCTATCTACATTATGAAGGCCTAGATGAAGACAAAGCCAATGAATTTTTGAATAATTTTGATGACTTTAGAGAGAGAGTACTAAATGCCAAGCTAAAATTAATTGAGATCACTGAAAATGTAGGCATTAGTCAACAAGTTACATATGAAAAAAATGTTTATTTATTTATTTATTTATTTTTTTAATTAAATTAGTTTTTTATAAAGCTACTTTTGCATTTTTTTAAGTCGTGTCTTTTAATATTTTTTAACTGGATCACTTTATTTTATAAAAAGTATATATGTATTACAAAGTTCCTATTTGATAAAAAGTGACTTTGTAAATTGTCATAAAATGTAGTTTTTGTATTCACCATTCCATTTCCTTTAAATATGGGTTATGAAGCCATTGTTGAGGACAATTTAGAAAATTAAACAATAATTTTTAGAAAGGAAGAGAACACAAACTTTGTGTTGTATTTTAAAGTAAGGAATATAGAGAAATTATTTAAAAAATTGTGTCTTGTAATTTTTTTGATGATCTTATTCATTTTGTTGATTGATATTTTCATACCTTTCTAAATATTATAGTTTGTAATGTTTAAATATTAGAAATAATAGTTAAATTCCCATATACATGTTACAAATGAATTATGTGTCTATTTATTTGTACACGTATTTTATATTATAATCCCCTTTTTTTATTTCTTTTATTTTTCACTTAAGGCAATCCCCCCAAAATCATTTACCATTTAAAATGTATATTTGTAAATACATTTTTTGTGAGTTTTATTTTTTGAATAAAGGAAGAATTCCCGAATAATAAAGGAGGGATTTTATACCATTACTATTGTGTAAATTATCTTTCCCAAAAAGCCAAATTTTCAACCAACATTGACTATGTGTATGTTATGTCATAATTTAGATGGTGTGGTGCGACTATTTATTACATGCTTGTGTTAATTTGTATTTGAGTAGGGAATTATGTATGATAGAGAAGCATTCATATAAGTACAACTAGTTCATGATTTCTATGGCATACCAAGTAGGGGTGAACATATGATGTTTTTTATGACACTTTTTGCATATATATATATATATATATATATATATATATATATATATATATATATATATATATATATATATATATATATATATATATATATATATATATATTGGTGATTCATATGTAGTAGTGAGTGGGACTGTCACATCATATTGAGAACCACCTACCTCAAATGAGGATATGGAAACATGATCATAGATAGATATTGATCCAGGATCATATCATATGAATGCCTTAACAAGGGATATTATATTCATGTCATACATGTCCATCAAAATTAATATCACAAGGGAGTGTAGTGGTCATGGGACACTATACATGGTGTTCAGAGCCTCACTCATATATTTGGGTCTAGGGTCAAAATTTTTAGTCACACAACTAGATTTATTATGCCATTTGGTAAGGCACTCTAGGGATCTATGAGGATAAATGGGAAAAGAACCACTAATATATGTCTTACTATTAGGAATCTTCATTCTACACATGTGAGGAGGATAAAATAATGGTCATGATTAAAGGAGAGGGTAAAGGATCAACCTAGGGCTAATCCTAATATGATTATGATAGAGGCTACCCTAGATAAAATTGTTAGATGGGTCACCCTAAATTTTCAAAAAAAATCAAGGTATTAGGTCTTAGTAGTACAATGGGAGAGATGGGTGGGAGCTCCCACAATCCATATTTGAGAAGACAATCTTGTCCTCCATGGCAGGGAAGATGAGGGTACCATCCTAGAGAGACACCCATGGGTAGGTATAAAATGCACTAAATATTTATTATCACTTTATTTTATATGATTATGGATATGCATGCTAGGGTTTAGTGATAGATAATCTTTTCATTCTATGTGTCTGTGTGTGTTTGTCTCTGTGTTTATATCCAAGGGTGTGTGTATGTGTCTATGTCTATGTTTGTGTGTGTGTATTAAAATTTGATGTTTATTTTATTTTATATATTTTATGGCAAATATTGTATGGTGATGATCCATGATCAATGATATGCACCATGAGATCCTAGAAGTAGTGCTACAAAATATAGTTATGACAATTAATCTAGATCCTATAACACCATCCTTTGGGGAGAATATTGGTTGGTTTAAGATACTTATATCTTCTACATGAGAGCTATAATAATGAGATTAATATCCTATTACTATTTTAGTTGTAATTTTTTTAAGGTGAGAGGTTATGGCATGGTATTAGGTGGTGATGGACATGTGGGATTGGCCACATAAAGGACTACACATATGGATAATTTCATATTAGGAACACAATGAAAGGTATTTATAGAAATGAGGCATGATAATGCTAGCTAGAGCACAAAGAGAGGCTACATTATTTTGATCTTGGTCTCATACTCTAGAGAGGGATCTCAAAATGACCAAATCTATATCTTCTTGACCATACCACCTCACCCACTTAGCAATGAAGGTGACCCATGACTATATATGTATTTATTATATATTTGATGTATAAATTTCATTAGGGTTTTGATTCATTATTGTTTACATGGGATTTAAAATTTTTCATTAAAATCATCTCTTGTTATGGTTATAATATCATGTTATGAGGATTTTATAATGTTGTGTATGTTTCATTATTTTATATCAAATGTGAGTAAATGCATGGTAAAAAGGAACCAATACTAAGTGTAAAAATGACATATTAATTAGATATAAAATCTAAAACACAAAATATGTGTAATAAATAAATGCAAAATTTACCAAATGCAAGCATGATGAAAATATTAAATCAAAATATATTTACAAGATTGTAAGAAAATATCATAAAACCGATAAAAAAACTAGATGAAAATCTAAAACAAAACATAAGATGTAAATAATAAGTAAAAGAATAAATATCCAATGTAAGAAAATAATAATCTAATAAAGAAAGGACAATGAAAATGATTGTAATATAATATAATGTAAGACAATTTAAAATTTAAATCAAACAAATGGGATTGTGAAATGATAGTAAAAATACAATGTTTGACAAGTTAAAAATTAAATCAAACAAATAGAATTGTAAAATGATAGAAACACACCCAATGTAAGACAAGTGAAAACTTAAATCAAACAAAGGAGATTTTGAAATGATAGGAAAATAATTTATGGTGTAAGACAAGTGAAAATTTAAATTAAACAAAGGGGATTGTAAAGTGATAGAAAAAAACATCCAATGTAAGAAAGTGAAAATTTAAATCAAATAAAAAGGATTGTAAATTGATAGAAAAAACACCCAATTTAAGATAAGTGAAAAATTAAATCAAACAAAGGTGATTTTAGATAAATGGAAGAAAAAAACCTAATGAGTGAAAACTATATATTAGTGCTTAATCTAAAGTATAGTGTAGGAAATCTTGATTGTCTAGAGACATAACCAAAATGATGGAGATGGTGTGGATGTGGAATGGATGGGAATTTATGAATAAGGCATAGTTGTATTCCTCAAGGTCTTACAATAGAACTCACAAACTAAAAATCCAAGAGGTGTCATAATAAAGAGTAAGAGTAAAATATGAAGCAAATAGATATAAAAATGAAATATAAAGAAGAGGGATGTGATAAGCTAGAATCAATATTCATCAAGGGTATATTGGGAATGGAAAAATGGAAACATAAGGAAGAAAGGGACGACAAGGGTGATGTGGGAATCCTTATCGGGCACAAGACACTATAATCAAGTGGAAAAGGCTAATAATTTTCAATAACAAGGACCTAGAGTACCCCACTTATCAATTGTTAGATTAGGGTAACAAGTGAAGCATAAATTCCATCCCCTGAATCCTAATAAGCATAAAAAATAAAATGGATCCTACCTTCCCATAACATGTTATTCAAGATATTATGAGGATTGGGTAATTTTGTGAGAAAGTTTTTGGCACCAAAATGTATATAGATAATACCTACTAACCTAGTCTTTGAGCTTACCACACCCCCAACGGACATCAACTTTATGATAAGGCCAACTATGGAGTTTAAGCTTCAAATATGATAATGATGTGCCAAAATAAAGATCATGTCTTTTGGTGTGATCTAAATTTTAATATATGGATTTTGATTCTTTTTGATTTTTTTATTTTCCTCCTTCGTACATATTATAAATACAAAACATGGGTTCTAAAGATTACTAACATAAAATATCCTACACTTATCCATTAAATATGATAAACTAGAGACTACTAGGATTAGATACTCCTAGACCTACCCTTTGGAAAAGAGTGCAATATCAAATCCAACCCAAGTATGCCTTAAATTAAAGGAAATGGATATATGGAGATCATGGAAGATCCATCCATGAAAAAAAGTGATACAATGAAGATACACTAGTAGTTGACCATAAGAAGGTATATTTCTGCTTCAAAAGTGACTTTTCATAACAATAAATCTAAAAGTACATGAGAATGTAAGTAAAATAATATAAAAATAATGGAAAACTTAATAAGGGAAGGGATATGAAATATGGTGGTCATATCACTATGGAAGCCATAAAAACTTACAAAGGATCTGGCACAAGAGTTGATATAAGAAATCATCCCAAAATAGCGGGACTAAAAAGGATACCAAAGAATTATGAAGGAAATAATGATGAAAATATAAATGTGGGACTCTAAAATAAAGTACCAAGGTGTCTAAAATAGAGAACAAGCTCACATAAAACCAAGAGGTGCTGCCAAATATTCATAATGGAAATAATTTCTGACTATAAAAAGGTAAGAATATAAAATAATGTACCAATAAATTTTAAAAAGGAAATCACATTTGCATAAAAATAAGATGTGTTACCAAAGATACACAAGGAAAACAATGACCAAAATAAAAGAGATAAATATAATGTAAAAATTATGTTATGAAACAAAATGTAAAACAAATTAAATAACATGATATACCAAAATTTAAAAATCAAGAAACATGTAATGTGGAATGAAACATGCAAAATACAAGTGTATTTGTCATGAAATATTTATTTAAGTTGAACTTTATTGTCTTTAAAATGTTCAAGGTTTATTATTACTACCTCAAAGAAAGTGTCATAAGATGTGGTTAAAATACAGAGTGAATGTCGATGGGCATTAGAAGATGCCCAAAAGTTCTTATGGGCATTGAAAGATTCTCAAAAGGTTGGAATAAGAAAAGGGTGGACATCATAAATTGACTAAACATGTAATGAATAAAATTATGGGCATTAAAATGTGCCCCATCCTAAGATATATTATAGTATTGAACTTAATTTGAAGATTACATGCCTAGTAATGGTGTTAGATACTTTGTAAATATGTCTTACTGTAAGAAATATGGCATCTAAGGAAATGCCAAGATATTTGGGATGTGGTTGAAATTTTTTATTGATGGTATAGTTCATGTTGATATAATATAGTTTATTTTAATTAAAAATATATTTATCAACACTATTGATAATATTAGGCTGATGTGAACTGAACATAATTATATTGACACTTTTACTATAGTTAGGCTGATCTAAACTGAACATAAGTGTATCCTCAATGTCGATAAATTTAGGTTGATCTAAAATTAACATGACTATATTAACAATTTTTATATAGATAAACTAATTTGATTTAAGTATGAATGTATTAGAGCTATTGATATAGTTAGGTTAATATTGGCCAAATATGATTGTATTTGTATGAGTAATTTAGTGATGTTTAATAGGCATAGGATGTAAGAGTGTATCAACACATTTTGGGTGGTGGTCAATGTAGATAAATTTAACATGAATTAAATTTATAACTGCATCGATACATTTAGGTTTATGGCCAAAGTAATTGCTTATGACAATATAGTGATACATAAATGTATCAACAATGCCAATACAATTGTTTATTTATAATTTTGTAAATTTTGATGTTTTTAAGAGATTTGAAATTGAAATTGGACGTAAAAAATAGGTCTAAATATTATTATAAATTATGGGTTCCAAATCACCTACGATTTGTGTTTTACTATGCATGTAAATGAGGTATTCATCATACAAGGGTGGGTTATAAGGGGTAGGAATTGATGAAATATTCCTCATCATTACTATAAATGGGAAAATTATAATAGTTATTTTTCATCCATGTCATAATAATCATCAATGGGAGGATATTATTCTTCGCCCACATTATCATAAAATTCAGCAATGGGAGGGCCTTCTTCACCTCCCTCACCATTGGGATCAAAAGAGTCATCAATGGGAATATTATCATGGAGATATATGGACATGTTATATAGTTAAGATCTAAGGTAATTATTTAAGGGTTTTCTTCCATCATAATGATGTTGACCCACATGTGTGCCTAAAGTGTGTGCAAGATAAAGGAAGTAAGTCATGTACAAGATAAAAGTTCTATTCATATATGTAGCACACCTAACAAGGATATTAAGAGAGAATGACACATGCTAAATAATCCATTACACACATGCATCCCAATAGAGTTTTCTAGTAAGGTAGGTGTGATCCCAACATGATAGTTAAAAATTTGGTAGAAATAATACCCTGATAATGACATCCCTGTCAAAGTTAGCATGATCTATAGAATCAAATAATGTAACTTATGACTAATGAATTAGTTTTAAAAAATAGTTGGGAAATGACTAAATATGGCATGATAGCTAACATTTAATAGAGAACCAAATCAAATTCCAAGTGGATAACAGGTGTATTAGTCATTGATTTTTGTTAGTTGAGATACCAAGTGACATGTAATGTTATGTAATGTGTATAAAATTTAAGCACTTGAAGAGGATAAAGAGGCAAACAATCAAGTAAGAAATCACTACTAGAATGTTCACAAGGCTGACCTAAAAGAAGAGTATATAAATTTATAATGAATTTCTACATAATTATTATATAAATTAGATAGGTTATGATTGATTCTATTGCCTTTGACAAAGTTTTAATTCATGTAATCTTGAGTTGATAAGTAATCAAATGGTGTTGTTATCCTTGTTATGAATATAGAATATTGCTAAACATCACCCCTTTAGATAGATGATGTAATTATATTGAATGAAATTTTTTGTTCTATTATTATAATTACATAATTTATACCATGAATTTCTAGGAAAATAAAACATATACTCTAAGTCCCATTGCATGCAGCTAATGGTGTGCAAAATAAGGTCCTCACCACCATTACACATAACTACCCCCACCTACCTTGATTATGTATTTATGATTAGAGTGAGAAATAATTTCCCCCTTAAATTATATGTTGGTGTGATAAGGTTAAGTTTTGATATTATAAAGGTTTCATGGAAGAGGACTAGTGTGCGACTCGTAAAACTAGACGACCAAAAAATGATATATATGATATTATGATTGATATATTTGACAATGAAATTTTATTCATGGATTAGACATATATGGGATGAAATGTTTAAAAAATATTTTAAAACCTATGGATCTATAAAAATTATGTGTATAAAATGAAAATGTGAATGTCACAACATGTATTGCCATTGCCACAAAACCACCTTCCCCTACAAAGAAACTCTACATAGATACAATCCATTGTGAGGTAAATATAAAGTGATGCATGTTGATCCAAATTTTATTAAACATATTTATGTGTCAAATAATTAACTAATTGATACGATAATCCATGAAGGTGATCCAAAATTTACATGGCAAGCTTCAACTTACTTGTGACCTAAAGGTCAAAGCAAGATTAGATCGCTATTGAAAAACTAATGATAAGAAATAAGGGAAAAATATCACTAATATTTCATCACTTATACATTATGAGGGAATTATTACCTTGTTAAAAAATATATTTATACAACATGCAATTATACTATTTAAAGTGTCTACACTTCATTTAGCTAGTGGACATGAAGTAAGATCTGCGTATAACACAGAGGTATGATTATGAGTTTCTCATCAATACATATAATGATGGGTGGTTGGTTTATGACATCATAGTTGATATTGAATCATAATATAACATCCTAAAATAATATTAATGGAAAAATATGTGGATCCCATCACTAAAACCTTCTCCTCATGTATTGTTGATGGCAAACAAGACTTATGTTCAACCATTGGAAATCTAGAAGAATGTCTTTGTTGACATAATGGGCATCAATTTCCATGTAGATTTAAGGTGATAAAATTCATTGAGGATTAAAAATACTAAGGTCTAATTGGATTTCCATAGTGTTATGATAATAATAAATATATGTAGTTCAAAAAATGATTCATAAGTTTTGAGAATGGTAAGTTATGCATGGTCATCCCTTTGAATGATGAAAAAATCCCATACTATGTGTAAAGTCTGTACATTGATGAGATCAACCATATTTAAAATATAATTACACAAGGGAAAAAATATATATACCTAAATCCATAAGGGATTTTGACCTACGAGATGCATATTTTATTTCTAACACCACCAGTGTCACATATGATTGATGGGTGTATGATTCCTATAAAGTCATTAGTTAGTAATTTGGCAAGGTTAATATGAAAAAAAGATCCATACTTGTGAAAAGTACTAAATATGTCAATCATATATCCACCTCTTCATACAAAAATATATGGATTTTGTGCATTGACCAAAAATTCAAGTGCATATTCTAATTGAGCAAAAGTAAACTTGTTTCACTTCCTCAATATAAAGGATAAAAGATCCTATAATGTTCTTTGGTGTAATGGAAGGATGAATCCTAAAATAAAATGAGTGTTTGACTACTTTTGTCTACAACCTAATAAGTACTACTACATGATGGTGGGTAATACCCAAGCCAAACCTCCCCACTTGGGCCAAGTTTAAGGAGGTTATTTGTGCTAGATTAAATAACCACAACATGAATGGGATGAAAGCTTATGAAATAAATTTTGATCTAAGGTAACACTTGTGTTGATGTGTGGATGTGAGGAAATTTTCATGTGTAATATACTTTGTGTCTTTTTTAATACATGGTTCCATATTATATGAAACCTTGAAGACTTTATCTCACATGTGGTAAGTCAAATTAAATACATCAATAAACTATATATTGGAGGGCATTGAGAGATAACTTCATCCACACTTTTTATTTCTCCTCACCAAACTTAGAGTTATTTGAGCCTTTGCACTATATTAACCATGAAATCTTAAAGGATGATGTTATTGTGTAAGAATGTATGAAAAAACACTAGAGTGATAAGGGAATTAGACTCCCAAAATTATTCAAAGAATGTGTTGTCAATAATGACTCCAGTGAATAGGATGAAGAAGTTTGGATATCACACAATTATATATTTAAAGTATAGAAGGGAAACATTGTGTGCCAAGTGGATAAGATACCTCATAATGATAATATAGACCATTTAATGGTATACAAATTTTACGTGTAGCATAAGGTGGTGGATGTGGAAAATGACAAGCAAAAATCATACATAGATCCTCTTGAGACCACCCAAGTCAACATTGGGACTACGAATGAAGTGAAGATAGTTGTAAATGATCATTATTGGATATATGATGAGTTGGTTCATATTGTAGAGTTGTTACATGAATATTAGGATATATTCCTTTGAGGATATAGGTAAATGAGGGGTATAAATTCCTCTCTTGGGAAGATGAAGATAAATTTGGTTGAGGGTGCCATACTTGTGAAGAAAAGGCCATATCTCATGAATCCAAATATGTGTGCCAAAGTAAAATAAGAGATAGATAATAAGCTAGTTGTAGATGTCATTTATCTCATGAAATAATATGAATGGGTTAGCCCAATATTTATAATTATTAATAAGGATGGGTAAATATAAATATGTGTAGATCTATAGATACTCAATATTTTATGTGTCATAATTCATTCCCTACTCCATTTAATATATTATTTAAGGGGTGTTCAGGTGAAAAATTTACACACTCACAGAAGGATTTTTTGACTACCACCAAGTTTAGATTTATTATGAGGATAAAATAAAGACAACATTTAAAATTGAGTAGGGATCATTTAACTATAATGTGATTATTTTCATGTTAAAAATAATACCAATTGTGTTCTCATGCATAGTCATCACTTCCTTCAAATATTTCATCCATCAATTTTTATAAGTATATCTCCATGACTGAAAAATCCATGGGCTATTCAAATACCACCATGAAAATATGTGGTTGATGTTTGAATGATGCCAAAAATTATATATCTCTCTAAACTAGAATAAATGTGTCTTTATGACACCCTTTAGCACACCACATGGCCACACCATCTAGTATGAGTGTCTTCTAGTCAATCCCTCTAAGGTGGCCCTCATTTTTTAATTGGATACATTAACTAC